>CM053603.1:61745551-61761624 GCA_028646535.1 Procyon lotor
CCTCTGAACTTGTTCTTTGCTCTGCTCTGTGTCTTTGCAACTTCTCTCATAAAGAGGTGGATTCTATTTCCCCGCCCCCTAAAGCTGGGATGAACTTGTTTGGGCCAATAGAACACAGAAAAAGTGACAATGTGCCAGTTCCGAGCCTGACCCTTGCAGACTTCTGCTCTCTCTTGGATCCCTCACCATGTGAGTAGCTCTCAACTACACTCTCAACTACACTCTCTACCTGTTAACCAAACAGTACAACTATGAGCAAACTATTTAACTGCTCTGGCTCTTGGTTTCCTCATTTTTAATAATGAAAGCATTGGTTTAGGGGGGTCCATAATGGCCTGTCTACTTTCCACTATGGTTTCTTCTTTGACTCATAACTTACTTAGAAATGTATTGTTCATTTTGCAAATAGATTGGCTTTTTAGATTTAAAAAATGACTTCTCACTTTTTACCTCTTTAGGATTGTGGTTGGAGAACATGACCTGTACGGGACCTGGTATCAGAAAATATCGAGTTTTATTGTATAGACCTGCATGTGGTATTAAACATCTATTCATATGTCTGTTGGCCAACTGTACGTCTTCTTTGAGAAAATGTCTATTCAGATTCTCTGCCCATTTTTAAGTTGGATTGCTTGGGAGTTTTTTTGTTTTTTGGTTTTTGCTATTGAGTTATATGTGTTCTTTATATTTTTTTGGATATTAACTGCCTACCAAATACAGGGTTTGCAAACATTTTCTCCTATTTAGTTGGTTGCCTTCTCATTTTGTTGATGGCTTCCTTTGCTGTGCAGAAGCTTTTTAGTTTGATGCAGCGGTCCCATTTGCTTATCGTTGCTCTTGTTGCCTTAGCTTTTGTGTCAGATCCAAAAAATCACTGGCCAAACTGATGTCAAGAAACTTACCCCCTATGTTTTTTCCTAGGAGTTTAATAGTTTCAGGTCTTACATTCAAGTCTTTAATCTATTTTGAGTTAATTTTTGTGTATGGTGTAAGATGTCTAGTTTTCCCAGCACCATTAATTGAAGAGACTGTCCCTTCCCTCATTGTATATTCTTGGCTTCTTCATTATAAAATAATTGACCATATATGTGTGGGTTTATTTCTGGGCTCTCTATTCTGTTGCATTGATCTAGGTGTCTGTTTTTAATGCCAATACCATACTCTTTTGATTACCAAAGCTTTATGATATAGTTTGAAATCAGAAAGCAAGCTGCCTCCAGTGTTGTTCTTTATCAAGATTGCTTTCACTATTTTGGGCTCTTTTGTGGTTCCATACAATTTTTAGGACTGTTTTATTTCTGTGGGAAAAAAAGCCATTGGAATTTTTATAAGGATTGTATGGACTCTGTACACTGTTTATATTTTAACAATATTAATTCTTTCAATCCATGATCATGGAATATCTTTCTATTTTTTATCTTCAATTTCTTTCATCATTATCTATAGTTTTCAGTGTATAGGTCTTTCACATCCTTGGTTAAATTTATTCCTAGGTATTTTATTCTTTTTGATGCAATTGTAAATGGATTGTTTTCTTAATTTCTCTTTCTGATAGTTTGTTATTAGTGTATAGAAATGCAACACATTTCTGTATGTTGATTTGGTATCCTGCAACTTTAGTGAAATTCATTTATTAGTTCTTCACACATTTTGGTTCTAACAATTTTCTGTCTGTGATGTGTACTTTTTAATCATTGGGTTTAGGATTCTATATATTCTTTTCAGCACAATCAAGTGTTAGCTCTAATTGCAGCCATTATGCTGGAGGTGGTAGTATATTTGCTACAGCTGATTTACTAGGTCTCAGAAACACGATATGTGACCATTGATTTTGGCTATCTTGTCTATCCCAATAAAGAAAGGAGATCAGAAACAGTCCCAGCCATATAGAACAGTTGACATGATATAGTTACAATTTTGTCTCCAGCTGGCAGCTCATTTAGGGTAGACTTCAGCTGTGGAGAGCTGTCCTCAGTGAGCTAATACCATTTTGGGGGCATTCTGTATTCTATGACTGAGAAAGGCAGGGCTACACAGGTCCAAATATTGCAGCCTGACACAAGATGACATTGACAGGCAAAGCGCCTTGTCAGTCATGTATTGGTCATGACTAGTAAACATCCTATACCCCACACTCTGTCTTAGTATCTGCTGTTCCAGGAATCCAAACTGTGATACCTTACAAATGCTATGCACTAAAACAAATTTAGATGTGATGCCATTGGAAAGTGGTTTCCAACCCCCTAAAATTTTAACAGGTTAGCTGTTCAGGCTCATATCAATAACATTCCAGTAATGCAACCTTATATTTTATGCCATTCAATGTTTTTGGACTACACAATGTCATGACGGGGTTGTTTGTTTGCTTGTTTTTTAATGTTGTGTTGTGCTTTATTTTACAGTATTAATCAGTACTTAATGTCCTTTTCAAGTTTCACCAAAAACAAGTTTTCCTTGTTCTCTCAACCTCTCCACCAAGAGCAGGACCCATTGCAGATAAATCAACTGCCTTTAGGGAAGAAAGAATATGTTGCTTCTCTGTTTCTTTTCTCCCCTTCTCAGCTAGCTAACTTCACACCTCTTCCAGGGTCAAAGCATGGGAAGGACCATTTCTTTCAAGGCAAACATTTTTGCTCCATCATTTTTGGAGCAAATACCTTTGTTCCAACCATTGAAGGGAGCGCAGCCACCTCCTAAATGCTCACTAGAGTATTAAATATTTATCATATCTGAGCACTCCAACTGATTTTCTAATTTAACTTCCTGTCTCACATAGCTCTTTCAGCTCTCTTGTGCTTAGTGCTTGTCCAGTCTATCTTTTTACATCTTTTATTTTCAATTTTTCTGTCTTTATCCCATAGGGATATCGCTTGTGAAAGCATGTGAGTGGATATTTTAAAATGCAGTCTGTCAAGTTAGGTGGCAAAATTTTCCAGCTTTCCAGATGATTCTTATGGCTAGCATGTGTGAGTAGGAGCAGGATGCAAGACTTTCCTGGAACAGTCATAGGGTCGGCAGAGGTTGCTAGGGGACAGCACCAACCTCATCTTTCTTTTCTCTTCATAAATCTTAACCAGCCCAAGTAATGAGCCCATATCCTTTGCCTCTTTATTGCCTTTTCTCAAAATCCAGGGAATGATCTGGTTAGTTCATTCACATGGAGGCATCATATGAGTGTTCACCTTCTCATGGGAAAATTGCGTTCTACTGAACAAGAAAGCTTATGATTGTTCTAAAGCTAGGAAAAAAACCTAAGTATTGACTAGGGAAAGTTTTGTGGAGACCTGCCAGAGACCTCTGGAGAGATATTAGTCCAAAAAACCTGCTCAGGCAAGAAAATCTAACCTTTGATATGTCTCCATATGATAAGTCCCATTAGGAACTTCTACAAGGAATACACAGATTTTTAATTTTTTTATGTACTATGAGCACAAAGATTGTAGCATCAATAAAATGTTAACGTGGAAGGAATGAAGAACGAATGAAGAACACTATGGAATTGGAAGACTTCATTTTCTATGTTGGAAAAAAAAGACAACTGTATTAATTAGAATGCTATTAGATTCCTAAACTAACAGTGGCTTACGTACTATGACATTTAGTTGTTCCACATAAGAAGGAATCTAGAAGTTCCAGTTTGAGGGCAGCAGTTCAAAAATGTCTTTAATTTCCCAACTTCTTTTCCATCTTTCTGTTTTACCAACCTCAAATTTTTTTTTTTATCTTGGTGTTTGTGGTCACATGGTCAAAAGATAGCTGCTGTAGCTCCAATCATCACGGCTACATTAAAAGTCAAGAAATAGTAAGCTGGTCAGAGAGGCAAAAAAGAACTACTTGCAGGGGTCTTTCTCCTTTCATTAGTAAAGAAACGAGACTACAGAATTCTGACACAAATCTTGGTATCACTCCACAAGCCTCAGAGCAGGGATAGCATTTGGGGCCTTTGCCCAAGACCACCTTCTCTGCTCCATTACTTGGCTTCAGCTTCAGAATCTTTCTCAACATAGTGATTTAGGCAGCAATTGCGAATAGATCAGAGTCGGCACTCAAGATAAAAGGACACCTATGTACTCATGGTGGTTTTACAGCTTTTGAGGAAACAACAACAAAAACACATAAGACAGGTTGTGATAAACAAGGTTTAAACCTTGTGATAAACACAGGTTGTGATAAAACTCTTTTCTTCACTCATTCATCTCAAAATTAGTCAACCCTTCAGCAGTGTCAGGTACCTTGTTCAGGCCTGGGTATCTTAAATAAATTAATCATATAAGAACCGAACAGAAATAAAATGTAAATTTTAGACAACAACGCTGTAATACTTAGCAAGTGTCAAGTAACTAAGAAGTCTCCGACATAAAGTTCCATTTGTTAGTCTCTTGGTTCCACCTGCGTGAAGATATACTCTGCCGCTTGCAGGCACTTTCCGATGAAGCTCTTTTGCAAAGAACCTGGAGAAGAAAAAGAAACCCTGACGCGTTCAAGTATTACCTCTGCCCCTTTCAAAACAAAGCGAAACCCAATTCAGCACCATCTGCCGGAACCCCATCCTGGAGAAGACAGGACTGTCTAAGAGTATCCGGAGCGTCCCGCAACAACAAACCTAACCTAATGGCTCCCCGTTGAGCCTAACTGCGTCAAAAGATGAAACAGTTGGGCTATAACTATTTTGCACCCGTGGTTTGGGGCAGCTGCAGAAATGCGGGGATGGTGCACTTTGGAGAGGCTGCTCTGCTTTTTAACTTTAGGGCACGCTACTGCCATCGCGATTTTTTTTTTTGACAGTCCTAGGGAAAATGCAAGCAGAACTGACCTCTCATCAGCAGCTCTGTAACCGTGGGGCTTATGCAGGCAGATTGGCATCTGCAGGCACATCTTTAGCAAGTTGGCAGCCTCCGTGCCCTTTGCAGGTTGCAATCAAACCTGCCTTCTACAGCAGCCTCTTTCTGGTTGATTAACTTTAATGTAATTTTAATTAAAAACCACAGTGTCAAAGGGTTTAGCTACTCGAGAAATGAGCACAGACTGCGGCCCAGTGGCAGCAGTCACTTGGAAAATGGAAATGTGTCTTGACAATGTTGTGCGGGGGCCAGATAAACAGGGTCGCCGCGGCGCTTCGCTCACACGCAGGAAACAGGCACGGGAACATCAGAACCGAGAGGCCGGCACGTGCGGCGACGGCTTCTAATGTATGAATCTCAGGCGCCGTCAACATTTTTTAGACCTCGTTCAGTCCTGGCACAAAATACTCTCTACAATGGCTGGCTGTGCCCATTCTGTTCTCCTCTTGGCACTTTAGGCTCTAAATCAACACACAAATCTGGGTAAATATGAATCAAATTTCAGACAGGAAATGATAGCCAAGCCTTAGTATTCTTCAATTGGAGAGAACTCTCTTTTTCACTGTATATATTTTATAGGAGACTGAGGATTTTTAATATTAGAAATAGACTCTTCTTTCAAGGAAATGCTTCCTGTGGAATACGATTCCTTGGCTTCTTTCTTTACAAATAGTGCTGAGGAACTAAAACTGAACATCTTAAAAACAAATTGCTGCATTACTTGAATTGCAAGAAAGAGGAAATGATTTTGCAAATATATTTGGTCATGCTAGAGTCGGGAAATAGATTTTATCCTCTTTTTCTTCTTATGCATGAAAATACGAATATTTTAAACTTTCTAGCTAGCCTGAAGATACTATCTTTTTCGGTTCCTCTTTTCCTTTAATTTTCTGGTTGATGTAAAATAATGTCCGAAACGGAAGACAAATGTGGGTCTGTGTGGGAGAAGTGTTTTATTGATGCCCAGTGGAATGAACACCTCTATCCCATGCTGAAATGCCCTTTATTCTTCCTCAATGTAGCTGATTTTTCAGGGCACAACTCTCAGGAGAACACCTAGTGACGTCAATTCTTCAGAGGAGAATTTCCTCCACCAGGTTTGTGGGATGCTGGGACTGCTTTGCTGACAGATGGGGCCGGTACAGGTGGGCCCAGAGCCATGTGAACAGAAGGGGCCCCTGGACCCTGACAGAGAGGATAGACAGAACGGTGGGGGAGAGTTTAGGGCGGTGGACAGGGAGGGGAGAGAGGAGGCATAGAGGATCTCTCCACCAAATCCAGCAGAGAGGAAGAAAAGCAAAAACAAGCAGATGGGTGGACAGGGAGAGGTGATTTGAATTGTATAACTTGCTTAAGAGACTAATAAAAAACAATCTCTGGGGATAGGACTTCGCTGCGGGCAATCTTGGAAAATTAGAAAGGTATCTAGGATTGCCAAAGCAGAGAAAAACACAAGGAAAATAAATACGAAATGAAGGTATAAAAATGAAGTATGTCTAAGCTTGCAGGGTGAATCCTCCGTAGGCCCTGGTGGGGACCCAGGTAGAGCTGTTATCTGGCTATTTCTGATGGTCAAAAGCCACTTGAACTGCTCTCCCCTCAATTGCTTTTTCTATCAAAAGACAAAGTAGAATTTTGTTCGTCAGTTGAGCAGGTGACCTAACTGATCAAAGTGGACTTGGAACAACTCAATACATTGGTAAATTTTCTATGTCGACAATTTAAAAAGAAACACCTAGCAGAGTAGGGTCTGAATAAGTTAAACCGGAATATTCAGAAGTGTCTTTCCTAGAATATTATTTTTTCTGGATACTTATATGTATGTTTTAGGAAAATGGTTCTGTGGTGAAATTAGCGTGGGGAGGCCTGGGTCACACACCACATGGATTTCTTTTTAATGGCAAGACTTCTTGGGGCCTTCGTGTGCTGTCTTACGTATAAAGCATTTTTAAAATTTTGGTTGGGGAGCTCTTTTGGAAAAGCATTTCTCGGGGGTAAAGTATACACCTCGGAGAACAGGTCGATTCTTCTCAATGAGGCAGAGGTACGTGGGACCTTGTTCTTGCCAAGAGGGTTATCAGTGTGAGCACAGTTGTAAGGGAAAGGGTCTGCATTTACATCGCACCCTGTGTTCAGCAACGGGCTTACACTGGCCATTTGGTCGAGGAGCCAACTTCTATCTAATAATATTAATTGAAACACCCAAAACACTCTGTTTGCAGGTTACCACATCAGTGGTGTTATTTTGTCTATTTTGCCATAGATATTTTGAGTTAAAGAGTCTAGACTTGGTCAGAAGTGGTAATAAAAAAGAATTCCTAAAAGTTATAAGAAAGTTATGACCTGAGCACTGACTGGGACGGATTCTGGCCACATGTGCAGCTGGACCTATGTGTTCTCCTGAATGCCAGGCCTGCTCCTGATGTTTTGGGCTTCATTCAAAATTTACAGTGTCCTCATTTACAATGATCAACAAATAGACCTTAAACTCTGTAAGAGCAAAGACAAGTATGTCTTTTCTCACTCTTGGGTCTCCAATACTTACATAGTCTGAGCTCAACAAATATTATTAGAACTAATGAATTATCCCTCTGGCTAATGGTTGATGATATTCCACATGGCGTGAATATGCAGCAGGGCTTACACTGGATTCCTCAAGCACCTTTTTGCCCTATGAAGCCATCATAATAACATTTGTTTCCATTATTGAATTTCCTACTTTGTGCCAGGACTTGCTAGGTATGTTGCCTCTCTTATTTGTCTGTCTAACCATCAACTAAAAATCTTCTGGAGGGAGACAGTATGTGTTATTCATCTCTGAATCTTAGAAAAGTTGGGGACCTCAATTGATGCAAACATTGTAGTCTGCGTTTCCAATGTTGTAGTCCATTTCCCACATATCGTATAAACTTTGTTCAGAACTTGAAGATACCACCACACAAACATGAGCTTCATCTCTATTCTCGAAAAAAATTTTAGTTCCATAAGCAGTTCAATTCTGTATTTCCAAAATAGGCTGATCTTAAGTCCCTGTTGAATTATAAGGTTGATGAGGATATAAGCAATGTTTGTCTTTTCTGTCCCCTTACTTTCTACTCTAGAACATAATAGGTACTCAGTAATTGTTCAGTGTATAATTAGCATTGTGTTTTTCTCCTTTTAGGGGAAGATATGATTTTGTGAAGTGCTTGAGGTAGAACATGGTAGTGACTGCTAAGAGTAAAGTTTTGTTTGCCCAGATAAATTTGACTGCCAATATGATATGTGCAAATGTTGAACAAAATTCATCCTGGAACCTCCCTGATACCCAATGAGTCTGGAAAGCAGAAATGATGAGTTTAATTCTAATTGATATTTCTCATCAGCCAATAAAGCAGATGGACAAAAACCAGATTTGGGAAGAAAATAGTTATTTCTTTCTGTAAAGTCTGGGAGTTCATCACTCTGCAATCTGATTACATATCCATTAACCTTCTATGTACTGAGGAGGTCTGGACAGGAAGGGCTAAGGGCTAAGACTCCTTTGAGCCAAGGAATCTATGCTGCACACTTTGACATCCATGATTGAATTTAATCAGCCAACTCATCGAAATAGGTATTACTATTTCTATCTTATAGATGGGAAATAATGCTCAGAGAGGCAACTATCTAGCCTATGTGCTAAGTATAATCTAGTCAGTGGTAAAATATGCTCAGCAATTCCCTCACTGACTAATTTAACTTTCTTTTCTCTCTACAATTCTGTGCCTTGTATATAATTTTAATATTGCACATATTACACTATATTTTAATTATTTTTTTAAAAGATTTTTTATTTATTTGACAGAGAGAAACACAGCGAGAGAGGGAATACAAGCAGAGGGAATGGTAGTGAGAGAAGCAGGCTTCCCGCTGAGCAGGGAGCCCCATGCGGGGCTCGATCCCAGGACCCTGGGATCATGACCTGAGCCGAAGGCAGACGCCCAACGACTGAGCCACCCAGGCGTCCCTATATTTTAATTATTTATGTACATGCTTATCTTCCTGGATACCCTATGTCTCTTTCTAGAGAACAAATTGAGTCACACACAGCATTGTGTTCCATAGCTTCTAGCAAGGTTCTTTTCACATATGTTGAAGTAGTGGTTCTCCAATCTTAGTGTGCATTAGTATCACCAGAAGGGCATATTAAAATTCAGATTTTAAGGAGCACCTGGGTGATGCAGTCTGTTTAGCATCTTTTGTTTTTGACTCAGGTCATTATCTCAGGTCCTGGGATCAAGCCTCATGGCAGGCGCTGCTCTCAGTGTGGAGTTTACTTGGATTCTCTCTTCTTCTGTCCCCCAACCCCCCACTCCCTTTCTCTCTCTTTCTAAAATAAATCTTAAAAAAATATTTCAGGTTTTAATAATGAAGATTTCTGCTTCTTAGGTCTGGGATAAGGCCAAAAAATTGGTCTCTAACAAGTTTTCAAGTCATGCTTCTACTGCTGGTCTAGGAGATGCACTTTTGTCTAAACCAAAAATTTCAGTAAATATTTATTTATTTAAGTTGATTTGAGTTTACTATACAGATCGGGAGAGTGTAAGCCTCAAACATTTAGCAGTTCCTTGAAAGTATTGACAATCTCCTTGGTTATGACAGGCTATCAACCATAGCTAGTGAAAATGGCGTTTATGAAATGTAGAGCTCTCAAGTTAAAATATAAAATATCATAGGAATATATGAATTCCTAGGAATTCCTAGGAATTAAAATATAAAATTCCATAGGAAGGAATGTTATATTGCCTTTTACCTCTTCGTATTCTTAGGATTACCAAAGAGATTATACTGCAAATGGAAGTTTTTGTTTCACTAAGTAGAATGTTGGATCTGTCATGGAAAAAGAAGCACAGAGAAAGCTGCGTACACTTACATAAGACAAGGCTGATGGGAGAACCCAAAGAGATGATTGTGCGGGATGGGGTTTGGGGGCAATGATGACAGGAGGAGGCCATGGTGATGAAAGGGAAATGGAAGAGCAAGGTGTAGTGCAAGACATGAGCCAGAGAAAGAAGAGAAAGGGGAATTATGTAGGTGACTTTAGGAATAGAGAAATTACGAGAATAAGAAAGATATTTGAAGAGGTTTTTAAGAAATTCTGTTGTGTTGTATGAAATTTGGCTGCTTCTTTTTGCCACCAGACTATAGATAAAAATTCCCGTTGTGAATTCTGCTTCTGGAATTGCATTATGAGGACTTCTATGGGCCCACTCCTCAGAGAAACAAATGCAACCGGTGAAAATAATATTAAAAAAAAAAAAAGCAAAAAACCAGTTTACTATGGAAATTGAACTGAGGTCATACAGCAAGTGAAGAAACATTTAATCAAGAAAACCTACTAAAACCAAGTAAGAAAAGCAATTCTATAGCCCCTGAGTAATGATTCACTCTTTTACTACCTCTCTTACTACCCAGCTCAGTTTTAGGAAAGCTCCACTTTGGACATGACAAAGAACAGAGTACCTTCTCCCCTCAGCTCTCTATTAAGGGATACAGTATCTCACTAGGAGGGGAAGGCCACCAGCATTTCTCATCTCTTTCAACTCTAAATTTCAGAGGCTACATTCTCAGTGTGTCACAAAGAGGTCAGTGTCTCTTTTCTTCCACTCGGCCCCTATTTACGGGATGGAGATTCTACCCCAGGTGTGGCAGGCCAAGAATTCTGGGGTCCTAGTCATCCTTGCCCCAGCTTGATAGTAGGATGGTGGTTCTAAGCCAGAAAGGCAAACTAAGAAGACCAGAGGCTGTGGCTCCCTCTCAGTGCCCAGAGCAATGGCTTAGAAATTTTTTTCTCCAGGTGGAAAAGCATTCCTTAGGAACAGAGTGCTCTTAAAATCGCCAAAGGCACTGATTTTATTTGAGACAGAGTATATGGGAAATTTACATCTAGAAATTCTCTCAAAAACACTGGAGATTTTGGTGATGAATAATTAAGAGAAGGCAGATAATTCTGTGAGAACAATAAACTAATTCATAGGCCAATCAATTTACTAAGAACCAGAGAAAGACACAGCTAAGAGTAGCCCTGCTGGAGTCAGAAAAAAACCTCAAAGACTAGCCTCAAAAACTATCCCTGCTTGAATTTAATTGTGCCATACTATGGATCAACTTATTCTCTAAGGCACCGTAGAATGTTAAAGAGCATCAAGTCAGCAATTAATGTAGCCTAATAACTGGGTGTGATACCCAAAGCAGACAACTTAACAAAGAAATCAGGGAAATAGACATTCAAAGCGAACCCTCTCAATACTAGTCATCCCGCACTGACAGTTCACGTGCTCAAGACTGCATCCTCTGAGAAATGACAACAGAAACTACATATTGCAGGGGCATAGACCGCATTGAAATAATGTAGTCAATCAAGTCAGTAAGACAGCCAACAAGCAAGCAATAACAAAAACAAGACCTGGAGAGGGAGAAGGTAAATAAGTATCCAGATTTTCTATAATACATTTTTAGTGTTCAACAACAAAAAAAATCACAAGATATGCAAAGAAACAGGAATGTGTGACCTATACACAAAAAAAGTTAGCAGGCAACAAAAACTGACTATGAGAAGGCCGAGATATCAGATTTAACACAGGCTTCAAAGAAACCATTATAAATATGATCAAAGAACTAAAGGAAAGGATGCCTAAAAAAGATAAAACGATCTGTTAACAATGTCTAATCAAATACAGAATATCAATAAAAATGTAGAAATTATAAAAGAGATCCAAATTGAAATTCTGGAGTAGAAGAGCATTAAAACCAAAACGAAAAATTCACTAGAAGTGTTCAAAGTAGTTTTGAACCTGTAGAAAAAAAGCATCAGTGGATTTGAAGATAAATTGATAGGAATAATGAAATCTGAAGAACAGAGAGAAAAAAGAATAAAGAAAATGAACAGAGCCAGAGAAATGTGGGATACCATTATGAGTATCAGCATATTCTGATAAGAGTACCAGAAGAGAAGAGAGAGAAGAAGAAGAAGAAGAAGAAGAAGAAGAAGAAGAAGAAGAAGAAGAAGAAGAAGGAGAAGAAGAAGAAATTTGAGAAAATTTTTTGAAAAAATTTTGAGAAAATATTTGAGAAAATAATTGCTGGAACTTTTTCAAATTTGCTGAAAATGGATAATACACAAATCAAAAAACTCCATGAACATTATAAGCTAAACTAAGCATGAAGAGATTTAATACAAACACATCTTAGTAAAAATGCTGAGAGATGAAGACAAAGAGAAAATCCTGAAAGTAGCAAGAGAAAAATAACATGTACAACAGAATCTCAATAAGATAAACAGCTAGAAAAAAAAAAAGATAAACAGTTGATTTCTCATCAAAAACAAAACCAATGGGGTTCAAAAGGCAGTAGGATAGTATATATGAAGTGCTGGAAAAAAACTGTCAACCAGGAATCTTATATTCAGCAAAACTATTTTTGAAAAAATGAAGATGAAATAAAGACATTACCAGATAAACAAAAAACTAATGGAATTTGTTTGCTTGCTGATTTTTCTTACAAGAAATACTAAGGTAAGTTTTTCTACCTAAAAGTAAGTGATCCAGACAGTAATTTGTGTGTATGCAATGAACAAGCAACAGTAAACATAATTTTAAAAGACAGTATAAATGCATATTTAAAGTATTTTAATAAAACTATGTATATGATTGAACTACTAGGCCTATAACTTATAGAAATGTACTAATTTGACATTTTGTAATTTGTTTTGTAAGGTTTGTAATGTAATGACATTTGTAATATTACAAAGGAGGTGGGTGGTAGCAAAGCTGTATTGGAAACATGAACAACAACAACAACAAAAAAATGACACAGGTGGTAAATTTAAATCTACAGGAACAAAGGAAAAGAACATGAAATATTTTAAAAGAAAGTATAACAAACTCTATAAATATATACTTACTCTGCTTTCTTTTCTTAGCTTCTTTAGTAGATATAAAATTATATAATGACTCTAACAATGTATTTTTTTAAGCTTGCTCAAGAATAATTAGAAGATATGAGAATACATATAAAAAGTAGAGAGATAGAATTAGTAATCAAAACATTTTCCACAAATAGAAGCTTAGTCCCTAATAGCTTCACTGGTGGAATCTATCAAATGTTGAAAGACAAATGAACAAATTTTCAAAAATTCTCAAAAAAGAGAGAAGAGGTAACACTTCACAATCAAGTCTATAAGGCCAGTATTACCCTGATACTAAAAACAGACAAAGACATCACAGGAACAGAAAATTACAGATCAATATGAATATAGATACAAAATTCCTCAACAGAATACTGGCAAACCTAATCCAGCAACATATCAAATGGACCATGCAGTATGACTTAAATGGAGTGTTTCCCAAGAACATAAGTTTAATAACCCAAAATCAATTAATGTAATGCATCATGTTAGTAGAATAAAGTACCAAAAAATATGATCATCTTGATAAATGCAGAAAGAGCATTTGACAATATCCAACACTACTTCATAATAAAATTATTCAATAAACTAGGGATAGGAGGGAAATTTCTCAACCTGATAACAGCATCTACAAAAACTTACAACTATCATCGTACTTAATAAAGAAAGACTTTCAGGGGGAGGGGGAAGCAAGATGGAAGAGGAGTGGGAGACCTAAATATCATTAGGTCCCAGGAGTTCAGCTAGACAGTTATCAAACCATTCTGAACACCTACAAACTCAACAGGAGATCAAAGAGAAGAAGAGCAACAATTTTAGGAACAGAAAAGCAACCACTTTCTGGAGGAGAGGACATGCAGAGAAATGAATCTGAGGCAATACATGGGAAGAAAGACCAAGGGGGAGGGGCCGGCTCCTAGCAAGCGGTAGAGCAGCGGAGCACAAAATCGGAACTTTTAGAAGTCGGCTTCATAGAGGGACATTGCTCCAGAGGCTAAGTGGGGGATGGAGCCCTCACGGGGACAATGTGATCTCAGGACCTGTGGGGATACAGAAAGGCCGGGGGTGCCTACATGTGGCAGAGCCCCCAGGTATCAGAGTGGAGAGCCAGCTGTAGAGACAGCCGAACAGTGGGCTCTCAGCTCGGGCTTACGTTAAACTGTGATCCAAGGCACAGTTCAGCCACTACTCTTTGGGCAGGAACACAACAAACAGCAGATCTAGGGAGACTCACCTTCCTCCTCTGGGAGGAGTGGCGTGGGAGTGCACTGCAGGAATCTGCCAGTTTGGAGATTCCAAACGGGGTTGTGCGCTGGAGATAGAAACGCTCGGTCACAGGTCGGGTGAGCTTGGAGCTCGGCTGGAGACCAGGGAGGGGGGAGGAATTGACTGCTTTTCTCTGCGGGTCCACTGAGGAGTGGCACTCAAGCTCTCAGCTCCTACGGGCCTGAGATTGGGAGGCCGCCATCTTCATTCCAGGCCTCCAAAGCTGTACAGAAAGCATTCAGGGAACAAAAGCTCCTGAGAGCGAATGCAAGCTGCTTGCTTAGCCCAGCCCCTGGCAAGGGTGGTGCAATTCTGCCTCGGGCAAAGACATTTGAGAATCCCTGCAACAGGCCCCTCCCCCAGAAGATCAGCAAGAACATCCAGCCAAGACCAAGTTCACTAATCAATGAGAACGAGGGAACTCCAGAGGTAGGGGAATATAGAACATAGAATTCACGGCTTTATCCCCATGATTCTTTAGTCTTTCAGAGTTAAATTTTTTAAATTTTCATTTCTTCTTTTCTATTTTTTTTGAATTTTTCCACTTTCCTATTTTAACCTATTTTAACTATTTTATCTTAATACCTTTTCAAAAATATTTTTTAATTCTCACTTTTATAGTCATATTCTATCCCTTCATTGTATTTAACCTTATTTTTTGTATACATATCAGTTTTTCCTTCCTTAAAATTTTGGGATACAGTTTCTTCTAACAGACCAAAATATACCCTAAATCTAGTGTATGGCTTTGGTCTAGTCTCCAGCCTGATCACATTCTCTCCTTTTTTTTTAACCAACTTCTTATCGATTCCTTTTTAAAAACCTTTTTTAAAGATTTTATTTATTTGACAGAGAGAAACACAGCGAGAGAGGGAACACAAGCAGAGGGAATGGTAGCGGGAGAAGCAGGCTTCCTGCAGAGCAGAGAGCCCGATGCGGGGCTCGATCCCAGACCCCTGGGATCTGACCTGGGCCGAAGGCAGACGCTTAACGACTGAGCCACCCAGGCGCCCCTAAAAACCTTTTTTAATTTTCATCTTTACAATCATATTCCATCGCTTCATCATGTTTACATATATATATATATATATTCTTTCTCTTTCATTCTTTCAAATTTTGGGAGGCAGTTTACACATTCTTCTCTAGCTCGTTGGAACATTCTCCAGAATGGATCACATCCTGTGTCACGAATCAGGTCTCAGCTGGTACCAAAAGATTGGGATCATTCCCTGCATATTTTCAGACCACAGTGCTTTGAAACTAGAACTCAATCACAAGAAGAAAGTTGTAAACAACTCAAATACAAGGAGTCTAAAGACCATGTTATTAAAGAATGAATGGGTCAACCAGGAAATTAAAGAATAATTTTAAAAATTCATGGAAACAAATAAAAATGAAAACACAACTATTCAAAATCTTTGGGACACAGCAAAGGCAGTTCTGAGAGGAAAGTATATAGCAATACAAGCCTTTTTCAAGAAACGAGAAAGGTCTTAAGTACACAATGTAACCCTACACTTAAAGGAGCTGGAGAAAGAACAGCAAATAAAACCTAAACTCAGTAGAGGAAGAGAAATAAAAAATATCAGAGCAGAAATCAGTGAAATAGAAACCAAAAGAATAGTAGAGCAGATCAATGAAACTAGGAGCTGGTTCATTGAGAGAATTAATAAGATTGATAAACCCCTGGGCAACTTATCAAAAAAGAAAAGAGAAAGGACCAAATTAATAAAATCATTAATGAAAGAGGAAAGATCACAACCAACACCAAGGAAATACAAACAATATATAAGAACATATTATGAGCAACTATATGCCAGCAAATTTGACAATCTAGAAGAAATAGATGCATTCCTAGAGATTCATAAACTACCAAAACTGAACCAGGAAAAAATAGAAAACCTGAACAGACCCATACCCAGTAAGGAGATTGAGGCAGTAATCAAAAATCTCCCAACAGGGGCGCCTGGGTGGCTCAGTGGGTTAAAGCCTCTGCCTTCAGCTCAGGTCATGATCTCAGGGTCCTGGGATCGAGCCCC
>CM053603.1:61762124-61828181 GCA_028646535.1 Procyon lotor
TCAAAAAATGAAATCTTGCCATTTGCAACGATGTGGATGGAACTAGAGGCTATTATGCTAAGTGAAATAAGTTAGTCAGAGAAAGACAATTATCATATGCTCTCACTGTATGAAGAATTTGAGAAACAAGACAGAAGATCATAGGGGAAGGGAGGAGAAAATGAAACAAGGCAAAACCAAAGAGGGAAACAAACCATAAGAGCCTCTTAATCTCAGGAAACAAACTGAGGGTTGCTGGAGAGGAGGGTCCTGGGAGGGATTTGGTGGCTGGATGATGGACGTTGGGGAGGGTATGTGCAATGGTGAGTGCTATGAATTGTGTAAGACTGGTGAATCACAGGCCTGTACCCCTGAACAAATAATACATTATATGTTAATAGAAAAATAATGAAAAACTTTCTTGCTAAGATCAGGAATAAAACAAGGATATGTGCTCTTACTATTTCTATTAAACATTTTACTGGTTTTCCAGCCAGAGCAGTTGGCAAGAAAGTGAAATAAAAGGCATTTAGATTGGAAAGAAAGTAGGAAAGTGGTATTTATAAATGACATAATCTTGTACATAGAAAATCCCAAGGAATTCATTAAAACCATTAGAGCTGGGGTGCCTGGGTGGCTCAGTAGGTTAAATGTCTGCCTTCAGCCCAGGTCATGATCTCAGGATGTTGGGATCAAACCTAACGTTGAGCTCCCTGCTGAGCAGACAGTCTGCTTTCCCTCTCTTCTCTCCTGTTTGCGCTCTTTCTCTAAAATAAATAAATAAATAAATAAATAAATAAATAAATAAATAAATAAATAAATAATATCTTTAAAAAAACAAAAATAAACCAAAAAAAAAAACCCCATTAGAACTAATGAACAAGTTCAGCAAAGTTGCAAAGTACAAGATCAACATACAAACTCAATTATAATTGCAATAAGCAATCAGAAAATAAAATTAAGAAAACAATTCCATTTAAAATTACACCAAAAAGAATAAAATACTCTAGAATGAATTTAACAAAAGAAGTGCAAAACTTATATTTTGAAAACTAGAAAATATTTGTTGGAAGACATTCAAGAAGGGCTAAATAAATGGAAAGACATTCTGTTTTCAAGGACTGGAAGACTGAATATTGTTAAGATTGCAATACTTCCAAAATTATCTACAGATTCAACACAATTTCTATACAAATGCTAACTGACTTCTTTGAAGAAACTGACAAGGTGATCCTAAAGTTCATATGGAAATGGATCTATAATGTTTTTCCTTGTCCCCCAAATTTTTGAAATTAGAACAAAATTGGAGGACTCATAATTCCCCATAGCAAAACTTACTTCAATGCTACAGTAATCAAGATTGTGTGGTACTGGTATAAGGTTAGACAAATGATCAATGGAATTGAGAGTTCAAAAATAAAACTTCACGTTTATGGTCAATTGATTTTTGAAAATGATAACAGGAAAATTTAATGGGAAAAAATC
Organism: Procyon lotor; assembly: GCA_028646535.1. NCBI lineage: Eukaryota > Metazoa > Chordata > Mammalia > Carnivora > Procyonidae > Procyon > Procyon lotor. The sequence continues at coordinate 61,763,589 of CM053603.1, forward strand.
ATCTTTTGAACAAATGGTGCTGGAACAACCGCATATCCATTTGTAATAGAATGAAGTTGGACTTTACCTTACCTGATATACAAAGATTAACTCAAAATGATCCGAAGACAACCTCTGTGATTTTCCTCCTCAAAACCCCATACTGTGTGAAATTAGAGAGAAACATCAGACAAATTCTAATAGACATGCATCCTACAATATTCCTGACCAGTATTCCTCAAAACTGACAAGGTCATCAAAAACAAAAATTTGAGGAAATGCCATGATGAAAAGGAGCCTCAGGAGACATAACAAGTAAATGTAACATGGTGTCCTAGATGGGAACCCAGAACAGGGAAAAAAACACTAGATAAAATCTAAGGAAATCTAGAGGTGCCTGGATGGCTCAATTGCTTAAGTAGAGTCTGACTCTTGATTTTGGCTCAGGGCATGATTGAGCCCCATGTCAGGCTCTGTGCTCAGAGAGGAGTGTGCTTGATATTTTCTCTTTCCCTTTATCTCTGCCCCTCGCTGTCCCCTCCCCCCCCCACACACACTCTCTCTCTCTCTAAAATAATCTTTAAAAATAAATAAACAAAAACTGGAAATCTAATTAAGTCATGGATTTTTGTTAATAATGTATTAATACTGGTTCATCAATTGTAACAAATGTACCGTACTAATGTAAAATGTTAATAATAGGGGAAACTCTGTGTGAGGTCTATGAGAACTGTCTGTATTATTTGCAATACATACTATGTTTCCGTAAATCTAAAACTTTTCCAAACATAATGCCTATTAATGAAAAAAAAAATGGATCAAAGACCTAAATTTTAGAGGTAAAACTACAAAATTCTTAGAAGAAAATATAAACATAAATCTTCACAATTAGGCAATCTTTTTAAAAGGTAAGATACCAAAAGCTCAAATCATAAAATTAAAGAGAAATAAAGAGAACATCATCAAATTTTCCTCTTATTTCCCAGTTTCTTTCCTCTCACTTCCCATTCCTTACTTCCCAGTCCTTCCCAGGGTTTCTTCTGCAACAAATCACTTATACATCAATCATTGTCTCAGGATTTGCTTCTGGAAAACATAACTTAAGACAGACCCCAACACCTTCTGCTCCTGACTCTCCCCCAACCCATCCAGCCTAATTCCCTTAGTCCCAAAGGATCTTTAGTGAAAGGATCACATTGACCACCAATAGATTGATTGACTTTGTCTTTAATTTAAAGTTTGTAATGATATGGACTTCGCTAATTGTAGAAGTAATACTAACTTACTGAAAAACAAATGAGACAAATAAAAGTCAAAAACACTGTGTGTTTTGGGGCACCTGAGTGGCTTAGTGTGGTTAAGCCTCTGCCTTTGGCTCAGGTCATGATCTCAGAGTCCCGGGATTGAGCCCCGCATTGGGCTCTCTGCTCAGCAGGGAGCCTGCTCCCCCCCCCCCCCCCCCGCCGCCTCTCTGCCTACTTGTGATCTCTCTCTCTGTGTCAAATAAATAAATCGGATATTAAAAAAAAAGATTTTATTTTTAAGTAATCTTTACACCCAACATGGAGCCTGCTTCCTCCTCTCTCTGCCTGCCTCTCTGCCTACTTGAGATATCTCTCTCTCTTTCTCTCTCTGTTAAATAAATAAATAAAGTTAAAAAAAACCCAAAAACACTGTGTGTTTTGACTCCATGGTTGACTTTCTGAGTGCTTTTGGCATTCACCCTGACACTTCTGCTCTCCCAGGTTGAAGGCAACCCCTATCCCCACCTCCACTGGTGTTCCCAGGTGTTTATTAGGTTCTTAGAGAATAAATTAATATGTATAATATTGTATAACATGTTGTATAATATATAAGGGACCCCATACTCTTTGTATCTCCCCTCAAAGTGAGTTCCCTCTGGCAAGTACACTTCTTCCAGAGGTTGGACTGAATTTTATTCTTTGATGCAATCCCTTGAAGTGCCATGATTCAAGGATCATAATCCTGGCATAGTGAGAAAGAGTCATCTGTCTCAAAATCTTTGTTATTTCTCCAAGAGGGCACAGCAGGGCTTCGGGTATCCTATCATGGAAGTTCAGAGTTTTTCGATGGGCACAACTTCAAGCTTGTAAGTGAGGTATAAACTCACTCAGTTAAATGTTGATCTGCACTCAAGTTGTTTCTGTCTAGGTGAAAAAAAAAAAAACAGCTATGTTTGCAAAACTACTTGAAGAGAAGGCATGTCTTATTAGGAATTATGCTGTTAATCTCAAATATGGCTGAATGGTGATAAGCTTTGGAAAATTATAGGATCTACTGCTAGATTTTGAGTTCTAGAGTATAGAAAATGTTTACGGTTTTGGCTCCCTTCCTGGTACTGTGTTTGACATACTCAGGACCCAGTAGATATTAGTTATTATTTTCAAATCTTCCCTCTCCATTGCAAATTCCATTTGGCCTCAAATCGTTTTGATTCTAACTTGGAAATATCTTGAATATATCATTTTGTCAATTAAAATATTTTAATTTAATTAAAATATTTTTATTTTAATTTTAATTTAATTAAAATATTTTAATTTAAGTCCTTGTTCTGGCAGTGTATTACTGGATAGCCATCCCAACTTGGTGGCATAAGCAACAATCATTTTATTTTATCTCATTATTCTGTGGATCAGGAATTCACAGAAGAGTTAGCTGGATGGTTCTTCTACTCCACTTGGTCATTCAGTGGTATTCAGCTGACCTAGTCTGGAGGGTACAAGATGGCCTCGCCCACATGCCTTATAAATTTGTGGCCTCTCCACACAATATAGTTGGACTTCTTACGTGGCAACTGAGGACTTTAGACTAAGGCAAAAGTTGCCAGTCCTCCTAATGACTAGGTTCGGACTAGGTGCATTGTCACTTTGGTCATAATCTATTAGTCAAAGGAGTCAGAGACCAGTCAGAGATTCTAGAGAGGAATGGATTCTCCTACCTGTCCAGTTATCTTTAACCCGCTGTAGTCCTCTTCTCCTGCCTGACATCATACCATAGGCTCTTTTAATGACAGTCAATCAATCATATGTCTAAGAAGTTATCTTTCTATTGAAAAAAATATAAAGCCTTAATTATTTTTCTTCCACACATAGCATTATTTATTGTCTGGCTGCTGCTGATGTAATTATACTCAGGCTTTGTACTGTAACACAGAAAACTTTTTACAATCTGGTGCCTATCTGTATTCCAAATACCATTTTCCAGCACTTGTCTGTAAGAACTTCTACCATTCTCAAAACATACCATGTCCTGTCAAGACTCCAGGCCATGCACATACTTCTTTAATCTGCCTGGAGTGCTCTCTCTCTATCTCTTACCTTCTTGGCTCCCCCAGGCCAAGGTGGTCTTCCCAGAGCTCTGAATTTCTGGATAATGCTGTTCATTTACTATAGCTTTTGTCACATTATATTGCTTTTTATCTGTTTATATGTGTCTCTTTTTTTTCTCTGTATCTCTCTCTGACTATACAAATTTTGAGGGCAGGGAATATTTCTCACTCATCTTTCTATCCCTAGCATTTTAGCACAGTGCCCAGCATAGAAATCATAAATAGATCTACAAAATGAATAAATATAAGGAAAAAAACTGGAAGAGCTACGGTAGCAAAAAAGTCAAGTGATCCTACCAACCTGACATTTGCCATTCTTTTCTAGGAGGTGTCAAAGGTAAACAGAAGAGCAAGGTGTGCTAAAGGGCTACATATGCTTCCAAAGTCACTAAGCACCTGTCCATAGACACAGCATCCATATTTCCAGATTGAACATGACATATGGTATTTTGATTCTTGCTTCCTCCATGTATTTCCATCTAGTTATTTACTTTAGAATTTCAGCCTTCTAAAACTAATACTACACACATTCTGTAAGTGTGGTGAAGGTTAAAGGGTGAAGTTAACTTGGCAAATGCTCCTGCTTTTATCTATAGGAATGCAATGTGTATTGTATAAATGAGCTTTGGACGCAAAACTATCATACCCCCTTCACCCTTGACGCAAGAGACCTTTTTATGTTATAATTCTTCATTTCATACTTTAACAACTTAATTGCCAACAAAATTAATAACTCTAGATTATGCTGACAAGTATTGCAATCTCCGAATAAGGGTTACATTATTTGGGCAAGTGTACAATGATTTAGATCTCAATGGTGTGTAGAGAAAAACATAATTATAACCTGAAATAGTTCTTTTGCCTCCCCAAGTATGAGATGTGTTATATACTTTCCTAAGTGATTTTCTTACTTTTCCTCAGTCATTTTTGTTGCTAAAATGGAAGAGATAATTGGAAATGAAGAGTGGGTTATAATCAGGTGAAGACCTATCTCACTTTCCCCAGAATAATTCTGTTTATGTTTGCTAACTTTATGTAATTAATAATAGAGCTTCCTTTCATTCTCTGGTTTGGATTAAAAATTACATAGATGCCCCAATGATAATTAACTAGACAAATTATTCCTATTGCATAGTGCCTGCATGGGCAATTGTAGTGGCTTTCAAACTTTTGGACCAAAACTCATAGGGAGAAATACATTTTTTGTCATCATGTAATACACTCATTAACACACACACACACACACCCATGCATGCACGCTCGCAGGCACACACCCCATAAAGCAAAAGCTTAGGGAAATAATACTAGGATATTTCCAAATCTAATCTGGTCTCTTTTTAATTTTAAAAACTCCAGTCATGACACTTGAATTGATTTTCTATCCATGGCTTAAAAAATAACAATATCCTAGAGGTATCTTGAGGTTGTAGAACATTTTCCTTCACTGACTCTTACGTGTGATCTTATGCAAGGTGCCAAACTTATGTGTGATCTTGGGCAAGTTGCCAAACTTCTCTGAACAACACTTTCATGGTCTGTAAAATGAATGTAATAACTATCTCAAGGTGGTGGGAAGAGTTAACTGAGATGATGTGGTCAATGAGCTCAGAATCTAGTAGACAATAAATGTCAGTTTCTTTTTCTTTCTTAAGCTTCTAAACCAACAAGACCTAGCTAAAGTTCACAGGTTTTTAGCAGTGAAAAAACATTTCTCTTAGCCCTTTGACCTCTAAAGTTTGGTCAGAGTTTTTGTTTAAGGGCTGATAATAACATTGTTTCTTCTGTGCTCAATGAATAGTCACTTACTTTTTGAACTACTTCTGGTCAACCCATCAGAATAGCGGCCGCGGCTTCTCAAAAAAAGAGGCCACAAAAGAAGAAAAAGAAAATTGTGATGAATATTAAACAATACTTTCTAATGGGGGTAGGGGATGGCAAAGACATTGGTCATAATAATGAATATGACATAAACGGCTCACATTTCTGCTTCTGCTCTTAAATTGACAGCTTCTACACATAACCTTTTCCATTAGCAGAGGGATGTGTTGAAAAATTAACCTTGAGAGTAAAACAAGGGACAGAAGCCTAGTTTTGCAAGTGGTGATGTATTTGTTTTCTGTTTTCAATGTGAAAGAAGAATATATATAAGTATTTTGTCATATTTTTTTAATAAAATATTTTATTTATTTATTTGACAGAGAGAGAGAGATCACAAGTAGGCAGAGAGGCAGGCAGAGAGAGAGGGGGAAGCAGGCTCCCCACTGAGCAGAGAGCCTGATGCGGGGCTCGATCCCAGGACCCTGAGACCATGACCTGAGCCGAAGGCAGAGGCTTTAACCCACTGAGCCACCCAGGCGCCCCAGTATTGTGTCATATATATGAGATGTATACCATGACCAATAACAGAAGACAGAGCCCAAGCAGGGGTCCTCTGATGTCCCATAATCCAGAAGACCAAAGCAATGATAAAGATAAGCATTCATCTTTCAGGCTGGCAAAATCCAGGCCTGTTCCCGGGGTTCTCTAGTTTTCACTGTGTTAAGGTGGGGCAACCTCCGGTACATAGCTCCTCCACTTTGCTTGGCACTTGCTGAACCCAAGGACATCATAGTACTCATGGAGGCAAGCCAGCTCTGATCATTCTACAGTTTGAGCCCCTGAATTCCAGACCAGGAAGAGAAGACCTCCATGGAATACACAGTAGGCATCCTATCACTATGTAAGAACTCAAAGTCATCTTGCTCCTCATCTTCATATTGAGTTTTTCAACTGTGTCTTGTTTAATATTGTTTCACCTTGATGAATTTTTACTCTTCAAGGAGCACTCTTGTGGAAGTTTTGTAGGCAGGAGTCCCTTTTCTTTTTCTGGGTACTCTTGACTCCTCACACAGTGCTCCCTGTGCAGAGTGTGCTCAATAAATCATGCTGATAAGTAAGTCATTCACTCATTGAGTATTTATTGAGTATCTGGTGACCAAAACAAAGATTAAGTTGCCAGTAACTCCTAAATCACCAGATCCATTGACCATTCCTTATTGCTTATCCTCCTTTTGACACTCGCCTGGCCTGGCCTCCACTTCTCAGACCCGCTGCCTGACCCTTCCTGACAAGCTTTCCCTTTTTCTTTTACTATTATTCAGCGATTGTAAGGAACTGAATCTGTCTCCAGTAGTACATGGCTTGTTTGAATTAGAGCCAGGACTAGAACTCAGGTCTATATATAATCAACAATGAAGAAATAGCCAACTCGTAATGTTTCTATTCATGGGGAGGAAACCCAGATGGACCTACTCACAATAGATGCTTCCAAATCAAAGATTCCACTCCCCCAGGACATAGTTAGGACACTGTCTAGCTAGAAGATATTCAGAGAAAATTCACCCCTTTACCTGCCCCAGGGAAATAGGAGAATTCAATGCCTGAGCCATTTACCCAAGAGAGTAATCCATGCTGGAAATTTTGCTTAAAGTATTCTTTTAAAAGGCCCTTCTGTCTTTATTATGACTATAAGGCTGCTGAGTCTGCCCAAGCATATGAAGTTGCAAAGAATATTTCTTTTTATTCAGACCTTGCATTCTCTATAAAATGAAAGGATTCTTGGCACATAGTTGGCAATTACTATCTAGGTTTTCTGCATAACGTAGGTTTTTTTTAACTAAGCTTTAACTCAATAGACATCAGGCTCCAGTGAAAATACATGTGGACTAACACGAGCAGAAATAAACACAATTCTAATCAATTTAGCTGTTGACAAAAGCATGTGGTTTCATTGCTTGGGGCCAAAGTTTTAAGAGTGGGCTCTGATTTCTCGCCGGCACACCCTTCATTTATGTGTGCAAATAGGGTAATTAAGTGTCCAATTATCAGATTTGCATTGGCAAATGGGGGCTTTGTGTGGGTAAAATTCTCCATAGTTTGGGACCAGCTGAAACTTAGGTCTTTTATTTTTGAATCAATCCTCCAACAATAATGCAGGCATGATGAAGTTCTCATCTTGCCTCAGTCTGAAGCCATGGCTGAAGACTTCCCTTTATTTTGGTGATTCAGTGAAGCGGAGAGCCAAGTTAGGATACTGAGCTTTTTCTCCCATACTTTCTACTCTGAAAAATAATTAAGAGTTTAAAGTGCTTTCAGATTGACTTTTTTTCCTCTGCCAGCTCCATAGAATTGATTACTGAAGGTGAAATACCTGTAAATATTCTTTATGAAGATTTAGCCATATGTGATTAGTACGTTGAATGACCATTCATAAAGCAACTTTATTCTTTTCTCCCCTAGTTCTTGGGTGAAATCTAAGACAGGTCCCATAACTTTCTCAAAATATAGGTTGGAAGCTTTCTGGACACTGGTCACAGATCTGGTCTCCTTACAGTGATTAAGATGTTCTTTTTTTGTCCAATTCTAGTCAAGATGGTAAAGTACTCCATCCTGTGTTTCTCAGTGAATGCCTTTAAAATTCTGAATGGATACATGGAGCAGCTCTCTGAAGAATCTGGAAAGTTAACAGCAGCAGGCAGATTGGGGAAGGAAACCAGAACTCAAACTACCCATGAGTCAGTGGTGAGGTGACCATTTCTCCGACTGGTATCGTATATTCTAGATCTGGAGACAGCTGGATACCTGGAACCATGTGCCAGGTGCAGACAGATAGAACTCCAAAGAAGCCCTTGAATTTTGGCTTGAAGAAAGTGAATGGGGGCTCCTGGTGGCCAGAGAGAGGAGAGAATGCCCTGTTTTTATTCTTCCTTTACATTCCCTACTCCTCCAGCTCCCAGGCAATCCTGGTGCTGATGGTGGTAGATCGGCAAGCACCAAACAGGAAAGCCCTTATCTCTGACCAGAGAAACTGTGATTTCTCTTTGTTCTCCTCTATCTTCTTGCCGCTTCACCCTGAAGCAGAAAGACCTGGCCCCTTCTTCTTCTCTTAGCCCTATTTTGCAAAGGACTTGCATGAGTTTGATCACATTTTTTTCTGGAACATTCCTCCTCTACCTAGACTACCAGATAAACTTTTGACTGTGTATTTCACATGTAGGATAAAGCTACATCCTTAATAAAGCCTCCCTTTTCCAGAAATAGCTTTACCTACTTCTTTTATAAAAGACTTTGGTATAGTATCTCATAATTATCTCTGGTCTGGAGGCTGCTAGCTTCATCTGCAAGTTCATTCCCACCCTCCAGGGCTTAGCTTAGTGATTTCCATAAGGGTTTAAATAAATTATCACATTTGTTGTCTTCTAAATGAAATATCACAAGAAATATTAAAAGATATGCGCTAAGCTGAGAATTAAGCATTAGAAGTGCCTAAACAGAAATAAATTTATATGAATATATTATTATAGACAGGACTGCCATACAATGTATTGCCCAGAACGGGGAATATTTGAAAATGAAAGGGGGAAGAGGTGCTAAAATGATGAAAATAGGGTATCTGATCTATAACAGATACAAACTGGAAAGCATGGTAACCTTCATCTAGACTTTCTGGCAAATGACGCCTCATCTCTTTTTTGTTTCTTCATGATTACGTCTCCACCCACAGCTCTACACATGAACAGGTGTGTACAAAGCCCCCTGAAAATGTAGATTTTGACCTCATATCCTACGCTAGACTATTCCAACTAAGAAAGAGAGGATGTGGAAACTACATCGCACATAAAAGTACTAACTTCGTGCGGCTTCCATCTTTCTTTCCATCTATCTTTGACACTCACCTTCTTCCAAACACAGTTTTTTTTAGTATGTCTTCTAAAGTTATCAAGCACATTCAAACCAGAGGACCATCTGCCTTAGACCAAGCTAATAATTAAATGTGTTTTATTTGTTAGAGAAATGGATTCTCATGTGGACACATTTGGTCTTATGAGTGATGAAGCCTAATGAATTAGACATTGTCAAGGGCCCACAATAGCATGTCAGGCTTGGCTGAATTTCCTTTTGGGTTAATTGTTATGATTTGCATTCTTCTGAGGGAAGGAATTGAAATTACTAGGACCCCGAAGCTCTTTACCTATCCACTTAGGACTCAACAGTCTCAACATTGAAATAATCTTCCATTACACTGCTCGGACCAAATGGCTAGGGGTCCTTACAGTGGGATGGATATCATTTTGACTGCCTATGTTTCCAGCTCCTGGCTGGCTTTCCCATCTCCCTGCTTCCTCTGGAAAACTAAGTGGGTTATGGCTCCAGTTCACCTACTCAAGCCGTTACACGATTCTTCCTATAATGAAGAATAAAATCACCCTAAGTCCTACCGGCTTTGCAAGGCAATTTTGTATAACCTGACTATTTGAGGAATATCATGGCCTGGTTAAATACATATTCTACTAACTCACAGTTAACAGAGCATCTTGCCACTATCTCTCCTTGCCAACATAGCTTCTGAAAATTTCAGTAAGGAATTATAGTTCCTTTTCCTGTGTCAAAATAATATCTTAAGTATGAGTGCATGGAGTTGTTTATATCCTGCTTTCCCTCCAAACTAACTTATGTTGCCTTTTTAAGTAAGGTTTATTCCATTATACTTTTAAATAATAAAGTTCTAATAATCTTCAATTACTGGGATTGGAAAACTACAGCTTATAGGCCAAACTATTTATTTTTATAAATAACGTTTTACTAGAACTCAAGTACAACCATTTGCTTACTTATTGTCTATGGCTGTTTTTACACTACAGGATGAGTTGAGTAGTTTCTGGAGAGACTAAATGGTTTATAAATTTAAAAAATTTTACTATTTGGTCCTTTACAGAAAATATTCACTGATACTTTGTCTAGCATCATTCTAAACACTGATAGTCATTGTACAAATTTATAGAAAGTAAAGCATGATGTACTCTGTTGAATATATTTTATTTTTATTTTTAATTTTTTTTCTCTGTTGAATATATTTTAAATGTAGGATATATCTTAGAGATAGTTAGGTCTAAGAAAGTTTATTCCTGACACCAGCTTTTACTTTTCCTTGCTTGCTAAGTTTCTATTAATCAAGATTTCTTACGTACAACAAATTTCCAGTAAAGCATACTTCATGGTTATATAGATTCAAATTTTCCTCATGTAAAACCATTTCTCCCAGTTGTATAAAAATTTGATATATCTATATTATCTGTAGCTATACCTATCTTCTTTGTCCATTCATCAGTCAGTCGATGGACATTTGGGTGGTTTCCATAATTTGGCTATTGTAGATAATGCTGCTGTAAACATTGGGGTGCACGTATCCCTTTGAATTAATATTTTTGTATTCTTTGGATAAATACTTAGTAGTGCAATGTTTGAATAGTAGGCTAGTTCTGCCATTATGGAAAACAGTATGGAGGTTCCTCAAAAACCTAGAAAGAAAGAAAGAAAGAAAGAAAGAAAGAAAGAAAGAAAGAAAGAAAGAAAGAAAGAAAGAAAGAAAGAAAGAGAGAGAGAGAAATAGAGAAAGAAAGAAAGAAAATGTAGATTCTTAATAGTAGGTGGGGCGGAGTGGGGGCAGAAAGGGGCAGATGATGCTGATGCTGGTCCAGAGAACACATTTTGAGTAACAAAAGTTGTGATCTGGAATGTGTGCATTTGCACACGAGTGTGTATGTGCACACACATGTTCCTAATATGGCCATTATTGTTCTTTCTAAAAACCAGACTTATCTTCTCTTCGAGTATGCCTGGCACACTCAACTGGAGGACACTTCCCCTCTTGTTTGTGAAGGATTTCTAATGAACTGCGTGCACGAGGACCCTCCCCTGCTGACTCACGCACACTGAACCCTGCTTAAGCTGTCAAGACAGTTCTCTGTGCTGTTAGCTCAGGTTTCTGCTCAGATGTGCTTGTGGTGTTAGCTCCGGAGGGGCTGCGCTGATAATAGCATCTGAGGGCATTCAATTAGCACATTTCAGGTTTCTCTGGTCATGGACACCGCATCATTTCTTTACTTAGGGATTTTTTCCTTTTTCCAGATCATTAGGCATCTCTTCCATGTTACTTTTCACTCTCCAGCCTGTGGTGGATCAGGATTCTATTTTAATACCTTCTCACGACCCATCTGTGTGTTAGGGTAATTTAGGGAGGAACCAGGTGCTACCTTGTTTTTTAAAGCAAAGTTTCACTTTTCTGAATCCCACTAAGACAGCGATCCTGCCGCCTGTCTTTGCTCGAATCCAGTGAAACCTCAGCATTAATAAATAGGTGTGATGAAGGCTGTGTCTGGAGATGGAAACTGAGTCTGGGAAGACAGGGAGGAGAAAAGGACGGGGACCAAGACAGAAGCCTCCTCCGGTTCGAACCTGCAAAGTGGAAGGCAAAAACCACTGCCTTTAGGAGTGAGATAATGAGTTCCTCACTTTGTCCTAAATCCCAGGATCTCAGGGAGGGAAAACTCAAGTAGGTGAAGGTAAGATCTGGTGATGCTTTCTCTGATGTGAGTTAGGAGGGAGGATTCCCTGGTTCGGGGCTTTGCAAACGTTAACATGCATGGGAATTCTCTGGAGAGCTTACTAAAAATGTAGATTTTCATTAGTTAAGTCAGGGTGGGGTCAGAATGCATGCATCTCTAACAAGCTCCCTGGTGATGCTTATGCTGCTGATCAGAGGACCACACTTTGAGATGCAAGGCTCTGCTGGCATACATTGAGAGTTCTCAACCTTAGCTCCCCATTAGAAGCAACTAGAAAGCTTAAAAAAAAGACCCAATGCTCAGGCCTCATCAGAGACCTGTTATTAAATAAGAAACTGTGAGATCCAGACATCAATCATTTTGAAAGCTTCTTGAATGATTCCAGGGTGCAGTTGCTGGGGATGAAGAGGAATGGGAGGAAACAGAGAATTGTTTCTCAAAGTGTGGTCCCAGGACCAGCAACATCAGCATCACCCAGGAAATTGTTAGAAATGCACATTCTTGGGGTACCTGGGGGGCTCAGTGGATTAAAGCCTTTGCCTTTGGCTCGGGTCATGATCTCAGGGTCTGGGGATCGAGGCCCACATAGGGCTCTCTGCTCAGTGGGGAGTCTGCTTCCTCCCCTCTCCCTCTGCTGGCCTGTCTGCCTACTTGTGATCTCTCTCTCTGTCAAATAAATAAATAAAATCTTAAAAAAAAAAAAAGAAATGCACATTCTTAGATCCTCATGTAAGCCTATATTATTGGAAAGTAGAGCTGGGACCTAGCAATCTGTTCTGTTAAGTTTTTCAGATGATTCTAGCACATACTAAAATTTGAGAACCACTGCTTTATATATTTAGCCTCTCCGACTAGTTTGATGGTGGGAACAAATACATTCTAAATGTTAACATGGCTTCAAGCAGTTTTTTGAGAATCCACTTACCAGCTATTGAGTGCTTACTATTTGCTAGGTAAAATGCCAAGCAATTGACTTAACAATACCTCAGTTATTGGCTTAACACCTGGACAGGTGAGTATTAATATTACCATAACACAAATGAAGAAACAAGATTACAAAGGTTAGGCAATTTGCCAAAAGTCACAGAACGGGGAAATAAGTATTTCATACCAGTCCTTCTGATTCAATGTGCTATCTCCTAACCTAGGCTGGGCTTCAGGTGGAATGAACACAAGTGTAATTCACTCATTGGGTAACCATTGGGACCATGTAAGACATGTTTGATGTCAAGCTACAGCTGTCTAGAAGTTGTACTGATCTTCATGAGCTCATGAGCTATTGGGTTTCAGAGAAGAAAACTGGCCATTAACACATAGACAGATGCATTCTATAATAGACCAAGTATGGGTAAAAGTGCTATGGGTAAAAGTACCATCTTGGAAATTGGAAGTTGGGATGGCGGGGTGTTTCAGGAAGAAGCCCAGAGAAAAAAGGAAAGTGTGGCCCCCCCCCCACATGGCTGAGATGGTATTTTGATTTAGAACACATCAAATTATTTTTAAAGTCCTTTCCTAACTGCTTCAGTTTGAAAATATCCACTTGAGTTTTATTTACAAGCTATTCCTGTTCTATCAAATAATGAGTTTCCTGTGATATTGACACCTGATCAAGTTATTCTCCATTTTCACACATGGCTTCCACTGAACTAGAATGAACATTGTAATAGTTTTTGTTTGAGTATTTGTTTTTCAGATCAAGAGATGGAAGAAGAAAGTTCACCAAGTCAATGAAACAATTTTAAGGAAAATGACAGTTCTGCGAAATGCCAGGATTTAACAGTTGATGTCATTTGGAATTAAATAATCCATTGCTTGGATCCTGCGGTCTTGTTGAAGCAAGAGCAACTCAGTGATGCTCCATGACTGGAACTGGCTGGATAGCAAAATGCTTTTCTTTGGAATAAATGCAGAACAAATGTCTGAATTATTTAACATTGTGGCAGGACCAGTGGAGGTAGAAATGTAATAACCATGTTTTCATCAGTGTTTGGAGTTAAGGTAAGCACTCCTTTAGGTTAAGAAAAAAGATGACAAAGAAACTTAGGGGGAAAAAAGCACCATCTTAGCCCACTCCAGCTCATTCTCACTGAGGTGTGGTAAAACCATGAAGCCGGAGATTTGACTGCTGTCCCTGGCTCCCACCTCCTTCTCCTCCTTGTCCCCTCCTATCTTTTTTACCTTAGAGATTTCTTTCCAGATACAATATGACCCATTTGTCTGAGTGGTCAATAACTGACCTTGAACATTTGTATTCATGCTTTATGAGTAGAACCTAAACTTTGGAACCACACAGACTTGCATTCAGTTCACAGATTTCCACACCTATCACCAGAGGTTTGTCATTTAACCTCTCTATTCCAGAGGCTTCTTGTCTATAAAATGAGAGAAATAATGTCTACCTGGCAGGATTTGAAAAGGTAGCAGGGGTAATAATTTGAAACTACTAAATCAATGAATGATTTAAATGATTTAAATTAAATCATGTTCTTTTGTAATCTTTGGTTTTCAAGGATGTATTGGGAAGCATTTCAGCTCAGAAGAGAAAACAGGTAATGCCTATAAAATAAGTAAACAAGCAAAATGGGTAAATAATTTATTATCTGCTAAGCTCACAGCTAACTTCCTTTTTAAATCCTTCTCTTGTTTTCTTCATCCCTTTCTCTTTTCCTTCCTTCCCACCTTCCTTCTTATTTCTTAGACCTACATATAGTAAATTTGACTTTCCTTTTCTGTGTACAGTTCTATAAATTTTTTTTATTCATTTTATTTTTTGAATAGTTTTAGAGTTACAGCAAAATTAAAGGGAAACAATAGAGATTTCCCTATGCCTCTTGCCCCCACAACACATAGCCTTCCCACTATCACCACCAATGACATATTTGTTATATTGTATTATTATATTATATTAATTATAACAATTAATAAAGCAACATAAACGCATCCTTATCATCCAAAGTCCATAGCTGATGTGAGGGCTCACTCTTGGCATTGTACATTCTATGGGATTTGACTACCATATGAAGGCATTCGTACACATTATAATGACATTATAGTATTTTAAAGAGTAGTTTCTCTAACCTAAAAATCTTTCTGTTCTGCCTTTTTATCCCTCCCTTCCCCCAGTCTCTAACCTCTGGACCACACTGATCTTTGTACCATCTCCCTAGTTGTCTCTTTGCAAAGTTGTCTTTTGGCAGAGTTGGAATCCTTTTCCTTGTAACCTTTTCTGATCGGCTTCTTTCACTTAATAATATGCATTTAAGTTTCCTCCGTGTGTTTCAGAGCTTGAAAGCTCACTTCTTTTTATTGCTGAATAATATTCCATTGTCTGAATGTACCACAGTTTATTTATCCATTCATCTACTGAAGCATGTCTTGGGTGCTTTCAGGTTTTGGCAATTATAAATAATACTGCTATTAACATCAGCGTGCAGGTTTTTATACACCTGCGGACATAAATTTTAGAATCGTTTAGGTAAATACCAAGGACTGCTGTTGCTGGAATGTATGGTAAGTGTGTGCTTGGTGTAGTAAGAAACTACCAAAATGTCTTCCAAGGTAGCTGTATCATTTTGTATTGCTGTTAGCAGTGGGAAGGTATTGTTCCATGTCCTTGCCAGCATTTGGTAATGTTGGTGTTTTGGATTTTTGCCTCTCTAATAACTGTGTAGCAGTATCTCCTAGTTTTAATTTGCATTTCCCTGACAGCATATGATAATGATCATTTTTTCCTATGCTTATTTGCCATCTGCATATCTTCATTCTATGAATTTTAAGACAGGTACACAAATAGTTTCATTATCCCAAATGAAGTGGTCCTCCATCAGTGAGTGACAGGAATTGGTGTAGAAATGCTGCAGCTCCCTTAATCCTTGATTGGTTAAGTCTAAATGTGTTCTCTGAACCAGCACCCAGAGATTTCCCATGAGATTAAGGTCCATTGCCCATGGTGGTGACTAGTCTAGAACGCTTTTTGTCATTGTCTTCCCTTCCTTCTCTCATTTCCCCAGTCCTCTTTTGGTGTTCTCTGCCTCTCCCAAATGAGCTAGATCCATCTGAATCCTTGCCTGCTTCTGAGGAACCTAAATTAGGACAGTCAGAGTGCAACAAGAACTTGGTGTAGAAAGTAAGGGAGTCTGTCGAGGCAGGAAGAGGAAGGGCAAGCCCCATTTCTGGGCCCAGGGCAGTGTTGAACAGAAGAAAGATGAGAAAGATAAAGAAAGGACGTCAATGCCAAGATTCCCACTTCCCTCACACCTGGTCCTGCACATGAAGTACGAGGACAGTAGAAATGGTCAGATAGGTCTAGGAGACACCATGATACCAACTTCCTGGTCTACTTCCCTAGACATAGCCAAGATCCTAGGAAGAGCCCCACAGTCAGGTCTATACCAAGTCCTTATAGAATGGGAATACAATACACCATTGGCCAATGCACCATTGGCTGATGGAAAAATTGGAGAGGTAAGCCTGAGGAAGTGGGCTTCTCTGCCTGGCCTGCACCTGATCTTCCTACCAGGCCTGACGTGCAGACACAAAGGATCAGAGAGAGGGAGTGGATTGGGATACACCTTGGAATGCATGTGTGGGCACCTTATGAACGGTCAATAGGCCAAGAGCAGTTTTTAGAAGTAAGCCAATAGGAAGTTCCAAATGGCTGGTGAAGATATAATTGTTCTTCCATCCCTGCAGCTGACCAAGCAGCCAAGCAGCAGAGGCTTGCAGGTCTCTGAGAGTTACCACAGGAATCCGGGGTCCCCATTCTCCAGACACCACCTTCAAAAGGAGTGAGGGGACAGAGATGAGATCTAAAAAAATAGCATATATCAGACAGACACCTCACACCCAAAGAGGCTAATGAAACTGGAAGAGGATAAAAAATATAATTAGTCCAGTCCAACCTTTAATGTTGTTTCTCCCCTGGAGAGCTATGAAGAAGATTCGACTGGCTATAAATAAAGAAGCTGATTTCTTAGTATGGAAGCACCTCGAGAAAATGAACAACCCAGTACATAAAGATCAGAGATGAGGGATAGGAGGCGCCCAACCAAGCGCGTGGCCCATGGTAAGAGCTCAGGGACTGGGGGCTATGCCATTGACACCACACCTGATGATCTGAGTGAATTTGCTGGAATAGGAACCTGTCATGGCTGATCTAAGGGGAGCAGTGGGAATGGCAAGTCTTGGTTCTATTGTTGTTCTTTCAAAAGACCCCAGGCTTAGAGCAGCTTCATGTCCAGGATTCTACATAATGGCCTTTCAGTGGAATTGGTTCTGGGGCACCCGTTGATTGAAAGTGTGAGGCAAGTCTGTTCCAAGTCTTAAGAGTTTGATTTGATTAACTAGTATTGATTAGTTTGTGTTAGAGCTCCTTTTTGCGCAGAGTTGGTGCTCAAATTCACTGAACCAGCCCAAGCCTCAAAGAGGACTGATCTCAGAGACCAGTTGCTTGCTCTTTCTCCCATTAGTTTTAAACTGAAGGCCCCAAGAGCCATAAAACAACAAAGGCCATAATGTGCAGCTGAACGGTTTTGGTCCAGTTTCTTGCCTTCTTCCTGGCACTAAAGGCAGATTAAAAAGGCATCATTTTCTTTGACATCTGTAGTATGCAGTCACTTTGCCCATTAGATTCAAATAGGGCAAAAGAATAGCGAGGGAGGGAGGGGCTTACGGGGGAAATTTGCATATACATTTCCATTAGGGTTAAAGACATTTAAATCCACATTACCCTGGACCACGGCATAATGAATGCACCATTATGGACAAGGCTTAGCGTGTGTTGCTGCTGCATTTGGCAGGTTCAAGTCTTGCTCTGGGTGTAATATTTTGTGACTCATTTTTCCTCAAGCATAGAGTAATAGGCTTTAACTTTGCTAAGCTTTTCTGCCAGCCCTTCGCCCCCTGCTGTTCCATTATATTGAACTTGTAAGCAGGACGCTCTGTCCGGCTCACCCAGATTACCACGGCAATACGGCCCCGCTGAGGGGCTGGTGTCAGGATAAGTGTTAGGGAGGGAGCTCCCCATCTTGGCATGCTGTTCTCATCTTATTAAATTCAGCTTTGTGGAAGCAGGGAGCCTGCCTCTCAGTCACACTGGCTCAAGCCCGATCCAACTGCTACTGTCAGACAATATGAAAATAGGAACCACCACAGCTAATGGCAGGTGCTGCCTCACAGCTGAAAAAAAGAGAGAGAGAGGGAGAAAGAAAAAGAAAAAGTCCGAGGGGTTTATATTATGATGATGATTTCAGGGGCCTGTGTGAGTGTGTGTTATTTTACTCTTTTAGAAACACTTCACCCGATCGGAGGCTGGATTCAGAAAGTCTCGTGGTTCTGAGAAATGAAACAAGTCTCGGTGCTTTCAGCAGTGGTTGCGTGCATGTTGGGGAGTTGTAGATGGAGGGCTGCTTTTAGCAGTGTTCTTCTTCACTCCAGGTTCCAAGGCAGCTCGTATTCAAATATTTAAATTAAAAAGGAAAGCATTTTTAAATCCCTGGGAGTCAGGAACGTCCATGTAATAAGTTAAGATTTGTATGTTTGTGTAACAAGACGGCAGAGAGTCTGGTTAGATATGAAACTAATGAACAAAATAGAAAATCCAGCCCTAGAAATAAGTCATCATGTGGGTTTGAGAGTCCCCATCTTCACTCCAAATTTCTGCCTTAACATGTGTTTTGGTTTCATATTGCAGCAACTCAAACCACTCCACGCTTCGTGGCTTAAAAGGACAGCCATTGTATGGTTCTTTACATTCTATGGGTTGGCATTCTGAAGAGTGGGCATTTTAATGAACGAAGCTAGCTTAAGCCTCAGCAAGGACTGACCTCCGAGATCACTTGCATGTTATCTCCCCCACTCATTTCACAAAGGCTCTGTTAAATGGTTCTTCTGCTGGTCTCATAGGGTCTCCCTGGAACTGCAGTCCAGTGGATAGGGGTTGAGTTCAAGTTCAGGATTAGACACTCACGAATCTGGAATCTTGACGAGGACACCTAAGCTGAGACCTCAGCTGGTGAAGGCCGAGGGAATGAGTGTTGCTGGCTTCTCTTTCTCACCTTTAGTTAGTCTTGACATCTGATGTCTCCACATGGTCTCTCCAGTAAAGCAGCTGGACATCTTACTCTGTGACTCAAGGCTATTAGGCCTTCTTATAGGCTTAGGCCCTAGAACCACTCTGGTGTCACTAGCCCTACATTCTATCAGCTAAAGGGAGTCACAGACTAAGCCCAGGTTCAATTTCCAATTGCATTACACAAGGCGAGAAAATGGAGCTATAGCTCATTTGGAGCTGTCTTTGGATACCAGCTAACATATCATGCTATGTACTTTGCTCTTCAGCCTCCAACAGTAATGCATGATATACCCTCTTGCATGGATAATTTAATCAGTTATTCTATAATTCTTTCTGATGAATTCAGGTTTTTAATCCTTTGGCTTAGGTATCCATGAAATGGCATTCTCATCGTGAGACTCCATTTAACCAAGGGGTGTGTGTGTGTGTGCTTGTGTGTGTGTGTGTGGTTGGATAGAGAATGAGAGTAGGGGAATATGGAAGCCAAGTCACTATGTACCTGATAGCCAGGATGAAGCCATAGATATATCTTTCAACAGCATCCTTAAAAAGTAATATTGAATGTATTAGGACTTATAATCTAGAAAGCTGAAGAAAAAGATTCAAGGAACATGTTACCAAGTGCAACCCTTCAACATCACCACCAATTCCACTGTTTGCCCATTCTTGACCAGGACAGCTGGATGAGTGGTGAAACCCTGTGGGGAAAACTGATGTGGGGACTCTCTTCTTTGTTGTCTGGGTTAGCTCCTTTGTGGAACCCCAGGCAAGAATTAACATTATGGAGGTTGATAAACTAGAGGGAGAAGGTGATCACTGGCCTCCCATGAGAGGGCTAGGTATCCCTAGTCTCCACAAGACCAAGGAGGAACTGAACAGAAGGACAGAGTACTGAAAAGAAGGACAGAGTACTGAAAAAAGGAGAGTGGAAAGCCGGTACCATATAGATATCTCAGCAGGGGCTAGCTGTTAAACTGGAGGCCATGAGGCAGGACCACTTCACTTCTCCTTGGTCAAACACACCTGAGCCCCAAGGAACCTACAAAGAAAAGTAATAAATCTCTATTTTTTAAAAAAAATTAATAGAACTAATAAGAAGATTTGGTAAGGTTGCTATATACATGAAAAATATTTTCAGTAAGCTACAGATCTCACAGACTCTAGCAGCATTCAAGGGATGAGACAAGTCTAAGGTCCTCCTACTAAACCGCCATCTTGGCTCCCTCCTTCACGCTCATAGAATCTAGGCTTGAATACCTGAAATTGAGAATGGAAAACATTTCACTCATAATAGCTGCAAAAATGAAAAAAAAATTAAGATAGTTTCTCATAAACACCGTTTACATTTAAGACAATTCTAATTAAAAATCAAATTTCTTCCTTGAATTTAGATAAAATTATGTTAAAATTTTTGAGAAAGAATAACTCTTCAACAATAACCAAGATAATTATGCAGAGAGAAGGTATTGCCTTCTCAAATGTCAATACCTGCTATAAACTAAGGCTGGATAATATACCACTATGGACTAACCATAATTCATTTAGTTATTCCCCTAACAATGGCTAATCATAGCTAAAAATCAGTAAGCATCTTTTTACACATGTCCCACATACTGGTACACATATTCCTATGGGACAGACACCCAGGATCAGTATTTGCTGACTGCCATTCATCTCTGAACTTGGCTGGGATAAGTAAAGGCTTTCTTGTTGCACCATTGGCTGATGCCAACATTGTACCTCTTCCATATCTCGCACAGTTTCTTTCTTTCTTCCTTCCTTCCTTCCTTCCTTCCTTCCTTCCTTCCTTCCTTCCTTCCTTTCTTTCTTTCTTTCTTTCTTTCTTTCTTTCTTTCTTTCTTTCTTTCTTTCTTTCTTTCTTTCTTTCTTTGTGTGTGAAGAGTATTGAAGGAATTTTCATTGGATGAATGTAAATAGGTATCTGCATTTTTAAAGGATTATTCCTTTAAATTTTAAAAAGATTCCAGATTCAGGAAAGTTCAAGAACAAAAATATGTGCAAGAATTGAGTCTAAACTCTTCCTGTGTTTGGAGATTTTTAGAAAATGTTTCAAAACAGAAAAACTGTGAATAGCCTTTAAAACATAGACTATCAACACATTTGTTTAGCTCCCTCCCAAAAGCTCTTGTATTCATGCACATAATATTTTTTTAAAGATTTTATTTATTTATTTGACAGAGAGAGAGATCACAAGTAGGCAGAGAGGCAGGCAGAGGGAGAGGGGGAAGCAGGCTCCCCATTGAGCAGAGAGCCCCACGTGGTGCTCCATCCCAGGACCCTGAGATCATGACCTGAGCCAAAGGCAGAGTCTTTTTTTTTTTTTTTTTAAGATTTTATTTATTTATTTTGACAGAGAGGAGAGAGATCACAAGTAGGCAAAGAGAGAGGGGGAAGTGGGCTCCCTGCTGAGCAGAAAGCCCGATGCGGGGCTTGATCCCAGGACCCTGAGATCATGGCCTGGGCCAAAGGCAGAGGCTTTAACCCACTGAACCACCCAGGCGCCCCTGAAGGCAGAGTCTTAACCACTGAGCCACCCAGGCACCCCTGTACATAATATTTTAAAATATTATTCTGAGATATTTCAATCCTACATAAAAGAATAATAAATAAAATAATATTACCCATGTACTGACTACCCAACTTTGTCAAATCTTAGCAGTTTGCTACATTTGCTTTAGAACTGTAAAGTTGAACATTTTATTTTTAAAATTTTTTAAAAATTAATTTATTTTTTAAGAGAGAGAGAGAAAGAAAGAGAGCAAGCGTGAGCAGGGTAAGAGGCAGAAGGAGAAGCAAGCTCCCCGCCGAGCAGGAAGCCCAATATGGGACTCAATCCCTAGACCCTGGGATCACAACTGGAGCTGAAGGCAGACACTTAACCAACTTAACCACCCAGGCGCCCCTACTTAACATTTTAATAAGTACCCCTGGGTACTGCTTTCTATTCTCATTTCTCTCTCTCCTTCCCTCTTTTATCCAGAAGCAATCATTACTCAGAAATCAGAGTTTATAATCTCCATGCAACCTATGTGGATTTTTAGTACATTTGTATATAGTAAATAACATTTAGAACACTCCTTCATGTTTTCTTACTTTATAAAAATAAACACATACTATGCGTTATTCTTCTATGTGTCTCTTTAGACAGTACTGTTTCTGACATTTATCAGGTTGATACCTGTAACTTTATCTAGTTGAAGAGCTATTTAGTATTGTGCATTTGAAATGTATCCATCCTCCTATTAAATGCGCATTTCTATTGTTTCCAAGTTTTTCCTATTATAAGAAATAATCCAATAAACCATTCTTAAGCCTGTGGATAGACGGGAAAGTCTTCTAGGGTACTAGTTTTCAAAGACTGGCTCAGAGTGTCCTAGAGTTTTCTGAGACCTGTTCAGGAGAGCTCCAGGGCTAAAATTATTTTCATAACAATGACATCATTCTCATTCTCTCTTAGACATACAGCAGAGTGTTTCAGAGACTAGATGGTATGCATTATCACAACAGATTAAATGTGGAAGCAGATAAGAGAATCCAGCTGTCTCCTATTAAGCCAGATATTAGAGTAATTTGAAAAGTGCAAAATAGTGTCACTTTCACTGATTTTTTTTTAATTTTGAAGAATAGTGGATTTTTTTGGTAAAAATGTATTATTTAGGTTAAGTAATGAGTTTATTTTTGTTGTTTTTAAGTGAATGAATAAACATTTTTAAATTTCTTGGTTTTAATTTCTAATTTAGTAAACATTAATAGATAAAAATGAAAGGAATTCAGTTCTTAGTAATTATAAAGAATAATGAATTGTTGAACACTGCAACAAAAACTTATGATGTACTATATGCTGGCTAACTGAACCTAATAAAAAAATAAAATTAAACTAATAAAAATAAAATAAAATATGATGATATTGAAAAAAAAAAGAGCTTAAAGGAGTTCCCATCACTAAAACGTTTGGGAACGTTTGTGCATTTTTGTACTATTTTTTGTGTGTGTATATGAACATGTTTTCATTTCTTTTGGGTAAATACCTACAAGTGGAATTTCTGGGTCAGGGATATATGCATGTTAACCTTTAAAAAAACTGTCTCATTATTTTTCAAAGTGGTTATACGATTTTACATTCCCTCCAGCTATTTATGAGAGTTCCAGTTCTTCCACATCGTTTATCAAATTCGCTTTTTAAATTTGTTTTTTTTAATTTAAATTATTCCAGTGGCTCTGAAATGATAACTTATGGTGGTTTTAATTTGAGGGATATCATTTTAGAGACCTTTTGTCTGGGTTAAATCTGACATAGCTTTTTAAAAATGCAAAGACCCCAGGGAAAGTGTTACAGAAGGATCAACTCTGGTCTTTTCTCCTTGCTGAGAATGATTTATCAGGTTATTATCCTCGATGACAAATAATGACTCTATGGTCATACCAACCTGAATGTACTCAATGTCATTTAAATGACAAATAATGAGAAAAAGGCAATCAGGTCATTGCCGAGGTGGGAGGCGTTGACCATTGATGAAATATCCACCAGAAAAATGTAGTACCTTCATATCATATCAACAGAGAGCATCGCTTTGGCTAAGGCTAAATTTTCATGCGTGGATGTTCTAAACAAGAATGTTAGTCTGCTTGTATGGTAAATAGGATGCCAGTGGGGCACAAAAGACTCAAGACTGGAACCTAGCGGTGTAGTGGAAGTGCACTAGACAAAGGATCCAGGGGGCTTGAGATTGATCACTTATTTTAATAAGATTAAAATAATGGCATGGGGTGCCATTGATCTCCTATCAACTTGATCACCAAATTAACATTTCCTATCCCTCTGTGCAATAGTCCCAGGAGGCTAGAAGATTGGGGACCCTTGGACAGTGTGATGTGTGAAAGAAAGAGTAGTCCCTGTGAGTATGATGTCATTGAGTGCCTCAGGGCTGGAACGTGGGAGACAGCAAGTTTTCTGAAGGCAGGTGTGGCCAAGACTGGCTAGCTGTTTCCTAAACCCGTTTCCTTCTCCTCCTGGCCAGAGTTAGGCCACATTTCTCACATTTCTCATTACAATTACCTATGGCCAGGTGACTAAGCTCTGACCAGTGGAATGGGAGCGCATGTTGTCATACCACTTCCATGCTTGGTTCATGTAGAACTTCTCGTATGACCCTTGACTTTCTTTCCCCTCACCAGCTGGTCTGCTGAAGAGAACATAGTGGAGGCCCCTGACACCCCACGGTATGACAGAGGGACAAGAGGGAAGGAGCCCGGGACCCAGGTTCCACACTCAAATTTACATGAGCAAGAAAGTTTTATTACGTTAATTCATTGAGACATTGTCATTGTTCTTTACAGCATCCCTTACCTTTCTGCAGAGTTGCCAGAGATTGAAACTGGTGCCTCTAGTGCACTCAGTAAATACTTGTTGAATTGGTTATTGAGGAATAAACAAATAATTGATGAGAAAAAACAGTATGGGTTGAAGAGTGGACATATGAAGAGAAAACGTGTGTTGCTTTCTTTATTCGATTGGTCAGGCCTGGCCCATGGTAGAAGAAATTTTCATTTCCTTTCCCACTCGGTTTTAAAATTTTCTGTTCTCTAATGGGCCTATTAAGAGCTGGGAAAGCTGGAGGTGACATCCAAAGGTTATTTATTAGCAGTCTGTTCTTTCTCTCTCCAAGTCCAATTCCTCTCTTCTCCTTTAGAAGATTTTATTGCTATAAGGAGTGGCATCTGGTACCAAAAAAAAAAAAAAAAAAAAAAGTAAAGAAAAAGAAAAGAAAGAAATCAAAACCAAAACCAAGCAAAATAATAATTAGGTTAAAAATATTTCTGGGGTTTAGCTGAATCTGGGAAGGAATATCTCTAACAGTCTAAATATCAAAGATAGAATGAATTTTGCAAAGTGCTGTACAGACTAACCCTACTTATTTACTGGTTCTCACCTCCTTAATAATCCACAAACTGAATACTTCTCACAGAAAACCCAGCAGCGTCACCTTGCTTCTCCACCAAGATTTCATAGCCAAGAGCTGTAATGAGGTCTCCTGCAAGGGCAACCCCCATTATGTTTACCAAATATGTTATGGTATCTTTACTAAAAGATTCTTGTCAACAGCGTGTGTCTCTCTGGGCACAGTTTGCAGGGCGAATCAGTAAACTTACATCTTTTTTTTTTTTTTTTCAATTAAGCCTCCCTCCCAAGAAATGTGCTAATCTATACTGGGCCTCCTTGTCGTTGGTGTGAATTATCTGACTTTTACTGTTTCCAAAAGCATTTTGCATATTCATAAAATGTTATCATTCAAATGTACAATATTAACCCAGAGTGGGTTTCAAGCCAAAAGTAATTATTTCTGTTTCAGATAAATCAATTAGAATGGGAGTAGAGACTATATGATGGTTTTGTCTTATTACTTATTATGGAGAAGCATAGGCAATATATGTAATATGGACTGAAAATTATGTTAGCTTCTTTACAAAGTCATACATTTTCTGATTCACCTGAGTAACAGTAAGGTAGTCCTAGTACATAGAGATAAAGGCATACCTAGCATTGAGAAAATTCAATACGAAAAGTCAAGCTTATGAAGGATTTTGACGATGGGGCAATTGTTTGCATCACAAATTAATTATCTGCTTCAGAGGCCTTGGCAACTTGTTAGTTATTTGACCAAATTTGTTAAAAGGCAAACTTAAAGCATCAGTCAGAAACCTTCTGCTAAAAAAAAAAGATATAATAAATATTTTAGGCTTTGTGGACCATATGGTTTCTATGACAACTATTCAGTTCTGTTTCTGTAGTGTATGTATGGAGTAAAATCAGCCATAGATAATAAATAAATGAGCAAGGGTGGCTGTGGACCCAGTAAAACTTCATTTATGGACATTACTTTGAATTTCATATAGTTTTAAGATGTCATAAAATAGTCTTCTTATGGTTTCTGTTGTTGTTTTGTTTTTGTTTCTGTTTTAGCTTCTGGGCCATACCAAATCAGGGGACGGCTGGATTTGGCACATGGATTATAATTTGCCACCCCCTGACTGAAAGTATCGTGAGCAAGTCTCAATTGGCAGAATGAAAGCAGGATGCAATGAAGACAAGATGCTTGATATCAGTGTGTAAGGAAAATAGGAATCGACATACACACTTAGTTTAAAATTGAGCATTAAGGAGCACCTGGGTGGCTCAGTCAATAAGCGTCTGCCTTCATCTCAGATCCTGATCCCAGAATTCTGGGATTGAGCTCCGCTTCTGGCTCCTTGCTTAGTGGGGATCCTGCTTCTCCCTCTCCCTCTGTGGCTTCCCTGCTTGTGCTCACTCTCGCTCTCCCTGTCAAATAAATGAATAAAATATTTATTTGAAAAAAATAGAATTGAGCATTAATCGCTGCAAGGGGCTTTGGCAGTGTGGTGCTGGGTGAGGAAACAGGCGGAGAGCAACGCTCCTCACCAGCTCCAGGGTGCATGCAGGCTGGGCTGACTTGGCCTGCAAGCGAACTCAGGTTAAAGCTCTTCAGACTCCTCACTGTCTTTTC
Source organism: Procyon lotor (assembly GCA_028646535.1). Taxonomy (NCBI): domain Eukaryota; kingdom Metazoa; phylum Chordata; class Mammalia; order Carnivora; family Procyonidae; genus Procyon; species Procyon lotor. The sequence continues at coordinate 61,789,917 of CM053603.1, forward strand.
ATCTTTTTATTTGCTCTGAGCTCTGGCTGAGGAGTAGATGGGATTTTGAATACTTTCAGCCTCATCATTTTCCAACGTCCAACTTTCTAACTTCCCTGTGTACCTGGGTAATATAATTTTTAGTCATGGGGGACTCAGAACATGAAGACAGGCTACCCAGTCTCACCTCCATGGATTCTGACTCCAGATGAAATCTGGGTTTTTAACGAACCACCCAGAATGGTTTCATGGGGGTCTTACAGCTGGTGGACAAAGTACTGATGACTCTCTTTTCTAGTCCAAGTCTGGCTTTTGTCTTTTCTTAGACCATTTTTCACCTGTAGTTCCTTTTCATTTCCTAGTCCAAAAGACTCAGCTGTGGCTTGGGTCTGGCTTCTCTGGGGGGACAGCTTATGGAATAGAAGCTCAAGGTATCCTTATCCTCCACTGCAGCCAAAGTGATCTTTTCAAAATTCCATACTGCCCATGTTGATATGTTGCTAAATCCTCCTTGGCTTTTCTTTTGCATTTGGAATCAAGGTAAACCCCTTAATAAGGTCTGCTTAGTTTGGTTCCTCAAGCCCTCTACATTTTCATCCTGACCTCCATCCCAGTCATACTGGCTGCCTTTTCCTACTGTATCTTCTTCATGCCTCTTCCTACCGCAGGGCCTTTGCACTTAGCCTTCTCCTGCTCCTGACTGATGTCTACACCGGCTTCACATTTCACTTTAAGTGACATTTCCTCATGAAAGCTCTTTTTGACCTCAGCAACTATAAATGTGGCATTTGAGCTGGGGTTAATTTTACACTTGGGTTTGGGGGTTTTTTTTGTAATTATTTGACAAAGGTCTGTCTCTCCCACTAGACTGAAAGCTCCATGAGGACAAAGCTCAAGGTAATATTTGGCTCCCATATGTATCTTCCAATGCCCAGCATTTTGCTGGGGTCAATAGTCATTCGTTGAGTGAATGAACAAGTGGAATGAATGAATGAATGAGAGAAAACTGTGGCTTATGTGTTATGCCCCAGGCAATCAGAAAAATTGAGTAAGTGTTAGACACTAAGCCTTCCATATGAAACCAACAGTGAGGCATCTGAGAGGGCTTCATGCCATCCTGCTGCACCTTGAATGTGAGAAGTTTGGTCCCCAAACCAGCATGGTATCAGAGCTGATAAAAGCCCCATTCCCAAGGTCAGTGGAGGGGGCTGGGCAATGGCTCCAACCAGAGCAGTCAAATACAGAGGAGAATGTGAGCCAAAGAGGAAGAATTTTTTGAGAATGAGAGTTATAATAAAATGAAGGTTACCAAATGCCAAAGAAAAGAAAAAGAATGAGGTAGCCCAAACTCTATGTGTCAAATTTATATGACAGGTGATACTGATTGGTACATACATTTTTTGGCTAAAGTCAAGTGTAGGGCTCTGGACACTCTACCAAATGGCACTGGGGAAAATCAAATGATGACAAGGCCTGACCTCTGTGTAAATGTCTGATTCTAGATTTTCAACTTTTGACAAATATATATTTTTATAGTTTTGATATGTAAACTATTAGTATATGCTCTAAAAACATCTTTTAACTTATTGTTTTTCTGGTAACATTGTCATTAAGCTTACATGACTGCTACGGAAATGTAATCTATTTCTTTTAACAAACATAGTCTTGAATGTCATCTAGTGAACCAAATATAGTCAAAGTTATATTTGACACAATTTTTATCTTTTATATTTTTAGCAAAGAAATCAGTTCATTTTCTTAACATTTAGCACATAGTAGGTACTCAATAATGTTTATTGAATGCATACTTAAAAGATTATGTGGTTTGCTTATGAACAGAAAGTAATCCTTTAGCTAGAGCTTAAACCTCCATTTAACAAACTCAGAGAAGCATGTGTGTTGGAACAAAACTTCTAAAGTCTCCTGTTCCATTCTCTTATCCCGTATCGTTTTTTTCTAAATCGTTCCCGAAGGGAAGTACAGATACTGTCTTCAGTCATCTTTAGGGTTAATGATGCCACAGTTTCCCAGTGTCAGTGAGCTTTTCCTACGTAGCAAACCATGGCAAACTTAGCAGCTCAAAACCACAGTATTGATTAGTCTATACTTCTGCGAGTTAGCCATCTGGCCTGGGCTCAGCTGGGTGATTCTTCTGGACTCAGCCAGACTTGCTTATGTACCTTCAGTACAAAGTACGTGAGTTCCAGTGAACTGGATGGTTTCCTGAATTGGCTGGCTGTCTCCTGGGGAAAGGGAAGCATTCTCATCCCCTGGCAGGCTAGCTTAGGTGAACGGGGCAGCTGTCCAAACCATCACTTCCAATACATTCTATTTGCCAAAGCAAGCCACAGGCTACCTTAGAAGCACTTGCTGGGACGGTAGTCACCACCTCTTGATGGCGGGAGTTGCAAAGCCATCTCACAAGTCCACTAATATAAGGAAAGGTGCTGGACTGTGGTCATTTCTGTAATCTGCCACATTCCCCAAGAACGCCTTTTCTCCCATTATCAGGACTTTTTCTCTACATCAGATCAAAATCATGTTTCAGCTGGTACTGTTCTTTCCTCGATAAAGACCCATAGTCACTATCTTCTGTACAATTGCTTTTCCTCAATCAATAGCATTAATTTGTCCTTGAGCTCTCTTTTATCATTAAAAGTATGTTTAGTGGTTGGGAAATAGACTCTTGACAAAGAAAGATAGTTACATTTACTAGATACCTTCGAATCCTTGGAACGCTCATGACATCTGAGAATGAATCCTAGCTTTGTCACTTACTTACGCTAAATAATTATGGTGATAAGTATAACAGCAATAACAACAGCTAATGTTTAGATAGCACATAATAGTAGCAGCCGGTGCTCTTTTTTTTTTTAAGATTTTATCTGTTTGAGAGAGAGAGCCTGAGCAGGGTGAGGGGCAGGGGCAGAGGGAGAAGCAGACTCCCCACTGAGCAGGGAGCCCAAAGCTATGGGGTCTCGATCCCAGGATCCTGGGATCATGACCTGAGCCAAAGGGAGACGCTTAACTGGCTGAGCCACCCAGGCGCCCCATATCAGAACCAGTTCTAAGTGCTTTACAATTAATCCTGACAATAAAGAACCCCCTGAGGCAGGTCCTATAATTATCATTCTCAGTGGTACAGATGAGGAAGCTGCAGCACAGAAGTGTGAAGTCAAGTTTACATGGTCAGAAAGCAGCAGAGTAGGAATTTGCCTGCAGGTAGCCTGGTGTCAGAGCCCATGTTCTGAACCACTACAAAGTCCTGTCTCCTGTGTGACTCTGTACAAGTCACCCAACCTCTCTGAACCCACATTCCCACATCAGCAAAGTGGTGATGGTAATGCCTGCCCACAGATGTGTGGTGACACTCAAATAAGCCGGTGTACCTGAAATATCTTGGGGAACTGCGAATCACTGTAAAAATGGAAGACATGGTTATTTTTATCATTAACCTGACCCGGTCATGTGCTTCACTGAGATCTTAAGAAGTGCAAAGAATGCACAATTGTTAGATGGTTCCTGCGTACTATTTAAATAAAGAAACGGATGGTGTCTGTTTAAATGCAAATCAGTCTGCAGTGTTAACGAAGTCGACATCAGCGTGATTTTGGGTTAACTATTCTGGTGTGAGGTCTTATTTTTCCACCAAATGCCCTCCCCACCGTCTTTTTCCGAAGATGAAGACAACTCCGCTCGTGAAATCCGAGGGAAGAATAGAGAACTCCCCTCCCCTTGAAGGCTGTGCACAACTTCCTTGTTTTGCTGGAAATTGTAGGGCCAAACTTATGTGCATTTCCCCCAACAAATATTTTCTAATTGCTATGTCTTCATCATCGCAAACCCAATTTACAGCACCAGGCATGCAATGTGTTATTTTTGGAGCAGTGCTGTATACACTGGAAAAAATTTGCACATGAGGGCAAAATAGAACAGACAATTGCTTTTGGGGACTGCACAGATTAGTACATCATTGCATACTAACAAAGTGCTAATTGCTCCTTTTGACCATGGGCCCAGTTTACAAAGCTTTTGCACAAATGTGCTCTGTGCACTAAATTACAAAGCTAACACTGCATTATTTCTCAGTACAGCTTGCAAATTCTTGTAGGACAGTATGCATTAGCATTAATTAAACCAGAGAGAGAGAGATAAAGACAGAGAGAGAGAGAGGAGAGAGAGAGAGAGAGATCGTGCGCAAGCGCTAGAGAGAGGGAGATAGTCACGATTTGGAAAGAACAGACCGGATGCTAATTACTCAAGTTACAAATGTTGCACTTGTTCTGGGATGATATTAGTAAAAGCAAACAGCATCTATTCTCCAGGCTTGCGTTTGGGAAACACAGTTTCAGGTCTGCATTAAAGACGAAAATTGTGGTTAATAGCTAAAATAACAGTAGTAGAAGTAGTAATAGTAGGAGTAATAGGTGACATTTATTACTTACATTTAGTCAGTAGGCAGCACTTCCTCCGTGGCAGGCCCTATTCAAATAGTGTGCACACACCAACGCCTTTATTCCTTACAATGACTCTAAGAGGTATAGGAATAAAGGATGGTCAATCTTTTAATAAGCTGAGTACTGTTGAACCCCCACCCCAGCCCACCCCTGTGACTCAGCTTTAAGCAGTTGAGTCTGAAAATGCCAAGGATGACTCAAGCTTTGACATCCTCCCACCCCCAGGGATCTTTGTTTTCCTCCAAATGCTAAGAACCCACACCTAAAAAAAAATTACATTATTGCAAAATAGGTACAGAATCTTCTGACTTACTCAAAACCTCTCTAAATCTGATCCATTTCTACTTAAAAAAAAAAAGCCTTGAAATAAGTTTCAATTAGCAGTTGAAAGAGGAGTACATCACTGTACTTGTATTTCTTGTTTTCAGAAATCAAAAGTGAGGATATGATCAGGCCGACTTATAGTTACGAAGAAAACCTGTTTTTTTTTTTTAAATTAGGCTTTAAGTGACGAACAAGAAGACTGGCTATCCCTTGAAAGAAACGTATGGGCATATCTGTTTCTATCTTATTAGTAAATAGCCGGGATATTCCATGAAATATGTGTTATGGCTATTCTCTGGGGCACAGATTTAAAGATTATAGTTTGTTAAGGCAGAGCAGAAAGAAGCAAACTGTCTGTGGGGGGATCACATTATACATCCCAGGGCTATGAATCAACGTGGGGAAATGTGAGAGCACACTCGTTTTGGTGTTATCGTATGTGTGAAGTAATCATAAAATATAACTGTAATGAATCCAATTCTGAAAGTCCACTCTTCTGTGAAAAGAGGCATCTTTTTTCGCACCTGGGGAAATGCAGATGATGGTAAATTCAGGCAGGAGGGACTCGACGCAGGATGCCAATTATACTGGTCCAGCAAATGAGCTCAGAGTCAGAGGTAGAATTCTGCCCAGAGAATGAAGTACCGTATGGGTTTGTCAAACAGGATGTAGTCCCTCCTGTCATTTGGAGGGAAAATTAACTTATAAGGTTGACAGAAATACCTGAACTGTTGTATATGGAACAACAGGTGTTGCGAGTGAGAGAATTAAAAGGGCTCCTTTGCCAGATAAGTTTGGGAGACCATGCATGCAATATTTACTCCTGGAAATTTGCAGGGCACGCAACATACAAGAGGTTCCCAGGAGCCCCGTTTCTTCTTTAAGTTTGCTTTATTTTTTTTATTTTTTAATTTTTTTTTTTTAAGATTTTATTTATTTGACAGAGAAAGAGATCACAAATAGGCAGAGAGGCAGGCGGGGGTTGGGGGGAAAGCAGGCTCCCCGCTGAGCAGAGAGCCCGATGCGGGGCTCGATCCCAGGACCCTGAGATCATGACCTGAGCCGAAGGCAGAGGCTTTAACCCACTGAGCCACCCAGGAGCCCCTTTAAGTTTGCTTTAAAAGGATTCACACAAACTAGTATTCCGTGGAACTCAGTTCAGGAAATGGTAGAGAATTTTTGAAAAAAGTATTCAATCATGGAAAGAAATGTGTTCACTTGACCGGTAAGTCAGATCGCCCACACAGAAGGAGGAAAGAAGCATACTTCATGAACAAGTACAGCCATAATACTTGGCAAAATGATGTACTTCAAGCAAACTGAAAGAGATTGAGTTGAAAAACTAGGGAGGCAAGGCAGGAGTTTGGGAGGGTGGGGGAGAGAAATGAAACAGGAAGGGATGGGGAAGGAGACAAACCATAAGAGACTCCTAGACTCAAGAAATGAACTAAGGGTGGCCGGGGGGGGGGGGGGGGGGGGGGGGGGGGGGGGGGGGGGGGGGGGGGGGGGGGGGGGGGGGGGGGGGGGGGGGGGGGGGGGGGGGGGGGGGGGGGGTGTAGGGATAGGGTGGCTGGGTTGTGGACATTGGGGAGGGTATGTGCTGTTAAGTGCTGTGAAATGTGTAAGCCCGAAGATTCACAGACATGTACCCTGGGGCAAATAATACATTATATGTTAATAAAAATTAATAAAAAAAAAAAAAAGAAAAACTAGGGGCAAATTAAGAGTCCTATCGAGGAAGGAAGCCAATCAATTGCTCGATTTTAAGAAACTAAAATGAATCGCTTGACTCAAGAATGAAGTAATCTGTGTTAAATAAGGTCATTTTTTTTTCTGGCCTTTGTCTGAATATGTGTGTGGGGAAATGGTGGTGGTGGTGGTAACTCTACCTTCTGTTTCCTTGTAAATGAAGTGTTCGTCTGTATTTTGCCAGATTCTAAAAATGCTATTCTTACCTAGGTCTTGGATGTAGAAGGATTATATTTTCGTACAGAAAATTACAAAATCTGACTATCGGAAATCAAAAGTGCCCAGCTTGAATTCTTGACCAGCATGGCAGAGGAAACCAGGGTACCCTGAGTCCATGCACAGGGCCACAGCCCAAAGTCAGAGAGAAACTGGATTGATAGAGAGAAGTGAAAACATGACTAGGGGAGCAGGGACATTGAAACTGTCCTCTCCCCCCCTGGCCTTCCCTTCATGATCTCTTTCTGCTTGAATCACTGATGCCTTCACTACCTTTCGGAAATTCTCAACTACCACAGAGGGGAATAGGGGATTTCTGCCTCCCCACTCCCCCTTTTTCTTCTTGTCTTTGTTCAGTTTGTGGCCCTCGTGCCATGCTGATGCTGAGCTGTCACTTCGGGCTTGTTAGTCAAATTATGGTGATTAATGCAAACAGCCAACATGAACTTTGGGCTGCTCAGATGTTAGACAACCCATGAGCTGGCGGGGAGCCATCTTTCTACATATCCTAAGTGACTCAGACATCTTGCAACACCAAAGAAGGTCTTCCTCAAGCACAGAACTCTGTGATTCTTAAGTGACTCAGACACCTTTCAAAACCGAAAGACAGCCTTCTGGTATTTGATATAAATTTGATGGCCAAGATAAAATTAATGAGACTTTTTAAAAACAAATGGCTTCTGGTGAAAAGGGTTGTATTCTATGGACCTCTATTACATACACGATGCCGATTCTTTCTAGAAGTTTCTCAGCACATTCCAAGCCTCCATCGTCTTTTCTTCGAAATGTGGTCATTTTCTTTAACTGAGTTTGAAAAGCAATTAAGAACCCACTTCCATCTATGGTTTAGCGTCCACACGTGGTAAGTGGTGATGTGTCCATTGTTCTAATTAGAAGCAGATGTTTTGGGCACTAATAAGAAAAATAAAGTAAATATAAGATATTTAGAACTTTGAAAGAAACTTTCTACAGAAATTTGAGAAGCTGTGGTTTATTACATAATATGGAAGCCTCAATTCTGAAATTCTTCAGAGAATATGTCACCAAACTTTCTTACCTAAGATGAAATTAGAATTCTCGCCACAAAGGTTTTCCTGCCTAGATGGATGTAAAGAAGACAACTGTGAGAACAATGTTCCATTAACATAAACTGAAGTTGTGTTTCTGGAGGATACCCCATGAAGTTAACCACTTCCCTTACAGTACCATTTTATGATTTGATATGCTCAGAAGAGCCAAATAGGGAAAATTTTGAAGCAGTTGGTTTTGTCTCTTTCTTGCCTGCGGGCCTATCACTGAAGATCAGACTTACAGACCCTTCTCCCAACTGTAGAAGACCTCTAATGTTAATCATATAGGATCTTGGGCCCCAAACTATATCCTGCTCTTCCCAAGGATAGAGGGGTTCCTTCTTCTTTTTTTCCTTCTCTAAATGCAATGGATTTTCACCTGCACCATTGGGGAGACACGGTTTGTTGCTTCTTTTCTAGCATCTTAAGGTTTACATTCTGTAGGATAAAAGGGTACATTTGGGGTTCCATCCTTTTCTCCAACAGCATCTGCTCCCATCTTCCAGCCTTTTATGGGAGTTTTTGCTGGAGTGGCCATGGACAAACTCTGTGAGTGAGGGAAAATTTCTCAAATGTCTGAGTATCCCATGTGCTATATGCTATCATGATTCCCCTCACATAATCTTTAGCAATTTATTAACAATTTTAGCTGAGTTCTTTATACCTGCTTATATGGTACCCAATATCTTCATCATCTGCTACAAGTGAACCAAAGCTCTTAGCCCATCTTTCTTTGGAGGAGCCTCTCTTCTCTTGGATTTCAGGCTCTTTGTTTGCCCTACAACCTCAGCAATCTGAGGAGTTTAAGAAAAGTGATGGTTTTGTAATTTATTCAGATTTTTCTTCTTTGCTGTTAGATTAGAAAATATATTATCTTTTGTTTCCTAGACCCTAGGCCATAGTGGGACTGTGAACCATGATTTTTTTTTTTAAGGGTAGGGAATGGGTCAGCAAAAAGATGAGAAGCCTTCGTTCACAGGGATGTTTCCAGGAGAACTTTCAGACCATACAATTTTGGGCTATGAATCTGAACTTGAATTGGCCTATCAGAAAGGGAAGGCTTATTCTCTTACTTCCAGATTAGTTTGAAAAAGTCTTGGGAAGCTAGATTGATTCGTTTCAATCTGATTGCCAGCTATGTCCCCTCAGCTGACCCAACAGCTGGTGGTAGGTACACTAAGCTTGTCCTCTGGTTCCTAATTACTATAGTGAATTTTCAAACTATTTTACTCACAGTAGTCCAGCTTCTCCTGGTGCGTGTCTGTAAATGCAACCTAGGCCATCTGGTCTTTCCTCCTGGGTGGCCAAATGTTATCTTGCCTACTGCTTGCATTTGTTAACATTGTGTGCTCCTGAAATCATGCCTCTGCCTGAATGGAAGTGAAAGGATAATAGAGTATGAATGAGACAATAACAAAACCAGTGCTGCTGTTTATCAAACAATGTCACAAACCAGGACTATGTGAAATATAGTCCTGTGAAATATAGCACTGTCTCATCGGATGCTCATCACAAACATTTGGGTAAGTGCTATTATTATCTCATTGCAAATAAAAGAAGCAATAAATGAATTCATTAAATGGTGTTGGGAAAAATGCACAGCTATATGCAAAAGAATGAAATTAGACTACCCTTATATACTATACACAAAAATTAACTCAAAATGGATTAAATACTTGACCTGAAACCATAAAACTCATAAGCAACAATGTAGGTAGTAAGCTCCTTGACATTTGTCTTGGCGATGCATTTTTGGATCTGATTCTAAAACCAAAAGCAAAAAAAGACAAAATAAACAATTGGGACTACATCAAACTAAAAAGCTTCTGCACAGTAAAGGAAACCATCAACAAAAAGAAAAGGCAACCTACTGAGTGAGAGAAAATACTTGCAAATCCTATATCTGAAAGGAGTTAATATCCAAAATATATAAAGAATTCATAGAATTCAATAGCAAAATCTCCAAATAATCCAATTAAAAAAATGGACAGATGACATTTTTCCAAAAAAGACATACAAAGAATCAACGGGTACATGAAAGATGCTCAACATTACTAATCATAAAGGAAATGCAAATCAAAACCACAATAGATATCACTTCACCCCTGAATTGAATAATTTATTAAAAAGACAAGAAACATGGAGTGCCTGGGTGACTCAGTGGGTTAAAACCTCTGCCTTCGGCTCAGGTCATGATCTCAGGGTCCTGGGATTGAGCCCCACATAGGGCTCTCTGCTCAGCAGGGAGCCTGCTTCCCCCTCTCTCCCTGCCTGCCTCTTTGCCTACTTGTGATCTCTCTCTTCTCTGTCAAATATATAAATAAATAATCTTAAAAAAAAAAAAGACAAGCAACAACAAGTGTTGGTGAGGATGTGGAGAAAATGGAACACTTAATTACTGTTTGTGGGATGTAAATTGATGCAGCCACCATAGAAAACAGGTTTTGAAGTTCCTCAAAAAATGAAATATACAACTACCACACGATACAGCATTTACAATTCTGGGTATTTATCCAAAGAAAACACTAATTCTAAAAGATATATTCACCCTTATATTTATTGCAACATTACTTACAATAGTCAAGATGTAAAGGCAACACAAGTATCCATCGATGAGCAAATAAATAAAGAAGATGGGTGTATATATATATGCACACATACCCAATGGAATACCAATCAGTCATAAGAAAGAATGAAATCCATGTAACAACATGGATGGACCTTGAGAGCATTATTTAAGTGAAATAAGTCAGACAGAAAAAAAACTAAATATCATATGACCTCACTTATATCTAAAACAATACCAAAAGGAACAATGAACACCCAGCTAATAGATATAGAAGACGGATTGGTGGTTGCCAGAGGCGAGTCATGAGCATGTCATGTAATGTGTGACCATAGTTAATAATACTGCATTGAATGTTCGAAAATTACTAAGAAAAAAAAAAAAGAATCTGAGGCACAAAGAGTTTGAAGTAACTTACACAAAGTCGCAGATCTAATAATAGGTAGATCCAGAATGCCAGCCTAGTATCTTTACTCCTGAAGTATATTTATATCTGTTCAAAACGGTTTTATTGCTGTTGTTTGATTTATAGACTGAGAACTCTCAAAAAGAATGTCTTAGGTTAATGGAAATTTCTGTGGAAGAGTTGACTTTTGAAGATGTTACCAAAGGTCTTAGAGAAAGAGAAAGTTTCCTTCCCTCTGAGAAAGCCTGTCATTCCCAGATTGTGGAAATCTTCTCTCTCTCTCTCCCCAGAGTCAGAAGTCTGCTCAGATGTCACCCTTAACAACAACAGTGGCTGTGACAGTAAAAGGCAGACAATGGAAGGTATAACCAAAATCCTGAGTCCCTGTCTCCCACTTCAGGGTTGACAAGCTACACTGAGGCCTGTGACCTGGGTCCAGCTGCTAAAAGCACTTTCTTAGGTTTCTCCTAAGTGGGATCTCTAAGAAGCCCAGTGATTGTGAATGTTTTAGACAGGCACAGCTGTAGGGGAGCAGCGGAACATCTTGTTGCATTTCTATAAAGAAAACAAGCTGACCATATATTTGGATCTATCCAAGGTTGCTGAATGCACTTCCTTTAAAGTTTTCTTTGTAAATTTCCAGGCAGAATAAAAACATTCGGGTGGTGGTAACCAGATTTTGTCAAATTTTACACATTTTCATGTTTCCTGTGCTTCTTGTGGGCACATGTCAATAAATGTTATTACAGGGGCGCCTGGGTGGCTCAGTGGGTTAAAGTCTCTGCCTTCGGCTCAGGTCATGATCTCAGGGTCCTAGGATCGAGCCCCACATCCGATTCTCTGCTCAGCAGGGAGCCTGCTTCCCTCTCTCTCTTCCTACTTGTGATCTCTGTCAAATAAATAAATAAAATCTTAAAAAAAAAATGGTGACATGACTTATTGACACAACCTGCGGTCCAGTTTCCAGTCTCATCTGAGGTGAGTCAGTAGGACTGTACCATTTTTTGTGCTTTCTGCTTGCAGCTCTCCATAGGTTGGAGAATCCTGAGCAATCTACCTCCTCACCAACTCTGGCTATCGATTGTTAAACATTTTGCCTATCTCATTAAAGGTGGCAAATGGTATCTCATGATCATTTAAGTTCATCTTATTCTTACTAGGGATATCTTTTCATATATTTATAGGCCATTTATACTTCTTCCTTTTGAATTGCCTCTTCATCTTGATATATGTTTATAAATCTCCATTATCTTTCAATCCTTTCAAATCAAAATTAAAAGCATTTTCCTGATAAACCACATACACGGATTTTTTTTTTCTTTTAAAATCCTGACCTGAAAATTTTTGTCTTTTGTTGGGGAAATCCAAGTCCTTTACTATTATTGTGATTACAGGTATATTTGATATTATTCCTGTCATCTTATTTTCTTTTCTGTTTGCTGTGATCTTCTCATTCCTGTCACTGGATTGACCAAATTTCCTTGGTTCCTCTCCTGGTTTTGTGTTGTGTTTTGCTTTGTTTTAAACCAGTTGTTTTGGAAGCTCTATATCTTATTTCTAGTTATCTCATGTTTAGACATATATTTTTAATGCATTTATATATATTTTCTATTGTCCACAATAAATCAATGTTTATAACCCACATCCTTCAAACAGGTGTTTGGCATATTTTTATTTCTTCCTTTCTTACTAGAATATTTTAGCTCCAGATTATAATTTTTTATTAATGATTTTTGCCTCTAAAATCTTCAGTGATTCATGATTATCTATTTAATTTTATAAAATTGCAGGCTGGAGTAATTAATATAAGCAGACGATATGGGTTTTTCTCAACATGATATGAAGTATTATGTGTGCAGTGGGACTCTGCTGTCACAGGGAAGATTCTCTTCAGTGGACAAAGAATGGCAGAATTTAGGCTTCTCTAAGGATGGGCCAAGAGCATGGTACTGCCACTTATGGTTACCAGATTTATGAGGCAACGTGCTTTTTAGTACCTTGTGCTTCAAAGAGGAGCTGCCTTTTTATTTTATATCCAAGTTCAGAGTTGCAATCAGCTTTTCTTTCTTGTCCCAGTGCTCACTGTTTATCCTTAAGACAGAGCCCTCAGTTTATTTAGAGACCATTCTTCTACTTTTAATGTGGGACCAAACCACGGCCAGCTGCTGAATATGGAGAAATGAATGGGGATGGAGATTAACTGGCAAAACTCTTCAGCTATCCTTTGATTAATTATCTCAGAGATCATCGCTCCACCCAGCCCTGCTGCCTCTCCGCTGAGAAGGATTTGAGCTGCCTTAGTACCCCTTACTAGTGACCATTTGGGACTGCCAGTCAATACTGTGATTTTTCTGCCAACAAATCATTTCTGCTTCTGTCTTCCAAATATCCCCAAAATTTCTGATCCAGAAATGGCACCTTTACTCATTTACCACCTTTAAGCAGAATGACTGACATTTCACAGAAAAAGAAACTAAGGCTTGGAGAAGGGAACCTTGAGAAGTAGGAGGTACCCTTCAAGGATAATATGAGGATCACAGTATTTAGGGATGGGTGGGGAGGGGCAGAGGGAGAGGAAGAGGAAGAGAGAGGATCCTAAGCAGGCTCCACACCTAGCATGAACCCTGACGTGGGGCTTGATCTCATGACCCTGAGATCATGACCTGAGCTGAAATCAGTGGTCAGACACTAAACTGAGTGGGCCACCCAGGCATCCCCCTGCACCCCTCTCCTCTTTTTAGAGAGGGGGGGGGATGCTTGAAGTATTGATAAGATAGGAAAGGGGGAAACCACTCTTGGCAGCCGGCTCTACTTCTCCTTTCGCTGTGCATATGAGTACCTTCGTGTGTTTTAAGCACTAAATGATCTCTTCTCAGTTCTATGCTTTAAGAAGATGCTATTTACCTGGTGTGACCCAGCAATGTCAGATATGCCCTGAGCCAAGGACACATTGGGGAAACATGGTAGATAGAACATGTAAAAATGTATGAGGACCCCCCCCCCACACACACACTCTCTCCTATCACCCTTTTGTTAATTTATTTCATCAAAATGTGTTGAGTGCCCACCCACTTACTATATACTCTGTTAATCCTGGGTTCACTGTAGTAAATACAACAAGCAAGCTTTCTGTCCTCTCAGAGCCTATAGTTACTACTGTGGCATCACACTGGCCATTAGCTTCTACTTTTGCTTCCATTATCTCGATTTTCCTCAGTAAGAGGACCTACTAACCAATGCAGTTAAGCAACTGCATTACATACAACTGGAACTATCTCTAGTACTGTGGGTTTTTTTTTTTTTTAAAGATTTTATTTATTTATTTGACAGAGGGAGAGAGATCACAAGTAGGCAGAGAGGCAGGCAGAGAGAGGGGGAAGCAGGCTCCCTGCTGAGCAGAGACTCCCCGATGCGGGGCTCGATCCCAGGATCCTGAGATCATGACCTGAGCCAAAGGCAGAGGCTTTAACCCACTGAGCCACCCAGGCACCCCATCTAGTACTGTGTTTTGAAAGCAAAGTAGGATTTTACCAACAATTTACCAACAAAAGTTCTGCCAAAAGGGTCACACATTTTTCAATGATGGGAGTGGGGAGTCTCTTTAGAAAGACACTGGAGTAAAGAATGCTAGTTCAGTGGGAGCTTCTGAATGACCTTTCTCATGTTGAATGGTGTATTGACATCGTGAGCAAATGGGGTTATGTAAGATATGTAGTCAAGGTAAGAAATAAAGTGAGATTCAGAGTGGGATCAAACCTTGAGATAACATGTGGTTTGAGAGATATTCAGAGCCTTGTTTTCCTTGTCCAAAAATAAAAAATAAAAATATGTCACTAAAAGATGTCTAAGATCTTCTAGCAGTAATGTTTACTGGGCATATATTAATAAAAATATAATACAATAAACTGTGTTTTCATCTTTTAAGTTTCTACCCACATAGGATGTTCCTCAATGTTAGTGGAAGTTGTATGAAGAAAAACAAAGGAGAGAAAATGCAGTTGAATCTACAAAAAGTAATAGTCTTGCAAATCCACAAGATTGCTGCTGGGTGGTGTATCCTAAATATCCTGGTAAGGCGTCAAAATGAGCTACTTTCTGAAGAAGAGCTCTTTCTTAATCACCTTTCTGTGTTGTGAAGTCCCAATAACAATAGAGATCATGGTGGAAAGGAAAATCAAAGCAGGGTAGTTAAATTCTTCCATAAGATAGTGTAAGGTGAAAAGATTCTTTCCAGGTTTTGGAATTTTCTTACCCTTCTTTACTCCCTTCTTTCTCTTTATCTCAGCCACTACTCCTGCCCCCTTTCAGAACAAAGCTGGAGAAGGAGGCTTTGGGACCCAAAAGGACTAGGGCATACTTTTTACTATAATTCACACCTTTCCAGTAAATTCCTTAGAAACCTCAGTAATTGTTAACGACGTTTATTGAATTGGTCTCCTCAAATTGTCACTGGGATGGAGTGAGAAATTGTTATACGTCCTGCCAGCAGTCTGCTGTTGATGTTTGGTTTTAAAGGTCCCTTTAGACTATCAGTGGAAGGTATGTCCATTAAGAGTTGTTCCAAGGCTCATAAGATATCTTCTTATACTTCATTCTGCTCTTGGGTCACCTCTAGTACCTGAACCCACTCATATACGCATTGGAGACACGCACACACACACACACACACACACACACACACACACACACACACACACCCTTATATAAGTATTTATGTGGATCTTGTGGAATATGCCTAAGAGCATTAGCTCAGGTTGCTTGGCTTCTCCATTTAACAGCTGAATGATGTTGGGCAACTCACTTAACCTCTCTGTGCCTCCGTTTCCTCTATATTACAGTGTTAAAATGAAGATTAAATGGCCTCACCCTTGTCCAGTACTTAGCACAGGTCCCGGCACATTGTAAGTGCTCTATAAATGTGAAGTATCATGCTCATGATGAGCTTTCATTGTGCTTACATTCTTTTGGAGTTCTGGGGAATAGAAACCTTTGGCACTGAGACTTTGAAGTAAGGTGCTCTCAAAAGGCTGCCCAGATTGAGCTAGGTTTCCATGTGTGGGAGTAGGGTAGGTAAAGTACTATGTGGCTTGCCCTTTGTTCTTACGTGAGTTTAAGTCCTGAAAGCTGCTTGGGGATTGGATGGCAATGGTCTCTATGTGCCCTTTCAAGAAGGTAAAGTTAAATGTCACTTGCCAGGTGTTGAAATCTAACTCTAAAAAGAGTGAGTTAAGGGAAGTAGTTGTAGTGAGCAGAGCTAGGTTAGTTATCCAGTGTGCTTGAGACCACTGTGGCAGAGCCCATGGTGCTCTCTTATGTGCAAGTTCCCATTGTTTCTGCACATGCTGCCCTCTCAGTATCACTTTGGGAAGGAGGGAAGGAGGGTAGGTGGGTGGGGACTTCAGATATGATGCTGACAAGTATAAGCAATGGGAAACTTGACAGTTTCTATCCACATGAGCTCCCTCTGTTTCCTTTTTTCTTTTTGTCTCAGTTGTGATGGGCTTTGGTTTCATCGAAGTTTAGTTTTGAGTTTTGACCTTAAGTAAACTCTGGTTGCAGGGTCAGTGTGATTGTCTTGTACAAGAGCTGTGGTTACAGCTGTGAGGGACCTCTGCCTGGGTGGGAAGGATCTGCCCTCCATTCCCGAAACTTGGCTTCCATCAGGTCAAGCTAAATTCTACTACTTTTAAGCTCTCTCTTCTAGGTTACAAATTGTCCACAAAGATGGCAAATAAGAGGTTCTTAGGTACCCTAGATCTTGCTTTTGTAGGCAAGTGTGTCACAAGTTTTCAATGTGGCTGAAAAAGGGAAAAGATTCATGGAGAAAACCCATGTGTATTGTACAGATAGGGAATAGTAGGAACAAAAATATCTTGTTTCTCTTTCTATTTGATGTAGTAAATGATCTAGCTAACATGCACAGAATTTACCACACGAACTTCCTAAAGCATAAACACATAAGTCCTGAAAACTGGGCAAATTTTATCAGAAGTAAAAAGAAACAAACAAACCCAGAAAGTAGGAAAAATTGCTCTATCACATATAGAACACAAAGTTTTGTGTAAATCCATGGAAGTTATTTTAAAAACTGGCAGTTGGAAGCTTGTGAATTTATCGGGGTCTTCTACATTGTTTAAGGTGATGAATCCTGATCTCTCCTGAATAGAGGCTTTTTTTTTCATTTTTGCAAGGCCTGATGCCTGAAAGGTAACAGTGATGACAGTGTGTTAATAAATTCTATTTTTATTGAAATAAAATTTCAATATTGAATGGAGGTGTGAGGATGGTGTTTTGTGCCTGTACTGTGGGCTTCTGCCAGTCAGCATTCATTCATCCATTCAATCATTCATTCATTCATTCACTCACCCATTCATGCTTCTAGCTAATAGGATCAGCTACAAGTTACATCCACAGCTGTTGGCCAGAAAAGAAGTGAGGACTATGACAATGGCTCACAGATCAACTGTAACTTCCTCTGGAAGAAGGAACTCACAGATCGAGAGATCTCTAGATTCTGTCTTCTGGGAAAAATGGAATCTAGGCAACCTTTAGACTGTGCATTCAGGATCCTCAATTTATAGGCCTGCAGTTCCGCTTATGAGACTTACAAATTCCTGCAAGCCATGAGTGTTGGTCAAGACTGGGGTTGCTACTGAGCGAGGGGAAAGGCAATGAGAATCTGGAAGCTACCTTGGAAATGAACTGCTTATGTCTTTTAAAATCTGCTGGAAAATCCAGGAGTCCCGGTCAAGGGGGCCACTCTTGAGACTTCCCTGGCGAGGCAGGCTTTCTCCATGGGCTCTGCACGGTGAAAGGATGTGAGTCCCATTTGGAGGAAATCTTACATTCAGAAACACACTCTCTCATCAGTCTTTGTCTTTGAAGTATGGGTTCACCCACAAGTTGTGACTCAAAGACACATAAAAGATATGGCAACCCCATGGCCATGGGTAAGGTCATTACCTTATGAGAGAAGTTGGTTTGGAGATTAGTCACACCTCATGCATGATAACCTTTGCCATTCCCTTCCCACCTTCATCACAGCTAATTTCAAAACAAATCCTTTTCTTTTTCAAGATGTTTAAGAAAGAAAGCAACAAAAAAACCTTCTGATCAATTCATGTATGTGATTGATTATATCAGCTCTCACAAGAGTTCTGAAATGCCTTTCAGGCTCACAGTTGGAAATTTGTTTTATTAAGTGATCTGTTGGTGTACCCTTGCTTACTCTTGGTTACATCTTTAATGCAAAGAAGAGAATTTAGTTTGTAATTAATTATACTTTGGCTTCCCGAAATAAGATGACTGTGGATGTGCCCATTTTCTCTAAAAGTGTTAATGCTTAAACTGGAAAAATAACAAGCTAAAAAACTCAACCCTATTTTCTAAAATGTGTGATTAGATTCCATGGAGTTCACCTGGATAACAGGCAACAAATACAAAAACCCATCTATCTATGTCCAACCGTACCCACATGAAGACTGACAGTCGTTAGCTATGTCTGTGGGACATCATCATCACAAGTTAATATCACTAGTGCAATGTAAGAAGAGCAGCAATAAACTAAAACTAACATGCTAACGCATGTCTTTTAAAATATACATTTGCTGTCTTTTATAAAACTGTACTATTAAACTACTCAGAATTATAAAATTTCAGATGAAAAAAATGCAGTTCTCTCTCCCTCTACTTCTTCACAATACTCCTTCAGATACTTTTTCTTTTTTTTCCATGGAGGATTTCTTTTGGACAGGTATTTTTCACAGTCAGTCAGTAAACAAGCAATTACAAATATTCACCAGGAATTATACAAATTATACAAAGGTTAGCTCATCCTTCTAAGCTATATGAGATCTTCTTAGCCCATCAAATGGGTAGTGCTCCATCTATAGAATAAGTATTATTGCAGATAATCTTTCATTCTCTGTGTTTCCATAGCACTTAATACATACCTTAGAACACTGATTTATGCTAAGTTGTGTGTGCATGTGATTTTCTGGTGCATAGACCATCACACAAATAGATTTTTATCTCATCTTACCTCACATCCTGGTCTTCTGGCTGAGTCACAAATGTTTAAGTTGGCTTGTAGATGTGTGTGTTTCCAACTTCATCAAAGGATCTTGCCATCCCAATTTCAAATTTAAAAAAATGTAATTTTCATTGGTATTATTATGGGGCATATTAGTCTGGTCAGGCTGCCTTAAAAAAAAAAAAGTCACGGACTAGGTGCCTTAAACAACAGAAATTTATTTTTCACTGTTCTGGAGGCTGGAAGTCTGAGACCAAGGTGTCAACAGGTTTGGTTTCTCCAGAGATCTCTCTCTGAGATAGACACCTTCTCTTTGTCTTCACAGCACCTTCCTCTGTGAGCACACACTCCTGGTGTCTCTTCCTCTTCATATAAGGACTATTGGATGGGGGCCCCACCATTATAAGATCATTTAACCTTAATTACCCCATCTCCAAATATAGTCCTATTGGGGCTTAGAGCTTCAACATATGGATTTGAGGGGTACACATACAGAAAATAACATCTGGCATGGTAGGTAGGATTCTAAGATCCCCTGGTGCAATTGCCCCAGGACTATGAAGAGGGTACACTTTACTCTTGCGTGATCAGGCTAAGTTTAGTGCAGATTTGACCTTTAGATATGAGACTGTCCTAACTTAATCTTAAACCCCTTGAAAAAGCAGAAAGTTTTGATAAGTAGCAGAAGGGAAAAAATCAAAGATATTTTATTTGAAGGAAATTTGATACAAGGGAGGTTCTCTGTTGCTGAGATGAGGGACTCACATAACATGGGCTGCAGAGTGACAAGTCTGACAGTTGGCAAGATGACAGGGAGCTCAGCCCTAATCCTACAAGGAATTAACTCTACCAACAACCTGAGTGATCTTGGAATTGGATTCTTCCCAGAATGTCCAGATGAAGACTCAGCTCGGCCAGCATCTTGGTTTCAGCTTTGCGATGTCCTGAGCAGAGAACCTAGCCATGTTCTGTGGGACTTTTGACCTTCAGAACTGTGAGATAATAAGTGGGTATTATTTTAAGCTCCTAAGCTTATGGTAATTTGTTACACAGTGATAGAATACTGATACTGATATGTCATCTGATCAGCCACAGACCCGTGGAAACAGAATCAAGTGAAGCTAGTCTTCTGCGGCCACATTCATATCTTTCATACCAAGTTCCCTGGTGTTTCTCACACCTTATTATAAACTGCACTTCCTCCTGGGGATCTTGTTAAAGAGCAGACTCGGTTTCAGTCGTTCTATAGTGAGTCCTGAGATACAGCATTTCCAACAAACTCCCAGAGGAGGCTCACACCACAGTCTGAAGGTCGCACTTAGGGTAAAAATTATATACTTAGGAAATTGCTTTTATCCTTGGAGCTGTGAGAAAGCTAGATCTGTCTTCTTTTTTGCTCTTCAGTCATTGATTGGTCACTTTTCTCAAAGGATTGGGTCCAGAATCTCTGATGTTAATGGTAATGATGTCAGAAATTTGAAGTGTGTAATTGCCAAATTGTGGAAAGAGCCAAGATGCTCTTCAACAGATGAATGGGTAAAGAAGATATGGTCCATATATTCAATGGAATATTATATCTCCATCAGAAAGGACGAATACCCAACTTTTGTATCAACATGGATGGGACTGGAAGAGATTATGCGGAGTGAAATAAGTCAAGTGGAGAGAGCCAATTATCATATGGTTTCAATTACATGTGGAGCGTAAGGAAAAACATGGAGGGCATTGTGAAAAGGAAAGGAAGGGTGAATTGGGGGAAAATCAGAGGAGGAGATGAACCATGAGAGACTGTGGACTCTGAGCAAAAACTGAGGGTTTTGGAGGGGAGAAGGGTGGGGGGTTGGGCGAACCTGGTGGTGGGTATTGAGGAGGGAGCACTGGGTGTGGTACACGAACAATGAATCTTGGAACACTGAAAAAGTAAAATAAAAGTAATTGGAAAAAAAAAGAAATTTGAGGTGTGTAATAGTGATAGTTAATTTTCTTTGAAAATTTGGTACTTGCCATACACTTATAAGTATTTACATGAATTGCTCCATTTAAATCCTACAATCTCCAATCAGTAGATACTGCTGTCATCTACTGGTCTGGAAACCAAACCTCTAGGAGAACAAACAATGTGGCCAAGATCACATTGCTTGTATACAGGAGTTTTATGGTTCAAATCTAGAACTTTCTAATACTCTTGATCATTTTTCTATTCAGACCTCTGTCTTGACAAAACTGAGAATATAACATAAAAGAAAATATATATGTGCTCCTCCTCTTGCTCAACTAGGGAGGAAATATATTTTTCTTTTGTTCCTCTCTCAAACACTTGTTTGAGGGGCCCCAATGCCTAAAATTTTGGTTTAGAATATGTTCAAAAAAAAACTAGTTTACAAGTTTCTGAGAGATTTTTTTTTGTAATGCTGAAATTGGAGGCTTTTGGTTTAGCAAAGGCCCTTCTGAGGTTTTTAAAATGCAGAAATAGATCAAAAACTTAGTTTGGGTGGAGGTAGCAAAGTATAATAAGCAAAGAAGTATAATAAGCAAAGGAGACTGGCAGCTGCAGATTGAGGACAAGACGGGGATAAGTAACACGGCAGGTCAGGGCCTTAGGAGAGAAGACAAACCATGGCAAAGTGCTAGCAGGGAAATGTCTTTGAAGAACAATTCAACGAAAGGACAGTTGAATACCAATATATTAATCGGTTCCCTTTACTGAGCTCTTCTGTTCTCTTCATCCTTGATCTTAAGGCTTTCAGTCAGTGGCGTTTGTATAAAGGGGTTGAAGGGACGGTGAAGAGGAATGTAATATTTCCCTAACAACACTCTGGGGATACCAGTATGGCGACAGCAACATCACACAGAGAAAGGGTGAAACCCAGAGCTGCAGTGAAATCGTAGAAGAGAGGGTCAAAGGTGAGCCCTGCCAAGGGACCAGCTCAGTGAACAAGCCACCTGTGGCATTCAGGTCATCAGGGTAAACCCAAGTCCCTGCCACGGGGTTTCTCAGCACTGGCACCAATGACGTCTAGGGCCTGATCATTCTTGGTTGTCGGGTGCCATATTGCACATTTTTGGGTGTCGAGCAGCCTCTCTGGCTTCTACTCACTAAATGCCAATAGCACCCTTCTCTCCCTGGCTGTGACACCAAAAAAAATGTTCCTAACATTTTTTCCAGATATCCTCTAAGGGCAAAATCTCCCTAAGATGTGTTATCCTACCCCAAGCCCTCCAGGCATACCGGAAGTGACTCAGACACCCCCAAAACGGGGAAGTTGACCTCAGCCATAGGACTTATAGAAATCCAGGCTGCAGATCTAGGTTACAGTCATGTAGGCAGAGATGCAGAGTCTGACAGGGTTTGGGCTGCAGGGAGCATTAGGGGCAGTGGTATATGAGTTGTCTCGGCGTTTATGCTTAAAAAGAACATTGGACAAAAAAAGGGGGTGGGGAGAATGTTGGTCACTCTAGCACTTTTTCTCCAGAAAATAAAAGTTCTGAGGCTCTATAACCATTAGCAGGCTATGCTGTTTGCCCGATTCAAATATAGTTTTCCTTAAAAAAAAAAAAAATCATAAATATTTCGTTGAAATTGTCAAAACGAAGCCCCGAAATGAGGTTTTTCAATTTTGGTCACTAACAGGCCGAGATTGTGATTCGGTTCCAGCCACTTGTGAGCCGTCTGCCTGCCACGGGCACTGCCTTCACAGCACCCTTGATTAGATGTGACATTTTCTCACTCTGAGTATTTTGCCCATATTTGAAGAGACCCACACAGGGGACCTTATTAAAATCTGCAGAAGCCTGTGAATATGTGAGGATGCACTTATGTGAACGGAAGGGAGAGAATGGATTTTTCATCTTCTGGGAATCTGGTGGCTTTTATTTTATAGGCGCTTACAAAAGGGAGAAGATGCCAATCTCATCTGAAACAGACCACAGTGCCTCGTCCGCTCCGAAGTCTGAGAGAGCCCTGGGTAAAGCAGAGTTTAAGTTGTGTTTATGGACCACCAAAATGGGAATTGCTTCTTCTGTTAAATTCTAGTTTCCTTTGCTAATTATACCGAAGGGATGTGGAGAGCACAGAGCCACAGATCAAAATGACCCCCTGGCTCACTCAAGTCTGGGTTTGGGCTCACAAAAGATGTGAATTTCACTCTGCTCTCAGTCTGATTTGTCCCTGATTTGCTTTTCTAGTAAGTGGCCCTGGACCCCAGTAAGACAGAGTGGAGGCAAGCCTCCAAAAGAAGGCTGACCCTGTTGAAAACTGTGAAGAAGGCAAAATTTGTCCCCATTTCCCCCTTCCTGTCCCCTTTCTAACTTGATAGGGCCTTTCTTCCCACACTTTTATAGGCCCTCAATATTCTAATGTTTTTCTAGATAGACCGTTTTCAGTGAAGCAGCCCCATTCACAGGCTCGTATGCAAACCACATGACTCTGGGTCCACCACCACAACCCCCATGCCCTCTGCACACCCCACATAGGACTGAGTCAGGAGTGGGAGCTTAAATCAAGGCAGCCAACTATGACAGGGGAGAGAGGATGAGCTTGATCTGTCAGCCCTGATGTTTCCTTGGGAATTCACATTAACAAGTGGTGACAGGACGTAGGCATTAATAGGGGTAGCTGGCACCAAGACCATAAGGCTGAGTGGGGCTGAGGAGAGGAAGTGGAAGGGGTGGCATGAGGAGCCATGGAAAGCAGGAAGGCATTGGTTCCTTAGCGAATATTGATTGGGTGTTCACTGTGTGCCACACAGTTCTAGGTCCTGGGGGAGCCATTCAGGCAATGAAGAGGTAAACAAATACAGAAGATATCAGATACTAATGAGCGCCATGAAGAAACCAAAATGGGGAGAGGTGACAGAGTGACCAGCAGGAGTGGAGTAAAGAGAGGAGGGGAGGCGAGCCACTTTGGGATGGTGTGGTTAGGAAGGTCTTTCTAAGGAGATGAGATTGGAGCTGAAATCTCAGAGACTCACAGGGATTGGTCTTGGGAGACTCAGAAAGAACATTCCAGGCAGAAGGCCTAGCAAATGCAAAGGCCCCGAGGCAGGGATGAGTGTGGCAGGCTCAAAGAAAGGAAGAAGGGCTGTGTGGCCAGAATGCAGAGGGCAGGAAAGAGTAGCACAAGATGAAATAAGAAAGGTAGGAAGGGGCAGGTCATCTAGGCCAGACCTCATAGTGAGGAAAGCTGGGTTTGACCCTGAGGGCAGGAAAGCCATTGCAAGGGTATTAAGGGCACCTAGAAAGGGAGCAGAAAAAACTCAATAACACAAAGTTCATGATCAGCTGTTCCTAGGAAGGGACGAAGGAAGCAAGAAAGGAAGGGAGAGAGGGCGAGAGAGAAAGGAAAGGAAGCCAGAACAGTGATCAGACGAGGTGCTGCATGAGAACAAAGGTAGAAGCAATGAATTATGGCTGGAGTTGGGTATGTTTTACGGTTGCATGATATTCCCTGGTGTGCATACACCATGGTTTATTTCCCTGCTGGTGGGCGGTTGGATTGTTTCTTATCTTTTGCCATTAATTAATGCTGCACTGCATATTAATGTATGTTCACTGTTTCATATCTGTGAGGTGTATCTGTAAAATAGATTCCCAGAAGTGGGATTGCTGGGTCAAAGGGTAAATGCATTTGTAATTTTGATAAGGCGTGCCAAATTGGCCTCTGCAGGGGTTGCACCATTTTGCACTCCCACCAGCAATGCGTGAGTGTGCCCGTTTCCCTACCACCTTGCCAACAGAGTGTGCTGTTCAACTTTTGGGTTTTTGCCAATTTGATAGGTGAGAGATTTCAGTGCAATTTCACTGTTTTTGTCTCTTATTAGGAGTGAAATTGAGCCTCTTTTCATATTACACACATAACGGCTGTTGGTGGTTTTTTTTTTGCTCTAAACAGTCTATTCACAAAACTTTTGACCATTTTCTCCTCAATTTCTAGAAGTTCTTTATATATTAAAGAGATGAGCTCTTTGTAATATAAGACACAGACGATGTTTCCAGTTTTTCTTTCGTGATTTGATTTGTTTATTTTTAAAATGTATTTGAATGTACCAGTTTTTCTTTGTGGCCCTTGGATTTTGAGTACTTGTTGAAAGGCCTTCACCACCCTAAAGTTACTAAAGCACTCTCATGTTATTTTCATCTTTTCAAAGGTCCTTAAGCAAATACGGTTACCCTTATTCTATGACCGAGGAGATGGACACCAAGGATTCAGACCTAAGCCTCCCCTACTCCTAAACGTTTTCAGAACCCGATTCAAGGAGTAAGAAGAGGAATCCCTCTTCTCAGAGTAACTTTGCACACTTTTGCTGGCAGATTTGTGAGTGTTATTCTTTGCACTTGGTTCCGAATCTCCAATTTTCATGCGAAAACACCTATGGCCACTGCTAGTGTTAAAGACAGTTGTCCTGTTATTTCTCAGGCTTAAAATAAACACGCCATTGCCCCTTTCCTCTAAACATTAATGTTTGCATTTAAACAAACACACACACACACAAATCCCCAAATCTTCTAAGCATCAATGCTGGAAGCCAACATGTTGAAACCGCCAGGACCCCGCTCGCCACCTACGGACGTCAGCAAATGTCCCTTTTAATTGAACGCTCAAAAGGATATCTGCAGGCAAGCAGAGAGGCCCTGTGGTGGCCGCATTGGACTGCGTTAAGGGACACCTGGAATCCATGGCAGCTCCTCATCCCTGTCTCTCCCTTTCTCTCTGCCAGAGCCAGCAGGAAGGGAGAGTGCTGACGTGTCTATTGAGGGCTAGGAAAAATACTCCGTTTGAGAGCCAGTCCTCCGATGGAACATGACCCAGATGAAGGCTCACGTCTGCAGTCTCCTCTCCCCGCTGAACCCTGGGACCCGGGGTGGGGGACGGGGGTCATTTCCCACCGAAGCAGGGTAATGAGACATTTGCCCCACCCGTTTGGCCAGGGAATGGTGTATGCAAGGTCGCATTTCAGACCTGGGGTTGTGATAGGTTTGTCTCCAGGCTTAACTCTGATCAGCTGGGAAGTGAGAATTGCGATGGATTCCAAGGCTACGTCTAGGCACAGTGCTACATAGTACTGAGATACGGAGATTCATTAGTGATGTCTGTCACCGACACAATAGGGGGAAGAGTCACGCCCCTGTCAAGCATCTGCCAACGCTGATTTCAAGGCCTCTGGTTCATTTATAGAATCAAGACATGATGAAAATGACTGAAATAAGCTTACCTACTCCAAACGCCCAAGTTTTGGAGTGCTTGGTTCTAGTGAAGTTGCCCAGGCTCATTCTCCAGAGGGCTATATCAATTACATAAAAAGCAAAACTTTTGCTTGGCTTTCCATATTCTGCAGTTTGCTTACTCCTTTGTATCCAGCTCTAAACTCCAGTGCTTCAGGATCTAACACAGGGCTTCCCCACAGTAAACATGCAACAATCACTGCATTGAATCACATCACGTGTAGCAGACTGAGTTTTATTTTTATTTTATTTTTTTAAAAGATTTTATTTATTTGACAGAGAGAGAGAGAGAGAGAGATCACAAGTAGGCAGAAAGGCAGGCAGAGAGTGAGAGGGAAGCAGGCTCCCTGCCAAGCAGAGAGCCCGATGCGGGCTCAATCCCAAGACCCTGAGATCATGAACTGAGCCGAAGGCAGAGGCTTAATACACCGAGCCACCCAGGAGCCCTAGACTGAGTTTTAAAGAGCACTTTGCACACATTCATATATTCATTCAAGGAATCCTTATTTAGCATCTACTTATTGCATGGTACTAGTTAGATGTTGGGATTACAAGACTGAACAATTAGATATGGTCTCTAAAGTGTAGATTTCTCCCCAATGCATGCATGAAAAGTTTCAAATTTTGATGACTCACATTCGACGCCTACACGAGGTACTTTATATCCACGTTTGTTCTCCCTTAATAAGTAAAAATTAATAGAACTTAATTTATTGATTCATCCCACACTGGTCTAGTGTTGAAGACATGGCAGAGAACCAAAGTTCTTATTCTCAAGAGGTTGCAAAACAGTGAAAGAAGGCAGACAATATAAGCTCTGTATTTCAACAAGTGAGTGGCCTAAGGACTTATAAAGGAAGAGGATGCCGGCTGTCCCCTTTAAAGTCACTTATCTCAATGTTTCCATCTCAGCTCAAAATTCTTCAGGAGAGCCTGCTAAACTTAGAGATCCCTCCTCCAGCTCCTTCCTTGCCTCCTAGCCTCTACTCAATCCGTATGGATTTAGCAAGCCTACTAGCACCAGGCACCCTTCTCATCAAACCCTCTGACCTTGCAGGACTCACATTCTAGTGGGGAGACACCAATAAGCAAGGAAATTAGTACCTTTCTAATGTCAGCTCCCAATCAGTGCTATGCGGGGCAATAAAGCAGGCTTCGGGGTAAGGAGAGCAGCAGGCCCAGGGGCACCATTCTGTACGAGGGAGAGCCTGGAATGCCCCTGGGCTGAGATGACATTTGAACTGAGATGTGAACGAAGAGAAGGCAGAACCATGTGGATGTCTAGGAGAAAGCATCCAGGCAGAGTCAAGGCCTGTGGCTGGAAGGTACCTGGTTGTGTTTCGAGGACGGTAAGGTGGCCAGAGGGACCGGAAGCGGGGCGAGGAGAGGGGAGCAGTAAGAGGGGACATCAGAGCGGTGGATGAGGCCAGCGTATTCTGGGCTTCACAGGCCACTTGGGATTTGAGTGAGGAGGGAACTGCTGGAAAACTTTGGTGGAGCAGTAGGATCTGATATGCACTTTAAAAGGATGGTTCTAGGTGTCCCGTCTGTTCATCAGAGAGCATTTGCACCCTCTGTCTCCCACCCCACCCCCCATTCCCACCTTCAGACCAGCAGCCCGCCCTGTGAGCTGTATCTGGGGCCAGTTAGAGTCCTAGCGCTGGGATCAGGTCAATGGGCTCCCGCAGACAATGCCGGGTAATCACAGTGGGAAGCGTCACTCTGCTGCATACCACACCTTAGAAGAGGGGATTGGGCTCAGCTTGAATTATGGGAAATAAAAATGGGTCTGGCCATTGGAAAACCTACGCGCTAATCTTTCTCAACCCCATGCCCCTGCGCTGTTTTCTCTGACTTGGCTCTCAGTCTCCTCATCTGTGAAATGTGGGAGGTTGAACCTGAAGACCTCTGAGGTACTTTCCAACTCAAAATCACTGTGGTCTCCTGACAGTTGATGCCAGTTGTGTATCAGGAGAGCTACCTCTGGATAGTAGGGCTGTGGGGAGGACTCAGGAGCCCACTTAATGGTAACAAATAGCTCACATTGATGAGAACTTTCTATGTGTCAGATATGGTGCTAAATACTCTACGTGTGATATTTCCTTTCCACGCACAGATGGAAAAACACAGGCTTAAAGAGATTAACTTACTCAGCCCACAGGTCTAGTAAAGGCTAATTCTAATGTCCCTTCACTCGGCCCCTTTGCGATTCAGCCAGTCATAGATACATTTATTTATACGTGGATAAGAGTCAATCTTGCGGAAAAAAAAGCACTTGACTAGCGGCTTAGCATTGCCATTGTGGTTGACTCTGAAACCATAGCTGGATTTAAACTAAAGAGATATCTTTGATCTCTGCCAAGATTATTCTCAATAAATATTTTTTGTTCTTTTTTTTTTTTTAAGTCTGGTTACATTGTTGTATATTAGGCTGAGTGAAAATCTGTATAACATAACACACAAAATTTATTGGAATAGGCTGGAACTGTAAAAAGATAAGCAAATCCCAGCATTCAAAATATGTTTAAGGACAGCATGCTAGACAGATTGAAATGAAAAACAGAACAAAGTTGCAGTTTGGGGGATGCTTATCAAACAGAAAGAAGTTAATTATGATGTAATGAGCCTTAAAATAAAGCTAGATATTTTCCAGGAGGTGTGGGAAGAAGCATGAAGGACAAAGTTCCCTCCCTTCCCTCTCTCTCTTTAGGTGTTCTTTTCTTTGGAAATTTCTATTGGAGTAATATTCATGGAAAATGCTTTCAGCTAAAATAACTGGTTAATTGCCCAAAGACTGAAGATGAATCTCTATCTTCAAGGTTGATAAAATTTGCAAACTTAAAAATCCTGACCCACATCTCCATAATTGCATTTTTTGCGATATTTTCTCTTTCCTCAAATTTTGACCTTTGTGAAAAGGTGAAAGCCTGTCGATACAGTTATGTAAGATCAACGGAAGACTCTCCCGAGCAAATCTCCGTTCATTTGGTCCTGCAATGTGAGATAAGCAGAGTTATCATTTCAGACCTAGAATTAATGGGACAATGAGTATAAACATCTTTTAGGGACATAAAAATCATGCCACAAAATCCAGGACATATGCTCTCTAAAAAGATAAACTACAGCTTTTATTGTTGCTTCTAAATTTTGCTTTTATAGCACGGCTGGCATTGCACCTGTAAGGTGCAGCGGGTCTCAAACCATTCTGGGACAAGTCACTATTGCGATTTAGATATCACTAGAAATGATGGTCAAAGGGACACAGGACTTAGATTAGTGAGAGAGAGAAATCTTGTGGAAAGAAACTAGATCTGTAGACAAACAGATCATCTGACTCTCAGACCCAGCAAATTTGCCTGGTTTGCTTGCAAAGCCTCGACTTCATCAAAGCTAGGAGGTGTCTGCTGCAGATATGGTTTGCCATGTCCTTAAAAATAAAAAGTAGACCTAAGTTTTTGAAACAAAATAAAGGGAAATAAAGCCATCGCTCTAGGCAAACCATCCAGTTCTGTAAATAGACATGATGCAATGGAACTGATCACGTTGTGCTCTTGCTCAAAACCGTCACCAAGCTTCCCGTTATACTTAAAATAAAATAAAGTCCTGGGGCGCCTGGGTGCCCAGTGGGGAGTCTGCTTCTCCCTCTCCCTTTGCTGCTCTCCCTGCTCTCTCTCTGTCAAATAAAGAAACTAAAATCGTCAAAAAATAAATAAAAATTTAAATTAATTTAAATTTAATTAAACTTAAGTTTAAATTGAATTAAAAGTCCTATCATGGCCTACAGAGTCCTGGTCCCTGGCTTCAATTCCAAATTCATTTCCCACCATGATTCCCCAAACCAATCGACCTTCATGTTCTAGATTTTATCTTCCCTCATTTTCTCTTCTCTGGCTAAATGTTATGGTGGTGGTTGCTTTTCTGTATTCTCCACCAGATTATTGGCTTCTTGATGCAGAGATTTTTTTTCATTGTCATATTCTGGTGTCGGGCTTATGATAGGTGTTCAAAAAATATTTTTTAATGAATGAACCATCAAACCAACAAAACACTAGACTACATATTTGTTGACTTGAAAGTCAATTTCTTTAGTAGGTGACCTTGGGAAGGTTGTTCAGCCTCTCTGTACCTCATTTAAGATGAGTCTTTCTTCATCTCCAAACTAGGGAGTTAAATGAAAAATTCAAAGTCTCTGTATCCCCCAAAACATTATTTTTCAAAAATAATGCAATTCAGTTTTCTAGATTTGTGACTGCGTGGCATTAACTAAGAATACTTTTTAAAGGCCTTGGTGCATGAGGACCTGCGTGGATACATTTTCTCTATTTTTATTTTGAATTTGTTTTGAAACAGTTGATAAGTGTATGTATAGCCATCAGTCCATGTTTTTGTATTGTTGAAGTGAATTTCACTTTCTGCCACTGGACGTTGAGAAGATGGAAGCCCAACTTTATAATTTTTGCCATCTATATTTTATGGTTCTCATATAGTGACAGGAACGAGGTGGAGATATGTGGGCTTCAAAGCAAGACTGAAATGCAGTGGAATGATTAAAACTAGATTTTTAAACAGCCCCTATTAAAGTTGTTAGGAAAATCCACACCCCTTAAGTGTCTTATGATTTTTCAGTTTGACTAGTTTTCTTTGTTTTTTACAATTAACTCAGCTTGGAGGTGTTGCTTTAAAGGATATGAAAACTCGATTGGCATATAAGACTTAGTAATCAAAAAACATCAATATTTGATAGATGAAATGTAATTAAGGATTCTGTTTCCGTTTAAGCCTATAACTCTATGGACTACATCTCAGGTAGCATCCAAGAGCTAGAATATTTCGAGCTCACTAAATATTCCCCTTCCTTTATGCCTGGTACATTGCAGCATTTGTATCTTTTTCTTAAGCTAGGTTTCAGAACCATCCTCCTCTGATTTAAGCATAAATCAGTAATCAGAATAAACTAAAAATGAGAATGTACAAATCAAAAATGTATTTTATAAAGCAGTGTTTAGAAAGACCAGTGGGAACACTCTGGCCTCCAGCACCTCTGGGATCTACAGTGTCCCAGTAAAATCACACAGACTGGAGCACCTGGGTGGCTCAGTCGTTAAGCGTCTGCCTTCAGCCCAGGTCAGATCCCGGGGGCCTGGGATCAAGCCCCACATCGGGCTCTCTACTCTGCAGGAAGTCTGCTTCTCCCGCTACCATTCCCTCTGCTTGTGTTCCCTCTCTCGCTGTGTTTCTGTCAAATAAATAAAAATCTTTAAAAAAAAAAAATCACACAGACTGTGTAGGTGAATAGAACATAAAATGGATGCATTAGCTTTAGTGGTGGACATCTTGAAACTAATGTCACTTTGAAATAAACAGACTAGGGGTTGGTTAATATCAGTCTACTCTTCCGGTGAAGATGTTCAGAGACACAAATGTTATTTGTTTTTTCAGATACACCAGATTAAATGAGAAAACAAAATATATCGCCAGCTCTTGATAAATACTTTTCCCTTCTTCCTTAAGCCAGTGCAGCCCATTTCATCAGTCAGTCTCCCAATGGCTCATTACCAGCCGACTTTCTGAAAGTTGTTACTTACTGCCACCTCCCAAAGGAGCACAATGACCCTGAGGTTCTGTGATTAGCAACTATGTATGCAGTAGAGAGAAGAACAGAGTTTGAAGTCAGGCTGAGCCAAGTTTGTTGTTATTTGGTGTTTCAACTCCATATCTCTAAGTAATATGCTTATATTGCTACATCATGGCGGTTTAGTTTTAAGTATTCTCTATTGACTTTCCCTATGGAGGAAAAAGATGTGACTTTTCTCCACTCTCCTCCACTCCCACCCGCTAATGAGCTTGACTTACCTCCTTGTACCGTCACACTACACTGTTGGCTTTACCATAGTCAGTGTTCACAGCTGAGCCATGGGAGTATCATATCCTTCTATTTCCCTGAATGACTTTTATTTTTCTGCCAGTTAATAATACTATTGTTATTGATGTTGTTTGACTAAAAAACGAAAGCACTCATCAAATTTTCATTCACTCCATTGGTCATCTAAATCTTCTCTTCGGAGATTGAGATAGATCAGGTACTTATCAATTTCCCATTCCCTAGAAATGTAGGAATAGCAGAACCTGCGTCAGTGTGGGCTTGCGGGCCTCGACTCCTGCTCAGTTAATGACTTGGGGTCCCCCTACACCCCTCTTCTGAACTGAATCCCCGGTCTCCTGTATCTCATGTCTTGCTCTTCCTTGACTTACTCTCTCATTTTACTGGAGCATATTTTCCAGTTGTTTCTCAAGAAAAGACAAATAAGAGGTAAACTTTTGAGAACTTATGTCTGAAATTGTATTTCACTTCATACTTAATTGATAGTTTGGCTAAATATTGAGTATGGGATTGGAAATCATTTTCCTTAAGAATTTTGAAGGCATTGCTCCAAGCTCTTCTAGCTTCTAGTGTTGCTCTTAAATATTCCCAAACCCATTCTGATTTCTGATTTTGTATACTTTATACTGTACAAGTACTTGTATACTTTTTTTTTCTCATTCTGAAAGCCTGTAGCTCTCCCGTGGGGTCTTTCTTTATCCCTCATACTGTGAAATGTTGTGGTGATATGCAAGGTGTGTGTCTATTTCCCTTTTTCCTGCTGAGCACTTAATGTGCTCTTTCAGTCTGGAAACTAATTTATTTCCTTTCTTCCTGGGAGTTTTTCCTTTCTTCTTGGGAATTTCAGTTCTGGGAAACTATTCTGAATGATATTCTTTTTTTTTTTTTTTGAATGATATTCTTTATAACATCCTCCCCTCCGTGGTCTCTGGATGAGATGATCTTTAAGAGCCTGTCATAGACATTAGGAGTAGAAGGGGTCCCAAGAGTGCATCAACACCAAGCCCCGGGGTCTGAGGACCCACCGGGGATTATTACCAAAGAAGAGAGGAGACTAACTGATATCTAGAGCTTTTAAACGACTTGCCCATTGTCACCCTGCTGGTTAGTCTTAAAAAACATAACTAAATACTAATGCTCTGATCACTAGGCTTTCTACTACATCAGTTTGCCTCTAAAGTAAAGAACATAAAGAACTTTTTTATGTGTTAAGTTCTTTCTCGGCATAAATTGCAAGATGATGAAGATTTTGTGGCAATAGATGATTACCTCCTAGTTCCACTGGTGTGTTACCATCTAGCTATTTGTATTACAATGTGCCCAGTCCAAGTGACCTCATATTTATGAAATGAGAATGCCATTTGTTTTTTTTGTTTTTTTTTTTTTTGAGAATGCCATTTGTTTACATCATGTTCATTGTTAGATTTAATTTAAAGACTTACCTTATGTACCTTTTGTATTCATCACAATTCTCAACACATGCTGTGCATGTAAGAAGTACTACTTAAAGAGCACCTGGGTGGCTCTGTCATTAAAAGTCTGTCTTTGGCTCAGGTCATGATCTTGAGGTCCTGGAATGGAGCCCCACATCGGACTCCCTGCACAGCAGGGAGTGTGCTTGTCCCTATCCCTCCATCCCTCTCTGTGTGTGTGTGTGTACACACACACTTTCTCAAATAAATAAAATCTTTATTTTTAAAAAATTTTTAAAGGCTTTTATTTATTTTTTAAGGTTTTATTTATTTGACAGAGAGAGAGACAGCAAGAGAGGGAACACAAGCAGGGGGAGTGGGAGAGGAAGAAGCAAGCTTCCCCCTGACAAGGGAGCCTGATGTGGGGCTCGATCCCAGGACCCTGGGATCATCACCTGAGCTGAAGGCAGACACTTAACGACTAAGCCTCTAAATAAAATCTTTAAATAAAATAATAAAATAAAATAAAATAAAATAATAAAATAAAATAAAGTAGTACTACTTAAGTTCTTGTTTAAGTTACTTTCTTCCTGTTGCCTTCTTAGGTATTTATTCTTTGAAAAATTGAGAGTTTACTTCCTATACTTAAGGTGCTCAAATATAGGGGCGCCTGAGTGGCTCAGTGGGTTAAAGCCTCTGCCTTCAGCTCAGGTCATGATCTCAGGTTCCTGGGATCGAGCCCCACATCCGGCTCTCTGCTCAGCAGGGAGGCTGCTTCCTCCTCTCTCTCTGCCTGCCTCTCTGCCTGCCTCTCTGCCTACTTGTGATCTCAATCTCTGTCAAATAAGTAAATAAAATCTTAAAAAAAAAAAAAATCCAAGCTTCCTCACACTCATGGAGGAAAGGATCATTAAAAAAAAAAAAAAAAAAGGTGCTCAAATATATAACAAAATAGTCTTGTAGGGGAGAGGGGAACAAATGAATTTTTTCTCAATTGTTTTCTAGTATGGCTTTCAAAAAATGCATTTGAATTACCTTATATATAAGTTGTGAGTTCCTTTTCTATTTTTTCTTTCTATTGAGATATTAGTGACTTTTAATGATTTATATGAATTGCATACATTGGAGAGATTGGCTTTTTGTCTGAAATGTTTGACACATACATTTGGGGGGATTTTTGGATTCTTATTTACTCTTTAATTCATTTGATCCCCCAAAAAAGTTTAATCCATTGCTATTCTCTGCTCAGAAAACTTTACCTCGGGGCACCTGAGTGGCTCAGTGCGTTAAAGCCTCTGCCTTCTGCCGGGTCATGATCTCAGGGTCCTGGGATCGAGCCCCGCTTCGGGCTCTCTACTCAGCGGGGAGTCTGCTTCCCCCACTCTCTGCCTGCCTCCCTGCCTACTTGTGAACTCTCTCTCTCTGTCAAATAAATAAATAAAATATTTTTTAAAAAAAAAGAAAGAAAACTTTACCTCATCTGGATATTTAAAAAGTGTTTACCTTACCCATAGATTTTAAACATACTCATTTATTTCTTTTTATTCTTTAATTCATAGGTATTGTATGAGAAAAGACCTAGCAGGTATTTTTTCCCAATAAAATCCTGTTTTGGATAATATTTTCCTTGCCAATTGATTTGCAATGCCTACTTTATAATACACTATACTTTTATTTATTCTAGGATTTGGTTGTAAAGATTTATTGTATTTTATCAACACAAGTATTTTAGAATTGGTACCACATTGATTTAATTGTTGTAACTTTTAAAAAATGATGTGGCAGCCTTTATTGCTATCTGCAAAATTTTTGAAAAGTTAACTTGTACATGTTTATTGTATCAGAAGAATTTGAGAACAGTGATTTTCAATCCCAGAATCTCTCTTTTTAAAAATTTTTTAGAGGGGCACTTGGGTGGCTCAATTGGTTAAGCTACTGCCTTTGGCTCAAGTCATGATCCTGGAGCCCCAGGGTTGAGTCTCATATCCTTAATATTAGCACATTAGCTTACAGGCGTGTGTGTGTGTGTGTGTGTTTGTGTGTGTGTGTGTGTGTATGTTCGTTCCTTACTTGGGTTTGGCAACTGAGTTAATCTGATATTGTGTCTAAGTCAAGTAATAAAACTCAATTTGTACTACCTTAAGTCCTCTTTACTTGTATAACTGGAAAAGATACTAGAATATCTCAGAGGATTAAAGGGATTGCTAAGGGATTTGCCTCCTGACCCCAAAACTTTTTAGTCTCTCTCTCTCTCTTTTCCCCATTCTGAGTGTCACTTACCTTTTGTATTAGGATAGAGGAGGCCTTTCCATGTGCCTATTACACTAAGCACAACAAATCTTTCCTGGCCTTGGATATGAGGGATGCTTCATCCGAATCATGTCCCGTCTCAAGGGGGCCAACATCCAAATGCTGATTAATGTGGGAGCCAAAAAGCTGGACCATTTCGTGTAAACTTAGGGCTTTCCTAGCTTAAGAGCTCCCGGAGGTCCTGCTGAGGAAGTCCTGGGGCCTGTATCCCAGGCCAACTTCTTCCCTCACTCAGTTCTATTCCTTCTCTCTCCCTTCCACACATGTTTGTCCCTAGGAAATAAATATCCTGTCTGCTAAACACCGTCTTTCAGTTTCCTAGGAAATACAACCTGACATACTTTGGGATGTGATAGTTTGCTAGGGAGATAGATTAAGAACTAAAACCATGACATGGGGCACCTGGGTGGCTCAGAGGGTTAAGCCTCTGCCTTCAGCTCAGGTCATGATCTCAGGGTCCTGGGATCGAGCCCCGCATCGGGCTCTCTGCTCAGCGGGAAGCCTGCTTCCTCCTCCCTCTCTGCCTGCCTCCCTGCCCACTTGTGAGCTCTCTCTCTGTCAAATAAATAATAAATAAAATCTTTAAAAAAAAAAAGAACTAAAACCATTCCAATCATTTCAATTTTATTTGATACTATTATATCAAGGATTTTTTTTCTACTTATTCATAAATGAGATTTATCTATAGTATTGGTGGGAGTGGACATTGGGGATGCTTCTTACCAGTTTTGTGTTAGTGTTGGTATCTTTATGAGATAAAATGGAATGAGGTTGGTTTTTCTTTTTTTTTTCCAAGACTCATTTATTTCTTTTAGTGGGGGGAGGGGCAGAAGGAGAGATTCTTCAAGCAGTTGCTTAACCTACTGAGCCACCCAGGTGCCCCCTGGTTTTTTCTTTTTTAACCATGCTGTTGTTATAAATAGAAATTTTCCACATTTTAAACTTTAGGGGGAAAATTTTCCTGTAAAACTAACTGGGCCCAGAATCTTTTTTTAAGAAACTAGTTTTTGGTAAAGGAAGATTCTACTTTTACCGCCCCAGCCCTTACGTGCTATTTTGCTTTTACTTCAGGAGGTAAAGCGTATTTTAGGATTACTTTTCTCTGAGCAATTCCATCAAAGCTACAGTTAATAGAAATTCTCCCTTGACTACCACTTATGGTCTTGTCTTTTCTCCCCTTTAAGAACTGATTTAGTCTCTCTCCCCTTGCATTTTATATGTACATTTTTACTGATTATTGAGAGAGGGGTTATCGAGAACTGTTAAAAACCTACCAAACTGACACGAAACCTCTGATTCCTTTCTTCAGAAGGAGAAAAGCCCACACTAGCCTTTGATACAATCTTTCCTGCTCTTTTTACCCGAAGAG
Organism: Procyon lotor; assembly: GCA_028646535.1. Taxonomy (NCBI): domain Eukaryota; kingdom Metazoa; phylum Chordata; class Mammalia; order Carnivora; family Procyonidae; genus Procyon; species Procyon lotor. The sequence continues at coordinate 61,826,909 of CM053603.1, forward strand.
CAGCTCTTTCATACACACCCACAAATACACACACACACACACACACACACACACACACACACACACGAATACTGAAGGTGTTCCCTTGATTGCATTAACTGTGGATAACAATGCATACCATTAGCACTTCTCTAGTGTTTGATAAATGTGATCAGTTTCAACTTGGGGCAACATGATACTGGGGAATTCTTAAGGCAGAATTTCCCTCTTGCATTCCACAGTTGTCTTGAAGACTGGTGAAATGACAAGGTGCTTCTCCAAGGAAACTCCCCAACAAATCTTGTTTTCTACAGGAAAGTAAAGGCGAGGTAAGGGAAAGGAAGGAAAGGAGAAAACATAGTCTTCTACTTTCATTAAGTCGGTCATGTTCATTTTTTGGCTACAAGATTCCCCATATATTTTATTTCTTACTACAACTGGTGTAGATAACACCTTGTAAATCTGGAAATATAATTATAGATCAAAATAAGTCCCGATTTTACTAAAGAAAATTTTTATTTTTTATACCTGGTAGAGAAATGAATTTAAAATGTAGGATACTTGTTTTTTTTTATTTTTTTTTTAGAGGATCCTTGAAGATTGTCAAAATTGCTAAACTGGAATAATAACTAGGCAGAGTCGGGAGGAAAGGTAATGGCATTCATTCAACTTAACTGAATCAGCAGGTAACCAATGACTTTTGGCTGGTAGAAGGGCCTCAACATTATTTTGACCTTTAAATAATAATTATTGGTCCTGAGCAAATAAGAATGGATGCTAACAATGTCATTCCTTGTTTGTTTGTTTTGTCCTAGACTAGCTTTACAACAGGTATGAGTTGGTGAAAAAATATGTATCTGTAAGATTTGATTAAAATAAACATGATCCCTGAAAGCTTCAGAGGCATTACCTTTTTTCCTAGCAGGATGGTCTGTGAGCAGCACTTCTCAAACTTTAATGTGTACATAATTCACCGGTGGATCTTGTTAAAATGCAGATACTGACTCAGTTGGCCTGGGGTGGGGCCTGAGATTAATAACATCCCAGGTGTTCCTGATCCATGAACCATACTTTCATTAGATCAGGATAACCAGGACCTTCTCATCTTAGGTCTGTCAGTAAGGAGTTGCATGTGATCTTGGATATATTACCGATCATCTCAAGAACCTGGATTTCCTCTTTTTCCATGGGTTATTTGCCTACTCACATTTATGGGTGAAAGAAGGAAAGAAAGAAAGAAAGAAAGAAAGAAAGAAAGAAAGAAAGAAAGAAAGAAAGAAAGAAAGAAAGAAAG
>CM053603.1:61828681-61844886 GCA_028646535.1 Procyon lotor
TCCATTTAGTTTTATGATTATTGCTGAAAATAATGTTGTTGATTAGAGGAGGATGTGTTAAAAAACGATCCACTCAGGGCATCAGATAAACCTGGCACCCCCTGAGAGAAGAAACGCACAGGTATTTCAGGGACACAAGGGGCTAGTGGATATTAAGAAAGAGTTATTTACCTAAATTTGGGGGATGACTGGTTCAATTTTTTCTCCAAATGAAAGTGAAAATGGGGGCTTGCCTGAAACTGGAAAGGCTTAGGGAGCATTTGATTTTGGAATCAAGATGAAAGCGTGGTGCTAACACAGCATTTTGATAGATTCAGTGCAGCCTGTTCAGTTTGGGACAGAACTGACCATCTGCTTAGGGCTTTTTAAATGTGTTTAAGTCTGAGATGGCCTTTGTTGCTTTGGGCCTTTGTGTTGGGGTGTATTATTATTCCAAATTGTTGGAAGCCAGTCTTGCAGGAGGTAAGGTTTTGAATTCCTGATGGTGTGTGAATTTTTATCCCCAAGGTTTCTCTCTGGGATGAATTGATTTGCTGGCCAGAAATGAGGCTGAATTCCTACATCAGGTTAAAGGCACAGGGTGTTTGGTTTAGCAGCCTGCCCCAAGCGCCTCATCTGCATACTGATAAAGCCTTCTCCCCTCCCAGCCCAAACTTGGCAGTGGCCAGTTGCTAACGCAAGCTGCTTGGGGAACAAAGCAGAAATCAATCTAGCTTTCACCTGAATTTAAGTAGGGCCAAAAGGAAAGGTCCCTCATCCTCATTAAGGTCTACTCATTTTTTTTTTTAAGCAGGCGACTATCTCTGGTCACATTTCACAGACTTCCACCACCTCAGCAAGTGAAAGGAACTCCATTTTCCTTTACCTTCCTCTCTGCCTTAATCAGGCATCTCTTCTCTAGATTTTCTAAGACAGTGTATTAGTTTGCTAGGGCTGCTATAACAAAATACCACAGACTGATGGCTTAAATAATAGAAATTTATGCTCTCTTAATTCTGGAGCCTAGGAGGCCAAGATCAAGGTTTTGGTGGGGTTGATTTCTTCCAAGAGCCTCTCTCCTTGGCTTTAGGTGACCATCTTCTCTGTGTCTTCACATAGTCTTCTGTGTGTGTGTGTGTGTGTGTGTGTGTGTGTCTTAATCTCCTCTTCTTACAAAGGTACCTGTCATAATGGGTCCATCCCCATGCCCTCATTTGGCCTTAATTACCCCTATAAGAGCCCATATCCATATATAGTCACATTCTGAGGCGCTGGACTTCAACATAGGAATTTCAGGAGAGACACAATTTGGGGGAGGAAGGCAATAACAGTCAGGATCTTCTAAGGACTACTTGAACCAGAAAATGACATTTTTGGTCCTAAATGATGGATTAGACATTTTTTTCCCTTGCTTTGGAAAATATTCAGGCTCAAAATAAAGTACTGCCTCAAGACAGGCTAGTTCTACACATGGAAAGTGAGCTTTCAATGGTAGAGATGGGTATTTTCTCCTGGTCCTGTACTCAAGTGAGACCACCAATCCAGGGCTCGGAAAGATACTTGACTAAGTTAAAACAGACCTCAAAATTAAGGAACCCTAATATGCTGGGGAGAGACTTGGAGTGGTATTATTAAGATTATGATTATTTGAAAATACGTCTAAGTTCTCTTAATAAAACAAATGAGTAAAGTATGGTAAACATCTAACAAGCTGGTTCAGAATTCATGGGGGGATAGAATTTTGACATTGTCTGTATAATTGGGTCTAGGCACATTATGTTAACCATTGTCATGATGAATGAAGGTTATGGAATCCCAAAGCCAGACATAAGACATAAGACTTGAAAGAGGAAATCCAGTATGATTATTTCTTTATGATTCTAGAATGTTCTGCTTATAACTGGGAAAATAGGGGAATTTGGGTTATTTCCAGGCTTGGATATTGCCAAGAGAGAATGTCAGCTACCATTTGAACTTACACTAAACAACAGATATTTTTGCCCAGAACCTCCTAGATTAGAAAACGAGCAATAAAATTCATGCCTATTGAAGAGAAGTAATCTAATCTGATCTGAGAAAATAGTAAGGAATAACTTGATTTTAAAACATAATAGAGCCGCTGTTACTGTATGGTCAGGAGAAAGAAATGGCCAGTGAGACACAGATTGTGTTTTCTGATTTTCTTTAAATACAGCTGACTTTAATACATTTCCTCTGTTCCTACTATTTTTATTCTTTTCTTTCTATATGCGTTGTTATCAAGGCTAAAGAGGAGTGCAAAGATGACAAGAGTTACAACGCACTGGACACAGATACATGTTTCACAATGAAAACCTTAATCTGGTACTTAAATTTATTAATGAATGTATTCAGTTGCTAAAATGTTGCTATGAGCAGCCAGAAAAGTCCTTGTCTTCAAAAGCTGAACCTCTTAATGGATGTACTACACTGAATAACATGCCAGGCAAATTACTGAGACACATAATGAGTTTTCCAAAGATGAAGTTTGGATACAGCTTATAAAAACTGAAAATATATTGGGACAGCTGGGTGATGCAGTCAGTTAAGTGTCCAATTCCTGCTTTTGGCTCAGGTCATGATCTCAGGGTCCTGAGATCAAGCCCCACATCGAGCTCTGCGCTACCCCTCCTGCTTGTGTTCTCTCTCTCCCTCTCAAGTAAATAAATCTTTAAAAACAACAACAACCCTGAAAATATCAATTAAAACATAAGAGAGGCTTTCAGTTTCTCCTTAGACTTTGAAGGCTAGTTGTGCTCTGCATACAGACCTGGAGGAGTCTCTAATAGGGGAAGATAAAAGCATTTACCCCACAATAGGATTAAAGGATTTTGTAAGTGGGGGTTGCGGGTGAAAATCAAAGAAAAGCTTTCCCCTAGTACATTTGAAATTACTCAACTCCTAGGATTAAGTGTCACAAACACTCAAGAAACTTCACTCAGAGCCCAAGCTACTTCTGAAATAGTATATGTCCCAGTGGTTATTGATCTGACCTTGCTCGCTAAAAAATAATACTCTTTCTACTCTTCATCTTTTCTAGGGTAGTACTGTGTTTGGTTTAAATCAGATGTTAACCCCCTTACCCTTTGGACAGCCATCCATCCGTTGATATAGTCATCATAAATCATCCAACCATTTACCCATCCAATGCTTTGTCCATTGTCTGGCCTATTATAAAACCTTAGCAAATAGTTAATGAATGAATAAAAAAGCCACTAAACCTTGATTGTCTACTATGTGCCACTTATAATCTAGAGACCTAGAAGCCCAATTCTACCTGGAGACCATTTGGAGCCAGGTTTCCTCGGGGCTTCTCAGGAGTTTGTATTGACTGTTATATTGATGACAGGAAAAGTGTGAGTATCATTTTTGTAACAAATAGCTTTCCCAACCAAAAAAAAAAAATTCTTATAATTTGCAACTTATAGATATGCATAGGAAGGGTTCTTAAAGACGGTAAACCTCAGGTTAACTTGGAAAAAGCTTATAGGCAAAATAAAATGTGAGACTCCTGTGAGTTCTGAGAACATGGTAGCTTAGTGTCTGGACTAAGAGTTGCCATTTTCTCTGAGGGGAAAACACAGTGAATGGGAGTCCTCTTGAAAACCTTCAGGAACTTGCTGAAATTCGCCTTAATATCCCTTTTGGAGGAATGAAATCCTCAATGTCAACCGGTTCTCAAAGAATCTGTCTCCCAAGGGTAGCAGAACAGCATTTTATGGCAGGAGAGGCTGGGAGGAAGGAGACTGACAATGGCAGAGACTGGCTCGTGCTAAGGAGGTTGAAGAGGAAATTATACTTGTTTTAATATATGTGTGTCTGATGCCTGGCTCTTCGTCATAGGAGGAAGCTTAGCAGACACCAGATGCGTCCTTTCAACTGATAGTTCATGGTGTTTTATGGTTTACCAATCATTTTCTCATGGCTTTTCAAACTATTCCTCCAAACTACCCCTGACAGCAGCAGGCAGTGAACCTGACTCCCTGGGGTCTACCAGCATTCTGAAGCAGACCAGAGATTTGTCATGAAGGTTCCTGATTTTTGATAAGAATTCACCCTTATTTTACTTTCTATCCTAATATAGCTCTGTATTTGCTTTAATGTGGAAAATAATGCTTTAAATCCATTAATATAGAATAAAATGTATCTTCAAGGTAATGACCTCCGTACCACCCCTCACCTCTACTCTCCCCCTTCAGGTGAGTGCACACACTCACCCACTTCCCCACGATACCCTTGTAGAGATGAATATTACTATGCTATATTCCTTTACAGAGGAGGAAATCGAGGATCTGAGAAGCTAATCCAAGCTGCTAATGACTTTATTTATTAGTACTCACCCAAGTGTCAGCCATTGTCTCATGGTTTCATGTACATTTCATTCTCTGAGCCACCTCATCAATACCATTTTATAGAAAAGGAAACCAAAAATTGTAAAGTTTAAATAACTTGTCTTTGGCCACAGGGTTATAAAGAATGAGGCTGAATTTGAACCTGGTTTGTCTGACTCTAAGGGAACCACTCTCTGTTAGGTAACATCACTATCACTCTTCAAATGTTTCAAATTAAATTTTGCATCTTGAGCAATCTAACTAAAGTAATATTGGGAGGGGGGTCATCTGTGTAAGGAAAGGGTCCAGTTATCCATTAAGTCTTTGAAGGGGATCAGAAGGGAATCTTTGAAAAGTCAAGTCATTTAGCTCCTTGAACTTTGAAGAACCTAGTGGAAAGTGATGTAAGGCACAGGTTTCTTCCTCCCCAACTGCTGGGGTGATAAACAAGGGTCTTTCCATCAGTCGGTCTGCAGTGGTCCATACATACTCTATACTTAGCCAAGCGCACTTAAGAAATACAAATGCCATCATGGCCTTGCTTTCGAAGAACTTATATTATTGCTACCTCCTTGGATGAAAAGTGAAAAATACTTTATCAAGCAATGGGTGTTAAGTGCTGGGGGTGGTAGTGTGGCTCTCATTACTCCTGAAGTTTGGGGTTCATGGGAGTGCTGCATCATTGAAGAATGGCAAAGTAGGATTTGTTTGGGAGAGGAGGGCAAATCCTCCATTCTGTTTTTACCCAAAGCAATATTGTTTTTCTTCTACAATGCTCTGCCAGCACATCAGTTCTCCAACACACCTGGATCATTTCATCCAGACTTTCTGGTTCTTAGAAGTTGCTGAAGGAGACGAACGTGACTAAACTGGCTGGTTTTCTTCCTGGAACTCTGTTCTCTTCCCGCCAAGTTGTGTGCCTATCATCCCTTGCTTCTTTTCCTATATGTGTGTGTGTACACCTACATAGTCATTTAGCAACATTCATCTGTTGATTAAATACTTGCTTAGCACCTACCAGGTGCTGGATACTATAGTAAACAATAAAAATGACCTCTGCATTCATGGAGAGATAAGACATAGAGTAGAGAGGATAGAGAGGAGGGACTCAGAGAGAAAAGGTGAAAATAAATCCACCTGTTTTCTATATTCCACATTTCTCTTTTGTTATTCACTTTTTAAAAGAATCGAGCTTCCACATAATGAGAGCACATTAGCAGAGAGGAGAATGAGGTCACAGATCTGTGTCCTTAACACTTGTACCTTCCTGAAATAGTCTTTCCAGGCTCTACCCTGCACAACTTGATTTGAAATAACCTTACATTATGCAGTGGTTCTTACTGAACCAAACGGTCCACTTTTGGCAAATCTTACTAACAGCTGAGAAGCAGTTGTTGGATTGCTTGTTAGCTCTAGCAATTAAATAACCATCACTTAAAAATAGTATATGGATGAGTTGGAAGCAGTAAGATGCTACATGTTGGGTATAAAGTTGCCTGGACTTGCTGTGTCTGGTGTTGATAAGGTAGCAGATGGTCTAATAGACTCCATCCTTGAGCAGCTAAATTGGTAGGGTCTTGGTTTAATAATCTTGTGTTCTAATGATTTAGGCGAGTGATGAAAAGCAGTGCAATTACTCACTTGTAATAATGCCCAGTTGGCCTGGTGGAAGGGGCACTCACTCATACATGGTGTGATGTAATTAACTCCTGTTCCCCAGAAACATGGCTCTTTGTAGACAGACTACCTTGAACAGACACATCTCACCTTTATGATAAAACTGAAAAGCATTTTCCAAGTAGAAAATTATTTAGCTCGCCGGAGGAGAGAACATTTCCAAAGCGTGTGTTAGTGTGTTATTTCTATATTTCAAAAACACGTCCACGAATACGATTTCTTTGGATTCTAAAATACGTTGCTGGGAGTGTGAGGGGGGAGGACTTATGTAAACCATTTATGCTGAGGAAATCTTTCAGAGGCTTGTTTGAGCCACAGAGAAGATGGGGAGTGCCAGAGAACTCAGGTGTTCCAAACCTGAGGCCCGGATAATCTATACCCTGATATACTCTTCAGACTCCTTTACCCAACAGTTTCTTTCTGTCCCTTTGCAAAACTTCTCATCAGTTCTTCAGAGACTCTGTATAATTTATGGATGTAAGTTATATTTCCACACATTTTTCACTTCTTGAACTTCTGCTGGGGTAAGTTGAGTGGAATGAACACCATCAAAATACAGGTGATAATTAACTACACTTTATTATTTTTTTTAAGGTTTTCTTTCTTTATGAGAGAGGGAGAGACAGCACAAGGAAGGGGGAGTGGCGGGCTGGGGGAGGAGGGGGAAGGGGAGAAGCAGACTCCCCGCTGAGCAGGGAGCCTGATGCAGGGCTGATCCCAAGTCCCTGGGAAGTTGAACTGAGCTGAAAGCAGATGCTTAACTGACTGAGTCACCAGTTACCCCTTAATATTCCTCATGATACGACGTGATTTACGCAGAATAGATTGCAACAAATATTTGTGAAATGAAGTTGCGCTCTTAAAATGTTGATTTATAAGATCAACACGCAGAAACCAATTGTATTTTTATGTACTAACAACAAACGTGGGAAGCAAAACTAAAAACACAATACCATTTATGACAACTTAAAAGGAAATTTAATTAATTAAATTAGATATAAACAACAAAACACGTTTAGGATCTGTAGTCTAAAAATTATACAATTCTGAGGAAAGAAATTTTTTAAGAACCTAAATAAATGGAGAACATATTCTGTTCATGACTTAAAAAACTAACATAATAAAGATGTCAAAGATGCTCCCCAAACTGATATGTAGATTTAACATAAATCCTATTAAAATCCCAGCAAGACTTTTTTGTAGATATAAACAAGCTTATAAATTATAAAATTTGTATGGAAAAACATATACCATATAATAGCTAAAATATCTTGACATAGAGAAATAAAGTGGGATGAAGCAATCAATCCAATGTCGATTATATAAGTACAGTAATTAAGATTGTACTGTAATATTGACAAAGGTAAATAGACATAAATCAATAGAACAGAGTAGAGAACGCGGAAATACAATACAACCCACACAAATAAATCAAATGGAGGATTTTTCAAAGGTGCAAGAGTAATTCAATGGAGGAAGGTTAGCCTTCTCAGCAAGTGGTACTGAAACAATTAGACAGACATGATTAAAAACAGAACAAAACAAAACAAAAAACCCCCAGATGTTTGCCTAAACTTCACAACTTATAAAAAATTATCTCAAAATTCATCATGGGCTTTAAAGTGAAACGTAAAATGTTTAGGAATAAATAAGAGAAAATCTCTAGGATCTAGGACCAAGCAGAGTTCTTTGACTTGACACCAAAGGCATGATCCCAAAAGGGAAAAATTTATAAATTTTACCTCATCAAAATTAAAAACTTTCACCCATGTTAAGAAAATGAAAAGAGGGGCACCTGGGTGGCTCAGTCGTTAAGCATCTGCCTTCGGCTCAGGTCATGATCACAGAGTCCTGGGATTGAGCCCCACATCGGGCTCCTTGCTCGGCAGGAAGCCTGCTTCTCCCGCTACCATTCCCTCTCTCGCTGTGTTTCTCTCTGTCAAATAAATAAAATCTTTAAAAAAAAAAAAAAGAAAAAAGAAAATGAAAAGACAAACTACAATTTGGGAGAGTATATCTGCAAACCAGGTATCTGATTAAGGCTAGCATCCGGAATATATAAGTTGCTTTCAAACTCAAAGTAAAAAGGCAAACAATCCAATTAGAACATAGGGGAAAGATATGAAGAGACATTTCACCAAAGATATACAGATGGCAAATAAGCACATGAAAAGATGCTCAACATTATTAGCCATTAGGGAGTGCAAATTAAAACCACAATGAGGTATCATTACACACTTATCAGAATGGTTAAAATAAAAATAGTGACAATGCCAAATCCTGGCAGGATGTGGTGAAACTGAATGACTCATACATTGCTGATGGTGCTATAAAACTGCTCAGGCATTCTGGAAAACAGTTTGGTGGTCTTTAAAAAAATAAATAAATATGTACCCACCATATTACCCAGCAATTGCACACCTGAGCATTTATCCAGAGAAACAAAGGGTTGTGTTCACCTAAAAATCTGTACAAGAATATTTATAGCGGTTTTATTCATCGTATCTCCAAATTGGAAACAACTCAGATGTCTTTCAACTGGTAAATGATGAAACAAATGGCCCAACAAATTGGTCGGAAATCCAAAGAATTTTGCTGAATAAATAAGCCAATTGCAAAAGGTTACCTTGTTTCCATATGTATAACATTTTGAAATAACAAAATCATAGAAATGGGGACCAGGGGATAAGGAGGGAATGAGGGCAGGAGGAAAGTGGGTATCACTGTAAAAAGATGACATGAGGCATCCTTGTATCTTGACTATATGAATGTCGGTATCTTGGTTGTAATGTCGTACCATAGCTTCGCAAGTTGTAACCATGCAAGGAGACTGGATAAAGGCTACCTGGGCCTTCTCTGTACAATTTCTTACAACCACATGTGAATCTATAATTCTTAAAACTGCGTGAGTCTACAATTATGTCGAAATAAAAAAGTTTAAGTGAAAAGAATTTTTCCTGACTCACTTATTATTGTAGGCACCATAGTATCTTCTACTTGACATTTAGATCAAGTCAGGTAAAATCCTCAAGTCAGTCTTTGTATGGCAAGTATAATCCTTGAGTATTGCTGGGTTTTCCTATGTTGTTATCTAGTCTCATCAGCAAATGTTCACTGATTTCCTGCTTCACAGCTCTATTTGCTACAAATAATGTCATTGGCCTAGAAGGCTTTAGAAGAGCTGTTGACACTGTCCTGTCACTTGTCACTATCAGCCATTCTCCATTGTCTTACTCAAGTGAACATCACACCATACCTGACTACCCCCCAACGTGCCAACCCTCCAGCTTCTTTCAGTTAGTGACCCACTTTGCTCTTTAAGTATTTTCTTGCAGTGCCACCATGGAGGGCTAAGTAGAATTTACCAAATTCCTACTGCATATCTAGGTGCTGCCCACAAGGCAGTGGTGGCTACCAGATTGGCAGCCAACAGAATATAGAGAAAATAGAACTGAGTAGGGTTATCTGATGAGGTATTGCCTCCATCCATGAAAGTAGGGTTTGTGGTAGGACTTTTGGAGGAAATGATCTAGCATAACTTGGTGATGCTTCAGCAGCCGGACTAAATATTAAAATGTAGGCCCTCAGCAAGGTGTTTTATATGCATATGCTCACAAACCCTTTGGGTAAGTGCTGTTTCATTGTTATTTTATAGATAGGGAAATGGAGGCTTACTGATACATTGTACAAGTCAAGAACCAGTATTCAGACTCTTATCTGCCTGAGTTGGAGACCTGTGTTCACTTCCTCATATATGACAATAAGGGGCAACTATTAACAGAATTAGCATTTTCTGTGTAGTCTTCTCAGTCACTGTCTTTTGAAGAGATGGAGACCGTGATTAGTAATACTGGTTTCTAATCCAGCTCAGTGCCTTTAGTTCTTAAAAGGAAGAGAGAAGGTCACCTGGGTGGCTCAGTCATTTGAGCATCGGACTCTTGATTTTGGCTCAGGTCATGATCTCAGGGTCATGAGTTGGAGCCCCAGGTCAGGCTCCCCATGGGGTAAGGAGTCTGTTTAAGATTCTCTCTTGGGACACTGGGGTGGCTCAGTCAGTTAAATGTCTGCCTTCGACTCAGGTCATGATCCCCAGGTCCTGGGATCAAGCCCCGCATCAGGCCTCTTGCTCAGTGGGGAGCCTGCTTCTCCCTCTGCCTGCTGCTCCCCATGCTTGTGCTCTCTCTCCCTCTCTGACAAATAAATAAATAAAATCTTTAAAAAAAAATTCTCTCCCTTGCCCTCTGCCCCTCCCCCATACTCTCTCTAAAATAAATAAATAAAATAAAATCCTTAAAAAAAAAAAAGGATGAGAGAGTGAAATTCTATTACTCTTCTGTGAAAATATTCCCTTAAAGACCTGATCCGTTCTGACCTTTGTCCTTGGGGTCTTCCTCCGCTCTGCTCTATCAATGAGTTATTTCACAGTAGCTTAGCCGTTGCTCCCTATGCAGTAGTATAGTAGCTACAGTCAACTGATAAAGCAGGCCCCTGGCCATCCCCACCACGAGCAGGAGTCCAGCTGGCTTTTTCATCAGTGAAGAGAGCCCAGACCTGCATACCACCACTGAGTAGCTCACATTTGGAGTCCAGGTTAGTGAGCTGAGATTGTTTGTACTCAGCACAAATTCTACACAGAAATGTACTTACTCCGGAAGCGAGCTTCCTTTACTTTCTTTACTGAGCCGAAGAGGGAAAAGAGATAAATACTCACTGATACAACAAATACTAATTACGTTAATTTTACTCTTCCTTTTTTTAGAACTTAATACTCGCTGATACAACAAATATTAACTACATGCGTATATGTTCCAGGTACTGTTTGCATTTATTAAGTTCTATGTAGGTACCAAATTCTATGTCAAGTGCTTTATGTGTATTATCTCATTTAATCGTCAAAAGTTTTATTACTATATCCTGATTTGGGGTATTTTTCAAGTTGCCTCATATCACATCTTTCCTTACTTTCTATGTAAGACTCTTAACTATAGAGAACAAATTGATGGTTACCAGAGGGGAGCTGAGGAGAGGGGTTGGGTGAAAAGAGGTGATGAGAATTAAGAGTACACTTATCATGAACACTGAGTAATGTACAGAATTGTTGAATCACTATATTGTACACCGGAAACTAACATTGTGTGTTAAGTATACTGGAATTAAAATTACAAACTTAATTAAGGGGCACCTGGGTGGCTCAGTGGGTTAAAGCCTCTGCCTTCGGCTCAGGTCATGATCTCGGGGTCCTGGGATCGAGCCCCACATCGGGCTCTCTGCTTGATGGGAAGACTGCTTCCCCCTCTCTGTCTGCCTGCATCTCTGCCTACTTGTGATCTCTCTCTCTCTCTCTGTCAAATAAATAAATAAAATCTTAAAAAAAAAAAAACTTAATTAAAAAAAAAAGAAAGAAACAGAATTCCAAAAAGAAAAAAAAAGTTCTGTATGAGTTGGAGTATGGTAGGTTCAAGAGTCTTCAGGTATGCAGAGAACCAAAGAGAGATTTGGCCTTTTTTTCAGCATTATTCTTACCCTTCCACAATTCTTACCTGTGTAAAAGCTGTGTAGCTCTAGGAAAACACATATTGTCTCAGTCATGGGATCTAGTTCTGATCCGAATTCTACTACTATCGAGAAGTTGGATTTAGCCCGAATTAATTCACCATTTTGTGCCTCAATTTCCTCATTGGTAACATGAGGTCATAGATTAAACTTTGGATTTTTTTAAAGGACCCTTTATACTTGAAAGCTGTGTACGTCCCCATCTGATCATCTGCAGTAATTCGCTCAGGAGGTTTAAGAGCAGAGTTGGAAACACAAAGCCAAATTGCTGACAATCCGAGGATTGGGTACAGCTGTCGTGCTGTCTCTTCCTGGGTCCGGCTTTCCAATCAGACCCATCAAAGCCCTGATCACATCACGCGGGACTAGACAGACACAGCAGATGCAGGCCTAATTTTTCTACCAAGCACTGGCATACCTAAGCAGATGTTAGGGTTGAGCATTTTTTTGTTTTGTTTTTTGTTTGTTCGTTTTTAGCCTCTTGGCTTCCACTTCTTGTGACGCATTTGTTTCTTTGGAGGCACACTGCATTATTTTTCAAACTGGGAAAAACCCTCCCGGCAACACTATTTTTTAAGTGTAAGAACATTTTCAACTCCAGCTTCCTTTAACCCAGCTGAAAATACTTAAAGTAAAGGAACAACTGGTTTCAAGTAAAAGAAAAAAAAACACAGCTGAGAATCTCCTTGCAGCTGCACAGATGATTTCCTTCTGTATCTACCTTATACAGCAAGAAAATAAATGCCAGACATCTGTAAGTCTATAATACTTCAGGACTGTTGGTAAGAAGCCAAAAAGCACTGGGTGGGGCTGGGGTTGGGGGTTGTCTGTCTTTTTGATTGCTAAGGAAATTATGTAGACTTAGTTTCAATTGCTTCTTGAAAATTCCACATCAGAGAATTTCGGTTTGCCATAGCATGGCTGCTGGCATAGAATCTGACATTGTTTACTTTCTGTATTTACTTGTCAAGGAATGGCATGATTATTGGTGATACAAAACTGAACTGGCATCCAGGTTAAAAGTTTCTTAAGCATGAGGGATTTGTTTTGTTTTTCACTGAGTGGGATTAGAAGCGGTGCTGGAAAGAGCTAGGAAAGAAGTGGATCAAAATACCGTTAATACTGGCAGAGGTAAGCATTCCTGAGGATCTATGCAGAAAATTTTTTTCCAAATGTGTACAGAAGACGTTTACACTCATCTTCAATAACTCGTCCTTCATACCCACCTCATCTCTTGGGTTTCTAATGAGCATGCCCGGTACACAGGGACTGCCACGTGGTAAAGCCTCATGGTAAGCATTTAACATGTTTATTGCATGACAGCAAGAAATGAGTGGATGAATGAGTAAACAAATGAATTAGAGATTACACTTCCTACTCCCCACTTATTACTAAATGAAAAGTTTACAATCAATATGTGGTTAATGGATTCTGTGGGAAAGACATGCATATGAAACCTTGCTCTATTATTTACTGTGTTTTGAGAAACTTCACTTCCTGAAAACACAGTTACTTTGTCTAAAAATGAGAAGAATCAGACCACAAACTTCATAACAATGTTGTAAGCACTGACTTACATCTTCATATAATTTTCACAATGCCTGGCACATAATAAGCAATTAACTAGATTAGGCATTATTATGATCACCGTTATTGAGAAAAAAAATTGAATTTGTAGTTAAACTTCCTGCAAAGAAAACTCAGGCCAAATGACACCATTAGTGAATTCTATCAAGTATTTAAAGCTGAAATAACATCAATTCTACACAAATTCTTTCAGAAGTTCTGAGAGAAGAAAATACTTACCAATTCACTCTATGAAGCCCGCATTACTCTGATACTAAATCAAAGATGTTATAAGAAAACTGCACACCAATATCCCACATAAACAAAGAAGGGAAATTAAAAAAAATATATAGCCAATTAAACTCAACAATATAGAAAAGGATAATCCATCATGGTCATTCCTGGGCCATGTTGACTGAACAGCTAAAACACCATATTAACAGATAATAGGTACAGGAAAAGTTTTTGAGAAAATCTAACATGCGTTTATGGTTAAAACTCTCAGCAAGCTAGGAATAAAAGGAAGAAAATATAAAATAAACCAAAAGAAAATAGAAGGAAAAAATTAATTTAAAGCTAAAATTAATAAAGAAATATAAAAATATTTTTTAAAATTAAAAAAATTGATAAATGAAATGAAGCTGTTTCTTCAAATACCTGAATATCATGGATAAATACTTGGTATACTAAGTAAAGCTATAAAAGAGAAAAACAAAAGACAATATTATATTAGGAATAAAATAGAAAAGAAAATATAACAGTTAGGAAATTAGTTCCAAAATTTTAAGTAATTATTTTATGTTCCTTTAACCAAAACTTTGAAAGCCAAGATAATTGAATAATAATAGTCAAAATAAAATGGGAGAAATGCTCAGGAAAAGATAGTTAAACCAAGTTGTCTAAAATCCAAAGAGGAAATTGAAGTTTGTTAAAATTCTACCATTTGAAAGGGTGCCAGGCTCAGAATACACCTAACCTTCGAGAAACAGACAATTTCCATGTTATTCAGACTAAAAAGCCAACAGAATGCTTACATCAAAGCTAAACATATTAACACTGAAATAAATATGATAATGAGTTATCATATATTTTTATATATGCAAACATTTCTAAACAAACATCAGCAAATCAAATGCAGAAAATAGTTACAAGAATAAGACACTGTTTTTAAGGACTATTCAACATTTAAAAACTCTATTAACACATTTTTAGTTCCTTAGTATAAAGTGATCCCAAAAAGGACAATAAAAATATTAGAATACCTAACTCAAAAATTGTATTAAAAGTATGAAATAATATTTGAATAAATAGAAAGATATGATATATATCCAAATGGAAATACTAAATATATAAATTTAAGACGATTCTATACAAGTTCCAATTGTTTCATATATGTGTTTGATTTTTAACTTGACAAACTAATTCTAGAATCCCTTAGGAGAATAAATGAGTGAGAATAGCCAATATAGTTTAGAAAATGAATTATAATGAAAGATTAGCACTATCAGATAAACCAATTACAGGAGCAGAATCTAAAGAAATTAAAAAACAAGTAGAAATTTAATATGTACTAAAAGTAATAGATTAAATCCTGGGGGAAAATGGTTTGAAGCAAATCGTGTTAAAGTAATTGGATATCTGTATTTAAGGAAGTGGTTAGATGCTAGCTTATATTGCACAAAAAGATAAATTTCATCTGGATTACAAATCTAAATATAAAACAATAATAAAAGTATTAGAAGTAAATGTATAGGAAATATGTTTTTAACCTTGGTGTTGGGAAAGTTTAAAATTCAAAATCTTTAAGTAAAATCTTAATAAATATAATTGTATAAATATTAAAAACATTATTAGAGCAAAGAATACAGAAACAACAATGAAAGTGGCAGACTAGGAGAAAACATTGCTAAAACATTAGCAATATATGACACATAAAGGATTAATTAAAAGCAAAATGCATTTATATGAATATAGTACATACAAACATATATAATATATAGATATAAATAAATATATGTATATATAAATATGGAAAAGTCAATCTAATAGAAAAATGAGCCATAGATGTGGACAGGAAGTTTACACAAAAATAAACACAAATAACAATAGACATAGAAAAAGATTGTAAATCTTGGCTACAACTAAGGAAGTGCATTTTATTTTATTTTATTTTATTTTTGTGAAACATAAATTTTAAAACAGTAAGAAGATATTTCGCTTCTCAATGACAAAAATTAAGAAAATTACTAAGAGCCAAGAGGACAAAAGTTCTGGAAAAGAAGCATTTCCAGGTTGCTAAGGACTTATTAGGTATAATGTTTTGAAGGAAAAGTTGGCAGCAACACAGCTAAATTTAAGATTCTATTGTGTCCCAAGTGTCAGAAGTCTAAAAAGATCTCTATGTATAAACGCGTTTGCTGTAGCAGACGTTGTAACAGAAACTGTTAAAATGCCCATCAGTAACAGAATGACTAAATAAATTAGGATGATCACTCATATGATGGTACAACACCAATAGGAAATAATGAGGTAGATCCACATTTACAGATCTGGAAACAGGGCCAGGATGTTATTAAGTTAACAAAAAAAGTTGTAGGACAATGTGTACATCATCATCCCCACCACAAATCACTTAGTGACTATGACACTAAAATATTTGTCAAGATGCGCTTCCCAGGAGCCACAGAAAACTTCTCCATCTTCTTTTTTTTTTTTTTTTTTCCGGGAGATTTTAGGAGATTTATTTTTTTTATTTTTTTTTTATTAATTTTTATTAACATATAATGTATTATTTGCCCTGGGGTACATGTCTGTGAATCATCAGGCTTACACATTTCACAGCACTTAACAGCACATACCCTCCCCAATGTCCACAACCCAGCCACCCTATCCCTACCGCCCCGCCCCACCTCCCAGCCACCCTCAGTTCGTTTCCTGAGTCTAGGAGTCTCTTATGGTTTGTCTCCCTCCCCATCCCTTCCTGTTTCATTTCTCTCCCTCACCCCCCCTAAACTCCCTCGTTGCCTCTCAAATTCTTCATATCAGAGAGATCATGTGATACTTGTCTTTCTCTGACTTATT
>CM053603.1:61851197-61902358 GCA_028646535.1 Procyon lotor
CGCCTGGGTGGCTCAGTCGTTAAGCGTCTGCCTTCGGCTCAGGTCATGATCCCAGGGTCCTGGGATCGAGCCCCGCATCGGGCTCTCTGCTCAGCAGGAAGTCTGCTTCTCCCGCTTCCATTCCCTCTGCTTGTGTTCCCTCTCTCGCTGTGTTTCTCGCTGTCAAATAAATAAAATCTTTAAAAAAAAAAAAAAAAAAGAAAACCACCTAGGAAGGAGAGAAGGATTGCAGTGGAAGAGTTGGCAGCATTATGGTAAAAAGAATGTGATTAGGAACACAAACAGCTCATTCAAGGGCCTTACCCACATAGCCATGGAGGTAGTAAAAGTCTTCATCCAATTGAGAACCTCTAATTATTTGAGAACATTGACCAAGTGCTTCAGAACCGGATGGCAGAGATGCCAACAGTATTAACATAGACAGACCAGGCATTACTTTTCCCCAAGGTTTTTGTTGGTTTGTTTTTTCTTTCTCTCTCTCCCTTTCTTCCTTCTTTCCCTCCTTCCTTCCTTTCTTTTTCTCTTCCCCCTTCCTTCCTTCCTTCCTTCCTTCCTTCCTTCCTTCCTTCCTTCCTTCCTTCCTTCCTTCCTTCCTTCCTTCCTTCCTTCCTTCCTTCCTTCCTTCCTTCCTGTGTTTCTGTCTTTTCCAGATAAAGTAGAAGGTACAGATGTTGCTCTGGGCACTGGACTCTACAGATTCTTGGGCCCCCAGTCCTATTCTCTACAGAGAATCAGGTGAAGGTCTGTAAATCAGAAAGAATTCTGCCCAAAGTGCATAGTTACTTTGCACTAAGGAATATATATATGCTAAAAGGAGCACTGAAGGAGAGAAGAACCCTATAAATGATTTTGTTCAAATGCAGTATTATAAAACATCTAGCTATAAAACTATTTCCTTAGTTTCTGTACTTTGCTAAGCCAGTGAGTTATAAAGAACCACAGCTGAAAAAAAAAAATTGTTTTTCTCTCAGGAATTCACAGAAGTGCTGTTTCTCAGCCTCTGGGGTGTGATCCTGTCTGCATTTGTAAATGTTTTAGTAGATGGAAAAATGATATTCTTCTCATTCTGTCTGTGGTCTACGAGAGGAATGGGCTGTGCAGAGGAGTCAGATGACAACTGATCCTGGGACAGTGCAGGAGAGATGGCCAGACCTCCAGAGGCTTTTGAAGGACAGGTCCTTAGAGAGGCTATTTAATGCATTAATGCAGAATGGTGTCCACACAAGGAACAGTCTAGGAAGGCTGTCTGTAGGGCAATTTTGGGGGGAATGGTCAATTCCATGAACAGAGAAATAAGAAAGGACATGCTACAGAAGGCTAGCAGATCGCTAATAAGCTAATCTTGTTTAGCCTTCATTGTCAAGTCTAGATCTCCAAAAACAGAGGTGAGTTTGGAGAAAGGCTCTATATTAGAAATGTCAGCCATGGAGCCTACTCCACTTAAAAGTGCTTTATATGAAACAGCAGACCAGCAGCCCCGCTGAGGACACAGGAATCACACTACTCTCCCAGCCATGAGGCAAGGGAAGAGTGCCTGCCCTAAGGGCAGCCATGTTGTGCCACCAGCAAGTCACAGCATGGTCAAGCTGGCTCCGTCGGAGTCCATCTCTCTGGAGCTGGAAGAAGGCCATAGTGGAAGAATCCATGCTCTAGAACTCATTTCAAATTTACAGATTTCAAGAAGTTCAACTTGATTGATTGTGAAAGGATTCCGGGGTGCCTGGCCACCGGGGGGTTACTGTCACCGCTATGGGGACTTATCAAAGCCCCATGCCTTCATTTCTCCCCTACCCCTAGGGCCTAGGTAGCCTGTTTCTAACTTGTACCACTGTCGCCTCTCTACATGTCACTTATCTATTAGTGGTGCACACACAATTGATGATTTAGGAAAATATACTAAGCCCGTGAATGTGATTAACCAAGACAAGTAGATATAGAAAACATTACCATCAACTGGGTAATGCATTCTCTATTTGTCACCTCCGGTTAGAAATTACACACCTTGGGCTCAAAAAGTCCATTGCAAGGTGTGAATCTGGTTCTCGAAAAAGACAGAAGGATTTTCCTAATTCTGACTGATATCATTGTCCCTGCTCATGCAGTTTCAGCTTGGTAAAATATCCCCTTAAAATACAGACAAACAAAAACAAGAGGGACTGGTCCGTATTAGTTGGCCAGAACAGCTGTAACAAAGTACCACAGCTGGGTAGCTTAAACTACAACAGAAATTTATTTTCACACAGCTGTGCAGGCTAGAAGTAAGAGTTTGAGATGTCAGCAGAGTTTATTTCTTCTCTTCTTAGCTTATAGACGGCCATCTTTTTTTTTTTTTAAAATTTCATTTATTTATTTGACAGAGAGGAGAGAGATCACAAGTAGGCAGAGGCAGGCAGAGAGAGAGGGGGAAGCAGGCTCCCTGCTGAGCAGAGAGCCCGATGCGGGGCTCGATCCCAGGACCCTGAGATGATGACCTGAGCCGAAGGCAGAGGCTTAAACCACTGAGCCACCCAGGCGCCCCTTTAGACGGCCATCTTTTAAATTTTTTTCTTTAATATTCAAAACACTTTCTTAATTGTGGTAGGTACACTTAACCTGAGATCTACCCTCCTGAAAAACATTTAAAGTACACAATACAGTATAGTTAATTATAGGTATCATGTCATAGAGCACATCACTGGAGTTTGTTCATCTTGCATAACTGAAACCATATACCCATTGTACAGCGACTCCCCCATTTCCCTTCCTTCCAGCCCTTGCCAGCCACCATTCTACCTTTTAATGAATTTGATTATTTTATTTTTTGAAAGATTTTATTTATTTATTTATTTATTTATTTATTTATTTGAGAGAGAGAGAAAGAGAGCACAAGCAGGGTAGAGGGGCAGAGGGAGAGGGAGAAACAGACTCCTCACTGGGCAGGGAGTCCAACAACACAGGGCTCGATACCAGGACCCTGGGATCATGACCTGAGCTGAAGGCAGCTGCTTAACCAACTGATCCACCCAGGCGCCCCATGAATTTGACTATTTTAGATACTTCATGTAAGTGAATCATACAGTATTAGTCCTTCTGTGATTGGCTTATTCTACTCAGCATAATATCCTCCAGATTCATCATGTTGTTGTATATGGCAAGATTTCCTTCTCTTTTAAGGCTGCATTGTATGTTGGCAGCGTATCCATACGCTGGTGGATATTTAGGTTGTTTCCATATCTCAACTCTTGTGAATAATGCTTCAATGAACAAAAGGTGGAAATATCTCTTTGAGATCCTCATTTTAATTCTTTGAGATCTATACCCAGAAGTGGCACTGTCAGATCATATGACAATCCTCTTTTTAATTTTTGGAGGAACTTTCATACTATATTTAGTAAGAACTGTACCATTTTACCTTCCTACCAACAGTACACAAGAATTTCAATTTCTCCTTATCCTTGCCAACACTTATTTTTGTTTTTTGGATAACAGTTATCCCAATAGGTGTGAAGTGATATTTCATTGGCTTTTGCTTTGCATTGCCCTAAAGATTAGAGATGTCGAGTATCTTTTCATAACTTGGCTATTTTTTAGCTTTTTTGGAGAGATGTCTATTGAGTCTTTTGTCCATTTTTAAAACAAGTTATTAGGGGTTTTTTGCTGTTGAGTTGTAGGAGTTCCTTATATATTTTGGACATTAACCCCTTATCAGTTAGATGGTTTACAAACATTTTCTCCCATTTTGTATGTCTGCAAATATTTTCTCCCATTTTCACTCTGTTGATTGTTCCCTTTGCTGTGTAAAAGCCTTTAATATGAAATAGTTCCACTTGTCTATTTTTGCTTTTGTTGCTTGTGCTTTTGGTGTCATATGCAAGAAATCATTGCCAAGATCAAGACCTTGAAGATTTTTCCCTATGTTTTCTTCTAGAAGTTTTATAGTTTCAGGCCTTATCTTTAAGTCTAATCCACTTGGAGTTGATTTTTGTGTGTGTGGTAAAAGATAAGGGTGCAATTTCATTCTTTTTCATGTTGATTAGATGGCCTTCTCCCTATGTTCATGTGGTCTTCCCTCTGAACCTTTTGTTTTCCAAATTTCCTCTTTTTATAAGGACACTAGTCCTATTGGATTAGAGCTCACCCTAATGACCCATTTTAACCTAATCATGTCTTTAAAGACACTATGTCCAAATACAGTCACATTCTGAGATACTGAAGGCTCAGACTAAAACATACAAATTTTGGAGGAATACATTTCAGCCCATGACACTTTGCAAATAAAATACTGTAATTTCAAGAGTAAGGATGTGAGGACTCCTTCCTTTTGTGGTTTTAATAAATACAAATCACTATTGGAGTATGTATATATAAAAGCGACCTGTTGCATGAATTTAGGTAAGTTACCTTAATTCTCCATCTTCCAGTTTTTCTGTGTGTAAAACGGGAAACAAATGCTTTCCCCATCTTCTCTGAACTTTTCCAACAGGTAAAAAATTTCAGTCTTTAAAAATGACTTTGTCATCTTCAAAATCTTATGTGTCTTCTCTTCTCTGTGGTTTCCATGATAGTGTAGCCATTTTCGGCTGCTGTCCCATGATTGAACATTGGGAATAGCTCCAGGATGTCAGTAGCAGAGCAAAGTCTTTGTTGCCATTTAGCAGATGAGGAAATCAGTATATAAGGAGGTTAAGGAAGCTAATAACATTTCTAAAGTCATATGTAATAAGTTATGCCTTTAAAAATGGAACCAAATTTTCCTGGCCCATTTCAACTATCAATATACTTGCAATTTTAAATAGCTGGTTTTGGTAAAAAATAGAATAAGAGAACAGTATTCTGAGACTAAAGAGCTAGAAGCACAAAGAATCCTAGTACTTTCCTCTGGAGCTGGCTCCCTTTTCCATAAGATCAACTAGAGTAGTGCATCTTAGCATGACTTCAATGAGGGTTGACGTTTTTGGCATCGTCAGCATTATATATTTCGAATACCTTTCCAGGCATGATGTTTATACAATGATGGTGACTGTCTCCCACAAATGAGTCATGTTCTGTGGTTTAGATAAGTTCCCTCAACTGATAATCATGAGCTGATTATCATGATGGCTTTTTCCTGGACTTGTTTCAATGCTAAATTTTGTCCAAAGACTATGCTCACACATTTATTTTCTTGTAACATCCATTGGCAATTGCATTACTATTGGATTGCTGGACTTTTTACTTATTAATATTCACAAGCTCATCAGTTAGTATTGATGTTTACACCTTGTATTGTATTGGTTGCAAATATCTTTTTTTTGACAGACTGTCAACTATCTTTTTACAATGGATTTGCCATATGTAAGTGAAATTTTTATTTTGTTTCTCCCCGTAAAATCTAATTTTGCCTTTACTGTTTCTGAATTCCAGGAGTTTCTTGCCAAGATTGTATAATAATTATGTAAATTTTGGCCTAGTTTTTAAACAGTTTTTAAAAACCCATTTCATTTTCAAATTCACCAGGAATTTTTGCGTTTGTGATGAAAAGAAGGTATATGACTCGATTTTCCTTTCTGACTATATAATCAATTCCATCAATAATTTCATTCAACCATTCATCTATCTTTTCTGTACCTTAATCAGATACTCAATTCCCATTGTATATGAACCAGGTTCTGGTTTCTCTATTCTTCTCCATTAATTTGGTTTTTTTTCTTTCTATTCTTATACCATTATCACACTACAAAATTTTTATATTTTAAAATAAATAAGTAATAAGTAAAATAAATAATAAATTTTAAAATAAAAGTAAATTTTATTTCTGCAAATTCCTATTACATTTTGATATCTAATGAGGCAACTTTTATACATTTCTGAAATTGTCTTGGATTTTCTAACACATTGACTTCTGGGAGAATTTTTCAGTTTTTCTATTTTAATTCAGTTCCGTTTTTATTTTGAAAAATGATTAAATCACTGGACCAAAATAAAAAGGGTTATTATATAATTCTGGATTGACTAAGAAAGTAGATCTTACTAATTAAAAAAAAAAAAACAAAAAATTAACTTTCATATGGCAAACATATAATAAAGAGGGTTAAAACGTAGTTGACACTGTTGGAAAACTATTTGCAAATTAGTTGAGCTACTTTGTATGTCAGGCATAATGCGCTGGACATTCCTCACTGAATAACACAGGCAATAATAGAATTGACATTCTAGCAGGTCAAGACCTACAATAAACAATCAACACAATAAACAATTATCTGCTAATTAGAAGGCATATAATGCTATAAAAGAAAAGAAAAAAGTAGAGGAGTTGAGTAGGGAAGTCAAGAGTGCTAGGTTAGGGGAACGGGTTGAAGTTTTGAATATAATGATTGGAAAAAGCGTCACTGATAGAGGGACATTTGAGCAAACTTTGAAGAAAATGAAGAAGTTAGCCATGTGAATAATGAGAATTATAGATTGGGATTGGTGTTTAATTTATAAAATAATTTGGGGGAGAGTCGATACATTATGGATTCTTCTCTAAGTAGTTCTTTTCATTTAGGTCTTTCTTTAGTTACTTCAGAAAATATTTACAACTTTATAGATCTTGAATATTTTGAGGTCTTCCACATTTTCGGGTAAGTATATTTCTAAATAATACATGATTTTTCACTCTTGCTATTTGTAGAATCGGAATTTTTCTCATATTTTATAATTGTTTATTTCTGGTGCACAAAAGAAGTTTTGGTATTTCTTATACATTCTATATCCTCCATCTATCTGACTCAACTCTTTTATTAGTCGTGGTTTTCCAATTTGGAAACAAATTATAACAAATTGTGTGGTGTTCTGTAGACAACCATATTAACTGAAAATGTAAATGGTTCTATTATGTTTCATCTTTGTCCCTTTTATTTACTTATCTCAAGTATTGACTAGAACTTCAAAAATAATATTGAATACTGCATGTATTAACTGGCCTCTGTCCTTTCTTCCTGATATAAATGAGGATGTTTCAAACTATTTCACCATTAAGCATGATGTTTGTTCAAGGTTTTCAATAGATCACTTTTATCAATTTAATGAAATTTGAGTCAGGACCAGATGTTAAAATGATAAGCATCTATTGCAGTAATCATGGCATTTTGCTGTTTTTGCAGTTTTCTTTCCTTCTTTCTTTCTTTTTGTTTTTTGAGAAAGAGAGAGGCAGGGGGTGAGGGCAGAAGGAGAGGTGGGGAGAAAGAATCTTAAGCAGACTCCATGCCCAGGGCAGACCCTGATGCAGGGATCTATCTCACCATCCTGAGATCATGACTTGAGCCAAAACCAAGAGTCTGAAGCTTAATCGACTGAACCACCCAAGCAACCTGCCATTTTGCTCTTTTAAATTAAATATAAGAAATTACATTAATTAATTAATTTTCTAATCTTGTATTATTTTTAGATTCTTAGTTTTAAAATTTTTATTTGATCATAAGGAAAATTTATTTTTAGTGTAATACTGAAATTGATTGGTTAATGCTTTATTTGCATGTTCACATTATATTCCTGAGATTGGTCTATAATTTTCTTTTTTTGATAATAATAATAATTCTTTCTCTTGGGCCTTAAATGGACTGACCCTGAAAATTGTCTGAACTTTGTACATAACTTATTGTTATCTGTTCAGTTTCTTTAGTGGTTGCAGATCTACTCAAGGGTAGACTCGTGTCTACCCTTGATTTTGCTAAGAGATCATCTATTTCTTCTAGACTTTGACATATTTAGCTGCCAAGATGTATAAGTCATCCTCCTATAATCTTCTTGTTTTCATTTCCCATTTTAGTGATTATGACCTTTTTCTTATCACTATCATTGCTTAGTGACTTGCTTTCTCCTTTTCCTGAACAAGCTTCCCCCAAGTTTTACTATTGCATAGGGCTTTCAGGAAAACAAGCTTTTAGTTTTATCAAGTTTGATTTGATTATTTTATTTTATTTTATCATTATTAATTCCTTCCACTTTCTTGAGTTTTACTGCTCTTCTTTTTAGTTTTCTAAGTTTAATGCTTATATATATATTTTCCTTTTTAAAATTAGTGCACAATTTTTACAAAATAAATGTAAGTGGGGCACCTGGGTGGCTTTGTTTAAGCCTCTGACTTCCCAGAGGTCCTGGGATCCCAGGGTCCTGGGATCAAGCCCCATGTTGGGCTCTGTGCTTAACAGGAAACCTGCTTGTCCCTCTGCCGCCCTCCCCACTTGTTCACTCTCTCTCACTCTTTCAAATAAATAAAAAAATTCTATAAACAAATAAATAAATTCTAAGCACAAAGATCATAAAATCAATTAATACTGAAGAGCTGATATCTGCCACCAACCCCCAGAAGAAGCAACTGTCCCCTACTCCACTCCTTGATATAGTCCAGTTCTGTTTCTTAGAGGAAACCACAGACAAATCTTTTACTATTGCATTCGGTCCTTACTATCCTATCACTAAAAAATATTTCTATTGTTATTTATTGATTTATTGGTTTTAGATATTATCTCTAACTCCTTATGATCTATAAACTTCCGTTATGTTTTGCTTTGTTACAGAAACACCATATAACCCAACATCCTCATATATTATAATTTGGCTTAAATTATAGTCAGTATTAATTTGGCTTAAATTATAGTCAGTATTTACAATATTGTGCCTGTGTAAAAACATAGTTTACTACCAGCCACGTAATCTTTTCTTACTTGTGCACTTTTTATTTTTTCCTGGAGTTAGTATTTATCATGACTTTTTCTTTTATTTAGTGGTCTATGTATGTATAGCAATGATTTTCCAAAGGCTCCAAGAGAAAGCTATCCCTTTTTTTCCAAGCACTAAAGCACAGCAAATAATCTCTTCACTACATTTCTGTCCTGGCTACTTCCTCACCCCAGCTCCCCAGCCTCCAACTCCATCTGGACCAGTTGGTCTCTAGGCCAGTTGTAGAGCTGTTGCCAAGAGGCTTCCTTTCATTCTTTTCTTATCTAAAATCCCATATTTCCTGGATCTCATGTTTTCACTTTTCATTTTATTCTCATTTTACTGAGGCACGTTCTCCAAGATTTTCCATGAGAACAATGCATGGGAGATGCTTGTAAGTCTGATTTACCTCAATTTTAGGCTCATGTTTAATTGATGGTTTGGCTAGGTATGAAACTCTAGTTTAAAAATCATTTTTCCTTAGTTCTGAAGGCATTGTTCCATTATCTTCTGGCATCTAGTATTCAGGTTAAGAAATCTAGTGATTCTCATTCCCATGTCCTTGTTTATGATCTATTTTTGATCTTCTTTTCACCTACAGAATTTTGAGATTTTTATAATGAATGTTGATATGAGTCTTTTTCATTTAGTTTAATGGACCCCTCAATCTGAAATGTGCCCCTTGGTTTTGAAACTTTTCTTGTAATTTTTCTTGATAATTTTCTCCCCTCTATATCTTCATTTTTCTCTCTATAGCTGCTAACAGTGGAATGCCACATTCTTGGATTGATTTTCTAATGTTCTCATATGTTCTTCCTCATATTATACTTATTTGCTTATTTATTAATTCTTGGATTTATTTTAGCTTCTGTGAAGTTTCCTTAACTTTATATTTGAATCCCTCTATGGGATTTAAAATTTCTAGTAGCACATTCTCAATTACTAGAGATCTTTCTTATCTGCTGATTATGCCTTTTCATTATTTATCAATACATTGTTTTCCTTTATCTCTCAGGTTATAATAGTTATTTTGAAACCTTCTTCTCCTACCCCCAAATTATTATGGGATCCTTCTTCCCCAAAGGAAATTGGTGAATTTCCTTTTCATTTAGGTAGATTTCCAAAAATGTCTAAAGATTGTTTACTGTCCCATCATATTTAGGCACTACAATGCTGACTGGAACTTGTACATGGGCAAGTTAGTTGAATAGTTAAGGGACTACAAAATGCCATGGTTGCTGAAGGACCCCTGAATGCTAGTTTTCCAATTCACTTACTCCACAGTGGACTTAGCCATCCTTCTAACTCCTGGCATTTTGGTGAGCAGTGTGAGGAAATTTATCTCCTGTTCTCAACACTGCTCTGCTCCCTCACTCCTTTGTTTCATACTGTTTCTGAGGTGCTTAAGATTTAGTCTTCCAGATTTCAAGTCCTCTAGACTATGAACCCTAGTGCCACATGGGCAGTTGAGGTGACTTGGCTGTTTGCTTGGCTACATAGTGGAGAAGGACCTAAGTGTCTAGCCACTTTGCGAAGAGACCTTTGAGCTATCTCTCATGTCAGCTCCATAATCAACTAGCATCTTCCATGCTCATCTTCCATGCTCATTAGCCCAGAGGTAATGGGCTAAATTGCACACCACTTGTTGATATCATTGTCTATAAACATTTGGATAACAATTTAAGCTATTTGGTTAAATCAAGTGCTTTTCAACTTTCCAGAACAATTGAAACTCCTCAGCTAAAGTTTTCTCCCTCCTTGTCAGTCAGTAGTGTGTTAATATCTTTACTGGCATTCTAATCTGTTTGAGGAGATAGAAAGCCTAGGGGCGCCTGGGTGCCTCAGTGGGTTAAGGCTGCTGCTTTCGGCCCAGGTCATGATCTCAGGGTCCTGGGATCGAGCCCTGCATCGGGCTCTCTGCTCAGTGGGGAGCCTGCTTCTCTCTCCCTCCACCTGCCTCTCTGCCTACTTGTGATCCATTTCACTCTGTCAAATAAGTAAATAAAATCTTAAAAAAATAAAAAAAAAAAGAAAGTATAAATACCTGTGGTTAATGCCATGTAGTCACTTTCTCTTGTTTCCTAATAAATGCAACTGAAGACAAAAACTGTGCTGTGAATAGCATAAGACACAAAATATAGCTTTTTGTATGAGGGCTTCTCATTATTATGTCTAAAAAAACTATATAAATTGGCTTTGACATCTCATTTGCCTGAATAGTTACTAGATTATTCTGTGATTATTTTTAATTTTAAAACGAACTGATTTGTTTTGGCTTTTATTTTCTTGCTAGTTTTTAGTTTTATTAAAATGCAGTCAGAGAATATGATCTACATGATCTCTGCTTTAGGGACATACTGCAATTTTTCTCTGTTGTTCTTGTATTGCCAAATTTTCCATTGTTTTGTGATATTTGAAATTGCTATGAATTTGCCCTTATTGGCTACATATACATATTATATCAAAAATTGTGTGTTATGTTAATTGTGCTATTTGTATTTATTATACCCTTACATCTCACCTTCTTCATCTGTCAAATTTTGAGAGAGGTAATTTGTTAGGCTCCTATTATGCATGCAGTCTTATTAATTTGTCCCTGAAATTCTTTTCTTTTCTTGATGGGTTAGTAGTAGTTCAAAGGTTTATAACTGATCATTTCTCCATGTATTTGCCCCTTTACTAATATAAAACCCCCTTTTTAATTAAATTGTGTTACTCAAATTCTACTCAGTCTGTTTTTAATATTGCACACCTTGTGTATTTTGTTAGTATTTCGGAGTATATTTCTGTTCCCTTTATTTTGAGCTTTTCTGTATCATTTCATTTCTGGAGCATCATTTGTGAAAAACATATAGCCGATTGATTTTGTTACCACTCCATAAATGAAGAGGTAACTGTGCTACAGTCAATTGGTCATAGAGGGATTTTAAGCAGGTGAAAAGCATTATGGGATTTGCATATAAAAATTGTACCATTATTGGAAGTAGAGAAGAAAATAGAAAGGGACACAATTGAAAGCAGGTAGAATTTGGACTCAAGTTTCCTGCTTAGGATTTTAGTGTTCTAATCCTATTTCAAATGTGCTTATCTAAAAATGAAATGATATTTTATAGGTATCTATGGCTTCTAGAGGAAAAATGGTGGAAATGGGATTCAAGAGATTTTGGTCTACCAGGTGTGAATAAATTGTTCTTTTTTCAAAGATGTTTTAAATGCTTCAAAGATTATTTTCAAGAAGTAATGACCACAGATTAGATTACAAACTTCATTCATCCTTGTTCATCCTTATATCCACAGTACTTTATGCATGATAGATGTGCAATTTATATTTGCAGCATATAATTGAATCGAATTCAGAAAAAAGTAACCTCATTTTTCAGAATTATTTTTATGTCATTCATTCCACATTTCTTAAGACTCTCATGGCAGGTCCTTAAAGTTGAAATGGACTCCCATAATCAATGCATAAATTAAGTTGGTCTTCTTGGAATAGCCTTAAAGTAAATCAGCTGCTCTGAAAACCTAGCTTAGATAAAGGGTTAGATGAAAATTGAGTTTATGTGTTCATTGGAAAGCCCCTTAGTCACGCTTCCTATCCCCACTTGAGAGCAACTCTACAGTTGGTAAAACAACCACAGTCACCTCATCCCCAATACTCCCTGTACATATATGGAAACCACTTGGCCTTATTTTCTGTCTATATCCCTTGAAACTGCTTTCTAGTATCCTTAGCTTAGCAGGCACAGTCTTTCATGCATTCGTTTAATAATTATTCATTTAACACATCACATTCCAGGCCCTGTTCTTGGTGCTAAAGGTATAGCAACTAATAATGCCTGTTCCTGTGCCTGGGTCACTGGTGAGCTCTGAAGCTGAGTTGGAAAAAGGTAGGCAGTATATGATATATGGTACAACATAGACGCCTTAAAAACATTGTACTGAGTGAAAGAAGGCATTCAAAAAAGCCCATATAGTTTATGATTCTATTTATATGAAATGCCCAGAATGGACAAATCCATGGAAGCAGAAAATAGATTAGAGATTGCTAATTAGAGGCTGGGGGTAGCAAGTAATAGCTATGAGGTTTTATATTAGTCACAGTTCTCCAATGAAATAGAACCAATTAGGATGGATATATGCATTATTATAAGAGATGCAGCATGAGGAATTGCATCACATAATTATGGAGGCTGGAAAGTCCTAAGATTTTCAAGTTGAGTTGTTAGCTGGAGCCCCAGGAGGGCTTATGGTATAGTTCCAGTCTGAAGGTAATCAGGATCAAGATCCAGGAAGAGTTGGTGTTTAGTTTGGCTTCTTCAACTGATTAGACAGAGCTCACTCACATGAGAGAGAACAATCTGCTTTACTCAGTCTACCAATTTGTCACATCGAAAACCACCCTCACAGAAAAGCCTAGAATAATTTTTGATCAACAATTTTGACCAAAAATTGACACAGCTGGGATGCCTGGCTGGCTCAGTTGGAAGAACATATGACTCTTGATCTTCAGGTCATGAGTTTGAGCCCCATGTTGGTTGTAGAGTTTTTTTTTTAATTAACCCAGTCAATTTGACACATAAAATTAACCATCACAAGTGTCTCTTGGCATGATGAAAATGTTCTAAAATTAGATAGTGATGACGGTTACACAACGCTAAATATATTAAACCCATTAAATATGTACTAAATATACTATATACTATACTAAATATGTATACTAATATTCTAAAACCTGCAGAATTGTGTACTTTTTTTAACATTTTATTTGTTTATTTGACAGAGAGAGAGAGAATACAAGCAGGAAGAGTGGGAGAGAGAGAAGCAGGCTCCCCAATGAGCAGGGAGCCCCATGTGGGGCTCGATCCTAGGACCCTGGGATCATGACCTGAGCTGAATGCAGACGCTTAACGACTGAGCCACCTGGGTGCCCCAAATTGTGTACTTTAAAAGAGTAAGTTGAATAATATGTAAATTAAATCTCATGAAAGTGATTTAAAAATAAACAAACATAATACATACTCAAAACTTAAAAATAAAAACAAATAGGGTAATAGGCAGTATCCTAAGAGTGATATGAGTGCTATGAAATGTTCATCTAGAATGTTTATCTAGTACTTTCCTTTCAAACGGTGGTTCATAGGTCAGCAACTTGGGCATCACCTGAGAAATTCTCAGAAAAGCAGAAGCTCAAGCCCACCTGCTGACTCAGAACCTGTATTTTAACAGTTTCCAGGTGATTCCTATACCCACTGAAATAAGAAGCTCTAATTTAGTGTTCTTAAATTTTACCTATCATTTTATTTTGGTCAGTGAAATAATTTCTTCCTTAACATCCCAAATTGAAGCTTGACATATGAACAAATGAAAATGGAGCAGCTCTGGTTGAAGAGAGTCAAGGAACCCTCAGCCCAGCTGCTTGTCCCCACCTGAATGAACTCACAGATCCCTCTCCCTCAGGATTCCAAACAAGTGGGTCAGATTTCTGTCTCCTTCTGTCTATTTCTCTCAAGTAAAGTTTAAGATAAAAGCTTGTAGGCACAGTGACAAGGAAATTAGTCCTCTCTTGTGAAAGAAGATGACGACAAAGATGAAGATGAGGAAAAGGAAGAGGAAGAAGAAGGGGAAGGAAAGGGGAAAGAGAGAGAGAAAAAGGAAGGAAGGAAGGAAGGAAGGAAGGAAGGAAGGAAGGAAGGAAGGAAGGAAGGAAGGAAGGAAGGAAGGAAGGAAGGAAGGAAGGAAGGGGGAAAGAAGAGTCCCAACATAGGCATACTCCTTTGCTCCCCAGAGCCCATTTGCCTGCCCCAGATTTGCTGTCTTTTCCCATTGTGACCCAGGCGGTCTATGCTACACTTCATCTGACAGCGTGGAGTTGGCCTGTCCCAGTGCACAATGCAAGAAAGAGACATTTCCCGGCACCTGTGTGTCTGTAGGTGCCTCCAGCCAAACCCCACAGTTGAACCATTGGAAATGCGGCTGACCTTCCCTTAGGAGACGACACCCTTCACTCAGCATTCGTTGGGCAATCATACGGCATCCCAGTGACATTCTTCACAGCTGCTGGCAACAGCCTTTAATTCATCTGGTATTTAACCAGGGTGAAGCATCCTCCGGCTATAACATGTTTGTTGGTGTGAGCTGAGTCTGGCTCATCTTCTGCTCCCTCTAGTTCAGGGTTTCACACCAACTAGTAGTCTGCAGGCAATGCAGCAACTACACGCAATGCTCTCCTTCCATCTTCTGTTTGTGCCATTGCATTTTTATTCTCCTTTTGTCAGTTATTGGTCAACAGGAATCAGAGTTGGAACACAAGTTAAGTATAAGATTTGCTTTCACAGATAAGTAAAAAAAAGATGTAGAAGATCATGCAACCTGGAAATAGAGTCAGGATGTCATCAGAACAGTCTTTCTGGTTCCAGATGCATTTCTCCTGGACAAACATTGTCCTAGTATTAGTAAGAGTCCTCAGCTTATAACAGGTCAAAGTGTCAGCCAGCTGGTAACGAGGCTCAGGAATCACAGAAAATTCTCTAGCATCTTTTAAAAAACATGGATTTTTTAAAATATTCCAAAAGATTTTTTTATCCCTTTCAAACATCTCCTTGGAATGAGATCTCATGGAAGAAAATGATGAATATTTTCAACATACAGATTTTGGAATCAAAGCAGGACCATTCAGGAGAAATCAAGAGTGGGTGCATAAGAACCATAATAGTTCTTCAGTGTCCACATGCTTTTGGGTTTAGAATTTTGAGTCACTTAATGTTTGTTACTGGGAAGAAAGATACTCATCTATGATCAGGGACAAAAATCTTCTTTTTGTGGAATAAGTAGGAAACTTTCTCTGACTTGGCCAGTCATGCTTTAAGTCTCAGATTCTATAGTTAGATTTTCTACGTTTCCATCATGAAAGTTTTTGACTTTGAATATTTTATGATAGCAGTAAAAGGGTGCTCTGCCTGAAGAGGGGACCAAAGTGTCACAAACACTCAGAAGAGACTTCTTCAACCACAAATGAATAAATTATTATTTTGGGCTAATCCTCTATTCTAAATGACTTATCAAAGGATACATCAATCTTGGTGTAGACTCTTAGGAAAACCTACACTGTCTCACAATCACTTGGTCAGTATTTCTCTCCTTACTCAACTGTACACGCTATGAAGAGGAAAGCTTAGTCTTATCCAAAGCCCCATTCCTCAAGTTCTGGGCACAAGATACCCAAAAAATCATTGAATGAATGGTCTTTAGTATATTTTCTGATATTGTGAAGATATTGGTTGGAATTAATGTTATTATTATTTGTAAGTAGCCAAATTACATTAACTTAAACAAAACCAGAAATATCTTCCCAAGCCTCAGGAACAAATTGAAGCCAAGAGACCCTTCTAACTCTACCTCTTTCCTACCTTGGTTTCTTCCAGGTCCGTCTTGTTCCTTGCTGACTTTTCTTTCCCGCTACAAACCAACTTTCTCTATGTCTGAGTTCATAGGCAAGTTAAGCATGTCTTCATTCCAGCTACCAGGAAAACACAGAGATTTCATTTCCAATGTCAAATTTCTGAAGAGGGGATTTATAGGGCAACTAACCACTTGTGGCAAGAGAGTGGGATCCATTGTGGGTGTGGTTGCTTTGCCACAGTGTAGGGTGAGTCTGCCACAGGGCAGTTCCTGAAAAGAGATCCACTTCCTGTTCTTTCTACTGATTTGCATTTCCTCTTGTGTGAACTGGTTCCTTTTGTTAATTTTTTTCCATTTTTCCATTTTAGGATCTTTTCTTTTTCCTACCAGTATTTCATATGATATTGACCTTTCTGTTTTACTTTCCGAAAATGTTTTTCCAGTTGGTATCAGCCACAACTCAGTTCAGAAAACAAATCACTTTAGATATTTTAAACAGAAAGGGATTTAATGCAGAGAACTAGAGGGCTTATAAAAACCCTGTAAGTTCTGTAGGGACAGCCTCTAGACTGAGCCTCTGTGAATGATACCTGCAATGTCACAGAACTGAACCTTAAAGATTTCAGCCACATTTCTCACCACCAGGAAGAACACACCACTGCAACTGACACCCAAGGGTCAGGAGGCCACCACCACTCCAACACAAATGTCTCCTGACAACCACAAAGGTGAGGATTAAACACTGGAATGCTGTTCCAGAAAGCCTCACATCTCCACAGCCAGACATAAAAACAAAAGCAAATACCCAAATGCGGGCTCTGCCTCTACATCCTCATAGGAAGGCATTAATGAGGAAATCTAATTTGAATCTACCATCCCAGCTGCAAAGGAGCCTAGGAAATGTCATTTTTTTAAAATAAAGATTTATTTATTTGAGAGACAGAAAAAGCATGTGTGTGCCATCTGGGGAAGGGGCAGAGGGAGAGGGGAGAAGTAGACTCCCCACCAAGCTGATGTGGGACTCAATCTCATGACCCTGAGATCATGACCTGAGTTAAAATCAAGAGTTGGAGGCTTGACTGACTGGGTCTCCCAGGACCCCTGGGAGATACCATTTTTACCTTCCAACCTCTGAGGTATAGGAAGGCACATGAGAAGAAGGTAGACAAGATCCTAGATGCCACTTGATTATGCCTACTATACACATATGAAGACACAATACTTTCTGAGAGATTTAAATTTTATGTAAATATATTGGTTCATCTTTTTCTTTATAATATATTCTATCACTTCAAAACTTAAAAAACCATCCCATTCCAGAGACATTTCGTAAGTATTAAATTCTGATTTCTTCTTATCTTATTAATACTGTCATTTGAAAATAAGAGGAATATGGAAGCGCAAGAATGAAAATAATTGCTGGGAAATAGAATTTTTGCTCAAAATTGCATTCAACTGTATTGTTTTTACAATTAAAAAAAAAAACCAGTGATCAGAAAGTAACAGTATACAGATTGGTTGACATTTTACTTTGAGTGGCACTTCTGGCCATTGTGACCAACTATGGGCAAATCATGTCATAAAATAGGTATCAATTAACTCTGATGTGCTATTTTTAAATACATAGGTGAGAAGTTATTTTCAACTTTGTGCTGTTCACACACATAAAGCTTTAGTCTCTTCCCAAAAGACAGATAATGATGCAGAATGCCATGGGATTAGGAAAAACAAGGCATGTCAGGTATCTTAATCATTAAGTGACATTCTCTATTTCATTTGAAGCTTAGTTCAGAAATGCCTCTTCTTTCCTCTCAAGATCTTATTTTGAGGCTATTCAAAATTTTTAATTCTTAAGAAAAAAAAGTCAGATTCCACTAAACCTCTCAAAAAATATTTATCTTGTTTGATAGTGAGATGAAAACTCCCATTCCACAAAGATTATTTCATCACACACCATGCTGTGCCTCCTCCTTGAGGTGAGCCAGGGGACTGGATGCCAACCTATGGAAAATGGTTTTCCAGAGCAGCATCTCTCTCTCCACACAAGTCCTGGGGCAGTAGCTGGCACTGTGGTCCTTGGGGTCCCCCAGCACTACGATTGTATGATCTTTGTCAATAGAGGGCTCACTCCAGCTGTTACATCCTTGAGGAAACCAAACTTCTCCAATATCCTATTTAGTAAGATTTTGTTGAGCCAATCTCTCCACCTTTATTGTGGACAATTATGTAAACTTATCCTTTTTGTGTGGTCAACTGAAGAAAGAAAGTCATTGACAGTATTTTCTAAATTAGTGCTTTTCCCAATCTTCACCATACATCAAAAGAGACTTCAGAGGTTTATTTTAAAAAATAATACAGGTGTACCCAGAGATTCATATTCAAAGGTCTAGGATGGCAACAAGGCATCAGTATTCTTAATCCCTCCAGGTGATTCTATTCTGTAGCCAAGGCTGAGAACCATTGCAAAAGAATGATGGTCCAGCTCCGGTGAGCACTTTGTCTTCATTTGCCCAAGATTTTCCTGGTTTTAATACTATAAGTCTCATGTCCCAGGAGCCTCTCAGTCCCAAGGTAAACCAGGACAACTGGTCACTTTAGACTTGGAAATCTCTCCTCTTAAGTCCCAAGAAAGCTTGAGTCACATAAATGCAGAGCCTCTAGATTTAGCAGTGGATGCAACACTGGGTTTACAGACCAAGAGCCAAGGTTGCATGTTGCCCTTCTTCTGCCATTTCCCAGCTACGACCTTGGTGGGAGTCATTTAACTCTTCAGAGATAAGTTTCCTCCTTGCTGCCCTACTGTGGGAATCCAAGAGTGCACACGACAGAAGGGGAAACTGAGGTTCAAAGAGAGTAAATGACAATGCCAGATTCACTGAATTGAGATGTGCCCTGACTCTTAGGCCTGATTGTCTTCCCCTGCAGGCGTCCTGGAGGAACTCAAGGAGGTGTTCTCCTGCTGGGAAGGCATCAGCACCCCAGGCTAAGAGCAAAGCAGTAAGCCACACACCTTCCACACACTCTCTCCAGTGTATGCCTTTTATGGATACATCTCTTTGATATTTGTTTGTAACTAAAGTCATCTTTGTAAAATGTGTTTGGTGGAGATATCTTAATTTGTCCCAAGTCGTAGGTTCTGGTAGTGGCTTTAGATTATGCCTGTGTAGGCTTACATGCGAGGCTCCAGTTCCCTCCCCACTTAAATGCGAGGCTCCAGTTCCCTCCCCACTTCCTGCTTCCAAATCTGTAGGGTGGGGGAATATGCACGCACAAGTCTTCAGGCCACTCATTGAGAAATGCTGTAGTAGAGGTTCATTGTTGACATTTGTCATGTTTTATGTTTCTGAAACAATGATAGGCATTACAAGCAATGCGTACATCTTATATGGTGCTATTTTCCTTTTCCCCCAAACTGTCCCTAAATTAACGGTGTATCATACACTGAATACAGTTATTAATATCCAGCATATCAAAATATTCCTTTTCATTCTACTAGTAGCCATGTGCAGTAGCTTTTGGAGGATGACGAACTGCTATTAGCCATCATACGGCCCTCCCGGGGCAGGAGCTCACATCAGCTTCCTGAAGGCAACAGAGAATGAATATACTCCTTCTTTAACCCAGTAACTTAACGTACATGGATCTCATATTCTCAGAGAAAATGGAGCTGCAAGTCAAATAATATTTTGGAAGTCATTAACTGTCCAACTTTTCCATCTCAAAATTTAGCTACTTGGAACTAGCCAAGGAGACAATTTCAAGTCAAACATAAAATACAGAAAGAGTCTGTGATTCCCTCAAAGTTATAATGAGCTTAAAACTTACTGTATTCACATCTGTGGTGATTATCAACTTTCCACCCTTTGCCATCCCATCAAAAAAACCTTGATATCAGTCCTCATGTGAAACAGAAGGACTGGGGCATTCCCTGGGGAGTCCAGCAGTTGCCTGTTTGACAATCAGAATTGTTTACCTTATACTTTCCTGACCATCCACTCTCACAAAACATAACCCTTGAATAAACTCACTTTAAAAGAGAAATAAATAAGGACAACTGGCACCTTGTTTAAGTGATGTTCTCATCACAGTTGGAGTGAGCAACTTGATAGGACCAACTTGCCTATCTGGAGTTGAAGAAAGAGAAATGAACAGATTTTTAAAATAATTATTCATAAGATGTCAACTCTCATAACATTGTTTCTTGATTATCTGCCGACCTGAGGGGCTCTTGCTCTGCTCTTGGAATAATGTGTGACATGCTGACATCCGGCTGGTCAATGGTAATGAGATATTTAGTGGGTGAGAGAAAAAGGTCTGATGAGTAAGTCCAATTCGACTTCCCTTTGTCTCAGATCTGCTGGGATAATTCACACATTTCAAGGAGGGCGTGGGGAAATGAACCGGAAGTGGAGAGTCTAAGATCTTAATTATATTCTAAGTGATAGGGGCAAAAGATAATTAATGTTCTAAGAAAAATGTAGGTTCTCTTGAGGGAATATTTAGACATCAGGGAAGAAGTGAGGAATAAGAGAAAATGGCAGCCAGGCAAATTTCTAATTCCCCCTCTGCCAGTGCTTGAGCTGTGTGACTGTGGACAAGTCACTTAAACTCCCTGGGCATGTTTTCCCATCTTAAAAATGACATAAAATGCCTTACAGGACAGTGGTGATGAAATGGAACAATCTACATAAAGTATAATGTGCATAAAAACATATTCAAAGTGATATGAAGTAGTGAGATTTAAATACTAGATGTTATTATTTTAAACATTATTTTTCTGACTCCTGGATTCCCAAATATATTTTGCTAAATATCACATTTCATGTGGCATGTGTGTGGTTTTAAAGGCAGGTAAAAACACAGTATGATTATATATTCTGATTTGGAGAAAGAGTCTGTGATTCTCAAAAGGCAACTCTGTTATTTTATGTTTGACTTGAAATTGTCTCCTTGGCTAGTTCAAAAGGGTTCAGGTCTTTTGCCACTGGTAGCTAAGTGGCCCTGAGAAAGGCAACCCATGTGAGAAGGTGGTTTATCATATCTGTAAAATGGGATAATTCTCCCCTTCCCACCTCATAGAGTTGCAAAAAGGATCAAGAGAAGATACATACAAAGGTGTGAAGCACTATAGTAATGAGGAAGATTATTATTCTCAGGAATCCTGTGAAATCCTGACATGTTTACATTTGTGAGCTTAGGGAACCAAGTTTCATTCAATACACAAGTTCTAGAACCCCAGAGAGAGCTCCTAGGAACACTGGGGTGGAACCAAGTCTGCTAGATGGGGTTAAACTTTCTTCTTCTATATTTTATGGGAGAATTATTCTGTCTTGGTCAGTGTGCTGGGCTGAGCCTCAAGTAGAGCCATTGTTCCTCCTTCCCTGTTCCCTAACACACCACCTCAGGTCATAAGAAAAGCCCTATGTCAGTTAGATCTGGGGATTTTCATAACACAATGTCATCCTTACCTCATATCAGAGGATCCACTTTGGGCAAAACTTCAGAACCTCTAAATTCAAGCACCACCAGAGAAGGTAACATTGAACTCACTACTCCCTCTGTCTCACCATTAAAAAACCAGTTCAGAAAATGGATTCTTGGGGCATTTGGCTGGCTAAGTCGGTGGAGGATACAACTCTTGATATCAGGGTCATGAGTTTGAGCCTCATGTTGGACGTAGAGTTTACTTTAAAAAATTAACTAACTAGGGGCACCTGGGTGGCTCAGTTGGTTAAAGCCTCTGCCTTTGGCTCAGGTCATGATCTCAGGGTCCTGGGATTGAGCCCCGAGTCGGGCTCTCTGCTCAGCAGGGAGCCTGATTCCTCCTCTCTCTCTGCCTGCCTCTCTACCTAATTTGATCTCTCTCTCTCCCTGTCAAATAAATAAATAAAATCTTTTAATGAAAAATAAAAAATTAACTAACTAATAAATTAATTTAAAAGAAAATGGATTCTTAAGGAAGATAACTAGAGGACCATGCCACCCATTTGGGCTAACTAAATCATGACTCTTAATCTTCTAATATGTGAGGATTCCTTATTAGCTAAAAAAATTTATCAAGGCTTTTTCTAAATGACAGGTTTATTTAGTGACCATTAACAGAAAGTAGATAGTGATCAACAAAAATATTAATCACCACCATGAATCTGAAAGTATTACCATAAAAATATCTATCTATACGTGTAAAAAAAAAAGCCATATAGATAAGTGTAGATCTATTTATTTAGTCAGTAGGCAAGGCATGTAAAGAAACTCTCATGAGAGTTAATGGGCTCCCCATGGGAGCTGTGGACCCTGGCTAAGAATCCCTGCTCCCAGTTTAAGAATATCAAGGTTCCATGACCTCCTTAGCTTTGTCCCACTGGAAATGCTTTCACTCTGCTATAGTTGGATATGTTACCCTTAGATTGAAGATTGATTCTTATGTTATCTAGTGTCACTTATAAACAGACAACTGATTTCTTTAGAATTTAATGTCAATAATGTCAATAAATGCTTATAGTTCCTGCAGAACTAGTGTATGGGTTTTGTTGTTGCTGTTGTTTTGAGGTTTTTTGGTCAATATTGTTCTAGTTGTTGTGTCAGTGTGGTTAAGGGCATCATTTTGAAAGTTAAAAAAAAAATGGGACTGAGTGTTAAAGGTGGGATGATCCAAAGCTGCAGTGAGAAAAGATCGGTCTTTACCAAGTTGCACATGCAGGAAAGGGACACGAAAACAGGCATTTTCTCATTTTTATTGGCTCATTATTTATTTAGTGATGCCCTTCCTAGTATTCCTTCATGCTGAAACAGAAATAAAGTGCCTATCCGGGATTTGTGTATGGTTTTGATTGCATAATGAGGGTTGTTGAAGTAACTGGTAAATCTATAAAAGGAATCTGCTTACCTGCCCAGATAGAGAGTTCTGGCCATTCTAGAGTCTGGCCATTCTAGTTCTGGCCATTCTAGAAAAAAAGAAGAGTCATTCTTTTTTTCTTTTTAATTGAGGTATGGTTGACATAAATCATATTTGTTTCAAGTGCACAACCTAATGATTTAATATTTGTATATATTGTGAAATGTCTAAATTGTGAAATGATCACCATGATAATTTCAGGAATCAGTGATTGCTGTACAGCTTAAGACTTTTGAAATTGACTCACAGTAACCAAACTTAAGAGACTGATGTATAAATCAGAATACTAGCATGTGATTTCACAACAGAGGAGATAACTGTCCAGTGGAGAATATCAGTGTCAATTATCCAACACACTATCTTCCTAGTATTTGTACGTGGGGGGTCAAATTATTCATCAAAGCTTGGCTAGTAAATACTGAGTTTGACAAATAGAATCTGTAAAGTTTTTGGTCAGTTTATTTCTCCTTTTACACATACTTTGCCTAGAACTCTTTAGGGGCACTGTTCAAGACAACTTCTGTGCTTATTTTGTCCTTTATTGGGTTTCTACCAAATGTCCATCTGACATGAAATGCCCCTACTTCTTTGGTTGCGCTCCACCCAGAAGCAGACCCAGAGAAAAGGAATTAATTCAAATCATTTATTTGGGGAGGAGATTCCAGGATCCCCTAGTTAAGAGCTGGGAAGTGAGACAGGAAAGGAAAGAAACCATTACGGAGTGTGTTAAGGAAGCAGCTATCATTTTGGGCACCTGGGGCTTGGGCACTTGTGGAAAATGATGTAAAGTACTCGTTAGAGTGGCTGCACTTGAGGACTAAGGGAGCTGGAGCTTTATCTTCCCATTCCATTCACCATTGCTTAAGGGATGCTCTCAAAGATGTCAACTTCCCAGATCACCTGGCCTGCCCCACCCATGAGCTGAGCATACCACAGAGCGTTAGCTATCACGATCACAGGTGCTGGCCGCACAAGTCATGGGTGAACAGGCATGATGAGTGGAGAGAGATAGGTCCAG
This sequence comes from Procyon lotor, assembly GCA_028646535.1. Lineage (NCBI taxonomy): Eukaryota > Metazoa > Chordata > Mammalia > Carnivora > Procyonidae > Procyon > Procyon lotor. The sequence continues at coordinate 61,875,170 of CM053603.1, forward strand.
GGCACTGGTGGCATCTGTTAATATCCTAGCAGGCAGAATTTGTATCAGACCATTTCAAAGAGGGTTGGCTGTCATAATTCTTATATGACTTTTTACATAGTAGATGCAAGGTATCGAGGTAGATGTCCCTCAACTCATAGGCAAAATTTTGAAAGTTCGTGTGACCATTTCCTTAAGAGAAGGGCAAGATCTTTTCAACTTTACATCCTCCCTAGTTATCAGAGTCCCTAAGGTTATGGGGGAGATGAAGCAAGACAGAGTCCATAGAACAGAAATAGGTATTAGTTTTCCACTGCCACTGTGAAAACATACCACAAATATAGCAGCTGGAAACCATACGTGTATTTGTTATCCCACAGTTTCCATGAGTCAGAAGTCTATGTTCAGTTTAGCATCATGCTCTGCTCAGGATCTCACAGGGCTCTGATCAAGGTGTCAATTATGCTTCATTTTCACCTGAGGAAAGAACCTGCTTCCAAGCTTATTCAGGCTATTGGCGGAATTCATTTTCTTGCAGCTATGTGATGGACAGCCCAGGCTTTCTGCAGGCAGTCAGCTGGAGACTGTCCTCTGGTCCTAGAGGCCATCCACAACTAATTTTTTGGGGGGGTCACAAGGCTTCTTCTGTATGGCTGTTTACCAAGTCAGCAAGGAGAATCTCTGCTAGAAAAGAATCTCATGTAACATAATATAACCACAGGAATGACTGCCTATATCACCTTTGCCATATAATGTAACCTAATCAAGGGTGTGACATCACATTACTTTTGACATATTGTGTTGGTTAGAAGCAAGTCCCAGGTCCTGCACACACTCAAGGGAAGGAGAGGACAATAAGGGGTGGCCTCTGGAAGTGAGAAATCTGTGGGGGTCACAGTAGGATCTGTCTGTCACAGATAGATAGTGACTACTCAATAAATATTAATTTTCTTCCTCTGCTTTGGAGTCTTCTTCCATCACTGCATGTATTTTTACCATCATAGTAAATTTGGGCTGGTATAAAGACTCATGATGGACACTGACTCTCTGGGATTGAGAAAAAAATTCAGACATGACAGCTCTGTAGTGACAACGAACACTGTCAGATCACATTACCTGTTCATGCACAGTTATCACACATTTAATGTGGTGAAATGTTATGGCCACATCACAGTCAGGCTGAGATGATGGTTTTAATTTGAGTCTAAGGCTAGAGCTATGCTGATGCTTTTCACCGCTGGCTAGACCGGGGGAGTCACATTTCTATGGGTTGCTGCTATTAGGAGGAGGCAGCAATTGTTCCTCTTCATCTTGAACTTTTCAAGCAAGTGAAAGCTAGTATTTCCCAGGTGGAAAAAACTGTCATTGGACATTAGTCCCCTGCATTTTATATTGGATGAGAGTCTGAGTGAGTTATGGAAATCTAGGGGCTGGCACATTCAAGCTCTGGGAACTCCAAGTGGCAATTGAAATTTGGCTTTCTTAGGGACTTGATGAAAAAACAGAGCTCATAAAAGTCCACAGGCAGCATCTTCAAAGAAGTCACCTGAGGATAAGGTGCAAAAATGCTTTATGTGGACATAACTACTGTCATTTCCCACCCTAGCCCCAACCAGCAATTTCCTAATAAATGACTCGGCTGTCAGCCTTTACTGCAACAAGAAACATTCATGACTCAATTTTAAAGTTTGTATTGTTGGAGTTGACCTCTGTTGATTTGGGAGAGATTAGGTCTGTTTTATCGATTGGTGATGGTATTACTAATGTATATGGATTGAGGATTCCATAAGCAAAGCAGTGGAATTTTGTTTTGTTTTGATTTGTTTTTAATGTCTTCTCTATTAACTCAGAACCTGAGAAGTCTGTGGTTGGAGTGTGGGAAATAAACATTGTGAAAAAGACAAACACTACCCTAGAAGTAGGTTAATGGAGTCACGTTTTTCACTTATACATCTCCTTGATGACACAGGATCCAATTGGTTCTAAAACCCATAGGAGACTTGATCCAAAAACAACTGGGAACATTTCCCAATATCTGGGCAGACCACACTGAGGTTGTGAATAGCTTGGAGCTAATTGGCTGTGGTCAACTCAAATTGGTTGTTAGGGACAAACTCTTAGAACAACAATTTTTGTTGACACTATTATTAACCAGACATGTTTAATATGGGACTAATAAAAAGCAATGTTGCTATTGATCATAAGAACTCAAGTTTCTCCCAATTGATGAAGAGGCTTATAGATATCAGTGCCATGAGGTACACCACTGCAATTTCAGCCACTGTTTCTGATATTCTCTCTCCTTCTGCTCTTCAGTACATAGCTCCATATTCTGGTGTTTTATTAGATTACTTCAGAGATGATGGAAACCACACTTTATTCATTTTTGAGGACATATCCAAACAGACTGTTGGTTATTGTTAGACGTCTCTGTTGCTCTGCATCCCCTTGATTTTGAGGTTTGCCCTGGTAATGTCTCCTACCAACAATTGCAAAAATCTATGGAACAGTTGGAATGAATGGTATATTAGGGGCAATCTTCCTGGCTCCTCTGCCAGGCATTAAAAGAAAGACTGATGATGTGTCTGCTTACATTTTAAAACGTGTCATTTTCATTATGGCCTAACAGATCTTCTGGTGAATAGAATTGTCTATAAAAAAAAAAAATCCGCCCTCACTAATAGACTATCTGTAACCTAGGCTAGTTCAGGACCTTGACACTGATAAGACATAACATGGAGTCTTTCAAAAGCTATGAAGTTGCTGGTTTCTCTTGATTTGTTTCTAATCTAAATATTGCCAACTGAGTTTGGAGAGATTTCTTAGTGATATAACCAAACTTAAGAGTTATTATGGGGGGGATGCCTGGGTGGTTCAGTCAGTTGAGCCTCTGACTCTTGATCTCAGTTCAGGTCTTGATCTCAGGGTGGTGAATTCAAGCCCTGTGTTGAGCTCCATATTGGGTGTGGAACCTACTTAAAAAAAAAAAAGTTATTATGGGAACTGGTAGAAGAAACCCATTGATCGGATGCAAAACCAAGGAATATTGTGTTTAACGTTCTGAGTGGCTTTACATCTTAAATATGTGTGGATTCACACATTATACATGTTGTTTATTCTACCATTATTTCTTTCTAATGATTTACTTCTACTTGATATAGCCTGAATATACTCATCATTTTAATGTACAGAAATGTTATTGAAAATAAATGGTTCTCTTTTTCAGTATATTGTCTAACAAGTAGAAGAAATACAGGGAAATATGCAAAAGTATGTGTTTTGGGGTCAGAAGGACGTGAGTTGACTTCTCCCTCTGTCACATATCACCTGGTAGCCTTGAGCACTCTCTCTGACCTTTAGTTTCCTTATCATTATAATGGGAGTAATAATAGCAGCTATCAAGGGAGATAAGGTGGTAGGAGGGTAGGGGACCACATTTTGTTTGGTCCCTTGAATTTAGTTAAATATCTATCAGATCATTCTGAACACCTATGAATTCAACCAGAGATGTAAGAAAAGAATTGCTGGAATTCTACAAACAATAAAGCAACCACTTTTGCAAGGTAGGAGGTGTGCAGAGAAGTGAATTGGAGGGGACATATTGGAAGATAAACAGTAGGGAGTGGAACGGATCCTTCACAAGCTGGCTACCAGAAAGTGATACAGCAGCAGAGTGCAAAATCAGAACTTTTACAAGTCTGATCTAGCCTGAAAGGTGTTCAGGTGGTAGAGCAGGGCAGAATCCTAAGTGGGACAATGTGGTCTCGGGGTCCCCAGGTTCACAGAAAGAACAGGGATGACTGAGCCAGCCGAATTCCCAAGCCCTGGAGCAGGGAAACTGGCTACAGTCAGCGAGCCCAGGAGTGGGCTTTCAGCTTGGTTTCCCATAAACTATGAACTGTGGCAAAATTAGGTGACTGCTTTCCAAGTGAGGGCCCTGAAAGCAGCAGGCCCATGGTGACCTCCTCCCCTCCCCGAGAGGATAGGTGAGGGTATGCACCACAAGAGTTGGCAGTTTGGCACACACAGAAGTGAAGACTGCTCTTTCCTGAGGGTTTACCAGAGAGGGGGCCACCATCTTTCAGCCCCAGGGCTGGGGATTGGGGCACTCTATTTTTATTTTCATTCTCTAAAGCAGTGTAGAAAGCCTTCAAGGAACAAAAGACACATAGAGCAACCCAAAGCAAATTACACTGACTCTGGCCCCCTGGCAAGGTATGGTGCAACTCTGCCCAGCCAAAGACACCTGAAAATTAGCACAGCAGGCCCCTCCCCCAGAAGACCAGCTGGAACATCAGGGGAATACCAAGTTTATAAAGCACGCAGAACTCTGAAACTCCAGCACTAAAGGAAAATAGTATATAGAAGTCGAGTTTTTTTCCTCTCATGATTCTTTAATCTTTCAGTTTAAACTTTCCCTTTTCTATTTTTCTTTTTTCCTTTTCAACTAGTTTCTCATTTTTATCAATTCTTTGTTTTTAAGTCTCTTTTTTAACTTTCATTTTTACATTTATATTTTATACCTGTATTCTTCATTTTTGGCTTCCTTTCACTCTATTCAATTTTATTTTTGTGTGTGTATATATATTACATTATATGGCAAAGGTGATAGGCTGTCATTCCTATGGTTGTATTATGTTATATATATATGTTAGCTAATTGAATTTAAATTTAAAAATAAAAAATCAATAGTATCTATCTCTATTTGTATGAGTTAAGTGAAATAATCTATGCAAGATGCTAAGTACAAGATCTGGCACCTATTAAACATGAAAAAAATGCCTGTTCTTTCTGCTCTTAGTAGTTTAGAACTAGAAATAAGCTCTTGGTAGTTTAGAACTGGAAAATGTAGCCTGGGAAAGTAATCTCCTCCTTTATTTAAGGCAATTAGATAAAATGCTGTCCAATAGAAATATAATGCAAACCAAATGTGCAAGTTTAAATGTCCCAGTAACTATGCCAAAAAGTAAAACGATACAGGTGAAACAAATAATACATTTTATTGAATCCAATATATCTGAAATATTATCATTTAAACCTGTAGTCAATATAAATAATTATTAATGAGGCATTTTTCATTTCTTAATCATACTCAATCTCTGATACCCAGTGTTTTCTTTATATTTGCAACACATCTTGGACGAGCCACATTTCAAGTGCTCAGTGGCCACATGGGGTTAATGTGCTGTCTTGGACAGCACAGTTAGAAACTTATATTTTAAATGGGTTCTTAAGGAGGGTCCTTCTGTTATTAGGGTGGTAAATAGTCGTGGGGTGGTATGGACCAGTGTCTCTTAAACTTCAGCATCCATTAGAATCATCCTGGAGAGCTGGTTAAAATGCAAACTCCTGGGTCCTAACTCCAAAGATTCTGATTATTTAGTTCTAGGGCAGGGACCAAGAAATAGCATGTCCAAATTAATGCTGATGTTGGTGCATTTGTAGCCTAAAAAATAGGCTACATTTTTTAGTACCACTGGTACAAAGTCTGCACCCTTGCGTTCTACCATTAACCTAGCTGTTTTCCATACTTTCCCAAAAGAAGATGTGTTGTACCTATTGTGACTACAGTAAAAGGCATGAAGTGCTTTTCCATGGCACATATATCGGTTCCTGTTTCTACCACCACCACCCAGTTCTAGAATTGAAAATTTGCAACCTGTTCACCCTACTCAGCCAGCTGTTGGGCCACTAGGACCAAAGTTTTGTCGTATCTGGGGTGTCTCATCTCCTCCATCAAGTGGAGATCAGCTTGCTCTTGTTTCTCCAAGCCGATAGCCCTGGCATGGGTGTCCCTAGGCCGTGTGCCTCTTCTGCTGTTACCTGTCTTTTTAGTCATCATAGACTCTACCATTATTATTATACTGATTTTGCATTTTAAATAGTTTGGTACAATGGATATGTTGAATTTACATAGTAATTTTGTCCTAAAATCTGTTTAGTATGACTAATAATATCTTTTTTTTTCCAGTATATATTAATTGTTCCCCTTTTCCATGAATATAAATAACATGAATATTTAGGCAGCAGGTCATCTGCTTAATTATATATCCTCATGTCATGGTCATGACTTATGATATTGCCATTACACAGTGATGTTGAATAATATAGTAGAAACTATGGGTTAGTCTCATGTTTATATATAACTTATAAGTGTCTGCCACTTTGTTCTACCTAAGTATATTTCTGTAATCTACTACCCAGTGGCCCTCTATGAAGATATTTAATGAAAGCTCCATAGCCTATTCTCTAAAAGAAATTGTTTATAATTTTGTTGGAGAATACTATGCAGACAAAGAAAAAAATGTCCTAGTAATATTTAAGTTCACTTAAAACACCACTGAGTTCTAGGTTCCCAGTGAGCAATATGATGGGGGACAGAAAATGGACTGAAGAGACAAATTCAGTCTTGAGTGATAGCTCTGTCCTTTATCAGTTTCCAGGATTAGAATAGTTAGGCAACTTATTTACTTCTCTAAAGTTAGTTGCCTCATCTGCAAAAGAAGAAGAAAACCTCTAGTTAATGGGGTTAGTGTGAAGATTATGTGCATGTATAGGGTTATGGTGTTTGAGAGAAATCAACTGCAATTATTATTCCAGAAGTAAAAAAGGAATTCTAGGTTGGTGATCTGAAAAGTCACCATGAAGGCATCTGAGTTAGGTCTTCAAAGTTGGTATGATTTGTTTCGTCTTGTTTGGAAAAAAAAAAAAAAACAAAAAACACTTCTGTACATGAACTATAAATTCATTGTATAAAATATCAGAGTTATAATTTTAAAACATCACTAATGATTTCACTATTCAGAGAGAGTCTCTATTAATATTTTGGCATGCTTTCTTATCTCTTTTATCATTTGGGTCTTTATCATCGTATGTGGAACAACAAATTGTTAAATAGAATTATTCTTATCTTGGGGTATCAGTGTACCGAGTATCCCCACATCCTAAAGCAAAATACTGCACCATCTATGGATAAATTTTATTTGGGGTTCTCTTTTGCCAGAATTAGCCCACCACCCACTTTATCCTTAAAAAAAAAAAGAAGAAGAAAGTGAAGAAGCCACTAGGAAGTAGGAAGTTTTATAGAAAGAATGCCTTTAGGTCAATGCCTCTCAACTGGAGACTTCTGGCAGTGTCTGGAGACATTTTTGTTGTCACAACTGCTGTATGGGGGGTGCAGTGCTGCTAGCATCTAGTGACTAAAAGTCAGAGATGCTGCTTAACGTCCCTCAATGCACAGGACAGCCTCTCACAACAAATACTTACCTGGTCAAAGTTGTCGATAGTGTTATAGTTGAGAAACCTGCCTCAGAGATAAGATTGTCCTAGAACAGATGCACCGCTCCTCCCCACATCTGTGGGAGGTGTGCTTCTCTCTCACCTTGATCCAAATATGAAGATTCAAGAATATAACTTGGATGTTTGGCTAGGGTTCTTTGGTAGACACAAGTACCAGTATCTGACTCCCTCCTGGAAAAAATCTGAAGAGGAGAGGACAAAGGAAGACATCAGTGGCACTAGGAGAAAAAAAAAAAAAGCCTAAGTTAAGAAGCATCTGCATGCACTTCAATAGTTCAGTGAAACAAAAATCCCTGTTTTTCTGGTGTCCGTGGACCATGACCGCAATCATCGCAAAAGGGTCCATCTCCAAGAAGGTATCTATAATAGAGACAGGCCACCAGGAGTGAAGGCTGAGAAGACAGTAGTATGAACCTAGACAAGGGTGGCATGCATCTTCATGAGTGGAAAAAGTTGGAGGGAAGTCTGCAAAGAGAAAGGACAAGATTATGTGGGACCAGGGAGATGGGTTGTAGGAACACCAAGACACTGTCTAGAAATCAGCATTTAACCATTGTCATATCCAAAGGGATGATGGAAGTTGTCTTTTCTGACCTTTTCCTTTTCTCCCTATCTTCCTTCAATCCAGCGAATAGAAGAGCAGCTGAGTGAGCAGGAAGGAGGTTGAAAAAGCAAAGTGGGTAATTGTGAAGCAACCAACCAATCCCCTTTTCCTACTACAGGTTTCCTAAGCTGGGCCAGGAAAGAAGCTTCATAAAACAAGAGACTGAAGTTGTGATGATAACCTAGGCTAGGTTTTTTTTTTAAGATTTATTTAAATGAGAGAGAGAGAGTGGCAGGGCAGGGGTAGAGGGAGAGGATCTCCAGCAAACTCTCCACTGAGTACAGAGTCCAACCAAGGGCCAGACCCCACGATACATGAGACCACAACTTAAGCTAAAACCAAGAGTCCAACACTCAGCCAACGGAGCCACCCAGGTGCCCCTAGGCTAGGTTTTTTAATATCTTCAAATGACTACACAAGCTAAAGGATCTGCTCACAAGTTCATCTTGGTGATAGAAGAATGAGTTTCTAGAGTTTATTTGAAAAAGACAGTTGTGTGGAAGAATAAAATTACTTTATATTTGAAACTTACCAAGTCTGGCTCCTTCAATAAACTGGTTACATGTATGTATATAATAGACATGATATGTAAACATATATATATGTATACACACACACACACATACATACAGAGAATATGTCTGTGTATGATTATATTACATATATAACAAACAGCTATACATACATATGTGTATGTATTTTTATGTATTCGGATCACACTATATAAAGAGTTTTCCATTGTGCTTTATTCACTCAGCTTCATAAATTTTTTACATCATTAAAATAATCTATCATATAGATATATCACAATTCATGTCCCTAGCTCTAATTCTGTTGATGGCTATTTCAATAATAAGCTACTGATTTACTACTAGAAATAGCACTGTAATGAACATCTTTATGACTCTCTGCCTGAAGTGTCAAATTTTATCAAACTTAAATTTATCAAATTTTAAAATTTTTAATTGCAGTAAAATATACATGGCATAAAACTTACCATCTTAACCATTTTTAAGTTGAACAGTTCATTGGCATTAAATATATTCACATTGTTGTACAACAAATTTCCAGGACTTTCTCATCTTGCAAAACTGAAACTCTACACCCATTAAACAACCTTCTGTATCCTTCTCCTATCCATAACCCCTAGTAAGTATCAGTCTACTTTCTGTTTCAATGAATTTGACCATTTTAGACAACTCATATAATTGGATCAGACCGTATCTGTCTTTTCATGATTGGCTTATTTTACTTAACATAATGTCTTCAAGGTTCGTCTATATAGCATATAACAGGATGCTCCTCTTTTAAGGCTGAATAATATCCTGTTGTATGAATAATACAACAATAATATCCTCTTGTACATATATACTACATTCTGTTAATCCATTTGTCCATTGATGAACATTTAGGTTACTTACATTTGTTAGACATTGTGAGTAATGCTACTACAAATATGGGCACACAAATATCTCTTGGAGACCCTGCTTTCAATTCTTTAGGATAAAGGACTTGAATAGAAATTCTCCATAGATGATATAAAAATGACCCACAAGCCTATTAAAATACGCTCAACATCACTAATCATAAGAGAAATGCAAATCAAAACAGCAATGAGATTCTACCTCATACCCATTAGGATGACTATTACAAAAACAAAACAAAACAGAAAATAACAAGTGTTGGCAAGAATATAGGGAAATCAGAACTCTTGCGTACTATTTGCGGGATTGTAAAATGGAGCAAGCACTATGGAAAACAGTATCAGTTTCCTCAAAAAATTAAACATAAAACCATCATATAATCAACTGAGGTGTATCTTTACATATTAGATGCACAGCATCATTTCTACCCCATTCTATTGATCAAGGCATGTGACGAGACTAGCCCAGATTTTAAGAAAAAGAAATAAATGCCACCTCTTTTTTAAAAAAGATTTTACCTATTTATTTGTCAGAGAGAGAGAAAGAGGCAGGCAGAGAGAAAAACAGGCTCCCTGCTGAGCAAGGAGCCCAATGCAGAGCTCAGTCCCAGGAGCATGAGATCATGATCTAAGCTGAAGATTAACCAACTGAGGCACCCAGGCATCCCTAAATGCCACCTGTTGATGAGAGGTATAACATGGATGTACAGCAATGGAGGAATTATGGAAGGCTATCTTTAGAGACCATTTATCATAGATAATTTGATAGAAGAATAATGTTCTTATGTTTTACATTTCTTTGATTACTTATGAAGTTTTTTTTTCATGGTTCCTCAGTCATTTGTAGTTCTGTGAATCATCTGTTTTGTTTTTTTAAAGATTTTATTTATTTGACAGAGAGAAACACAGCGAGAGAGGGAACACAAGCAGAGGGAATGGTAGCAGGAGAAGCAGGCTTCCTGCCAAGCAAGGAGCCTGATACGGGCCTCGATCCCAGGACCCTGGGATCATGACCTGGGCCGAAGGCAGCCACTTAACGACTGAGCCACCCAGGCGCCCCAGTTCTGTGAATCATCTGTTTATGCCTTGTGACTTTAAAAAACTTTCTCCAGCAGTTTAAAAAAAATTTTTTTAAGTCTTTGTATGTTAAGTTTGTCGATTCTGAGAAAATAAGATATTAACCCATTTCCTTTCAAACTTACTGTAAAACTCTCAGTTTATCATATAGCATGAAACTTTTATATGCAAAAAAGCATTCTAAAAATTTTAATTTCCAAGTAGCAAAATCCATTTAGTTGGGGTTTTTTTTGGTAACATATTCAGTGATAACATAAAAAATACATAATTATAGTGAATATTCCTCATCTTTTTGGCAGCACAGCATCCTTATGCCTTTCTTAGTTTGAGGTAAATTCCAGTTATCTGGGTTTGTATTGGACAAGGCATATACCCCTGGGGATATGCATATGGTTCACTAGGGGAGCAGAGAGAAATTTTTGAAATATTTCTTTTTATTTATTTTATCTTCAAAAAATAGAAAAATTAAACTTTACCAATACTTAATATGGACACACACCCTGGGACCTTTGGATCCTTTGTTTGGATCACATATCAGGATCCTGGGATCATTCGACTGAATCGCATATCAGGCCTGGGGGATAACCAAGAGAAGATGGTGCTCTAAAACATAGAAGGCTTGTTTGTTTGTTTGTTTGTTTGTTTTAATTTTTTTAAGATTATTTGTTTGTCAGAAAGAGAGAGAGAAGTAGAGAGTGAGCACAAGCAGGGGGAGCAGCAGGCAGAGGGAGAAGCAGACTCCCCACTGAGCAAGGAGTCTGATGTGAGACTCCATCCCTGGACTCTGGGATCATGACCTGAGCCAAAGGCACACGGTGAACTGACTGAGCCACCCAGGCGTCCCTAAAGCATAGAAAGTTGATGATGCTGCCCTTTATTCCTCTTTGGAAGATTTCCATGTGTTGCCATTTACATGTGACTAAAAAGATCTACAGCTTATAGTACCTAGCTTTATTTAAACTATCCTTCAGGGATAACTGGCGGGCTCAGCCAGAAAAGCGTATGACTTGGGGTGCCTGGGTTGTTAGTCTGCTTCCCCCTCCCCCTCTACTTGCAGCTCTCCCTGCTTGTGTGCTCTCTCTATCAAATAAATAAATAAATAAAATCTTTAAAAAAGAAAAAAGAAAAGCATATGACTCTTGATCTTAAGGTCACAAGTTCGAGCCCCATGGTAGGTGTAGAGATTACTTAAAAATTTTTAAAAATTGGGGCGCCTGGGTGGGTCAGTCGTTAAGCGTCTGCCTTCGGCCCAGGTCAGATTCCAGGGTCCTGGGATCGAGCCCCGCATCGGGCTCTCTGCTCAGCAGGAAGCCTGCTTCTCCCGCTACCATTCCCTCTGCTTCTGTTCCCTCTCTCGCTGTGTTTCTCTCTGTCAAATAAATAAAATCTTTAAAAATAAAAAAAAAATTAAAAAAAATTTTTTTTAATTATCCTTCAAATGCACACAAGTGTCTAGAAGTTTCCTGCAAATAAATGTGGACTGAATACACTATCATCAATGCAAACATAAATGAACTGGGGCTGACACTCCACTTCTTGTTACCTACCGTAAAAGCTCATCAGATCTGCCAAGAGATTGGCCAGAAAAATTAAAATGAATAAGAAGACTGTTTGATATACAGATATAGATTTATGTCCCATTTGTACATTTTATTTGGATAGCTAATGGCAGCATAAAGTCACTATGATTGGCAAGATGGTCTATATGTAATCTAATATGTCAAGACACATCTCTAATTTTTCTCCGATGTCAAAATTCATACGATGCTCATTCACTGCTTAAATCTTTTCCCCTAAGCCTAACGATAGCTACTGAGCTTAACATTTGTACCGAAGCTTCCTTACTTAACACCTTTCTGAGGGAACATTTTCAGCTGTGACAGCCATTAAAAAATTGATATTGAAATAAACACAAGAAACAGTCTTTTGGGGGTGCCTGGCTGGCTCAGTGGGAAAAGCATGAGACTCCTGATCTCAGGGTTGTGAGTTTGATCCCCATGTTGGGTACAGAGATTACTTAAATATAAAATCTTAAAAAAAAAAAAGGAAAAAGAAACAGTCATTTGGATACTCTCTCAAAAATAGCTAAAACAATATTTTAGTGAAACATATTTAATCATGGTACTATTAAGAAAATATTATTTATAAACATTTTAAGGCATAAGTGAAATACATTACTACTAATACAGAAATAAATATAATAAAACATAAAATACAGTAATTTCCATTTTCATTTTTATCACATTTTAAATGTATATTTGTATAATTTTTATAAATAGTCATACACAACCATGTATAAACAAATATGTTTGGTCAAGAATACTGCTGGCTTACACAGTGGGAAAATTAGAAATAAGTTTCTTTATTTAAGTAAAACTTCTTTTTATCAGTTATCATTTATTTCTACAAAATAAAAAATATTTTGTAGAAATTATAAAAATAAGATTATTGAGCATAAAATAATAGAAAATGAAAAATTTAATCAAAATGATTACAAATAGCACAGTCAGAATATATGTTTTTAATAATCACTTTATGGAAATGAATTCTTTATGATGATTTCAATGCTTACGTGATCCAGTATCTCATTTTCCATAGAAATAATCTCTGATTTACTTGCTTCTTTTCTTCAGATATTACAAACCTTAACTAGTTTTAAGTACATTTTAATTTTGAAACTGTATTTGTCACTGGCAACTGAAATTGGAGGTTACATATAACCTCAGAGATATCAGAATATTTGAAAATGTATTCAGTAAATTATTGCTACAAGCATTTCAATATTGAAATTCCAATATTTCAGAGGAGATCTATGTAGATTCTAAAAAACAGCTTAAAGGTTTTAGTTTCTCAAATATTTGTGACCCATAAATACCACATTCGCTGTTACAGTCATCAGTGGATATCAATTACGACTATTTGTGTAGTCGTAGTATTTCATTTTCTTCATATTTCATCAAATGGTGTTATCTAGAGCTATCTAGAGCACAAAATAGGTGTAGTATTTTCTTGACCCATAAAACTTTCCTTTTATTTTTTTTTTAAGTTTTAGTCATAAATAACGCTACATCAAAAACTAATGATGTACTATATGTTGGCTAATTGAACTTAATAAAAATAAAAAAGAAATAAATAAAAGAAAAAATAAAATAAGAAATAAAACTTTCTTTAATAATATTATTGTATCTGATACAGAAAACAAAATTCTTCACTTGGAAATTTTGGTTTTCGACAGAGATGGACTGATTGTGGGATTTCCAGTCAAACTTGGTCTTTTTGCTTATAGGTTTTGAGATTCATATCTACATCCAGAGATTGTAATTTCTTTAGCAACAATAAAATATTTTTTATAAAAATCATAATCATAATTTCTTCTTAAAAGAAATTTCTTAATTTCTTTGTTGACATTTGAAAGGTATTATTTAAGTCTTGAATTTCAGTTTCTGCAACATTTTGCTTATGACATTAGTACTTTTTAAAATATGATAAATTAGAGCTAAACAAATACATATAACTTTTGATATTGTTTCAAGTATTCTTTGGCTTCTTTTCTAGAATGTATACCATTATTAGTGCCATCAAAAAATTTTAAGAGTTTTTAACCTGCCTATATTTGTGTTTTTATTTTTATTTATTTTTATCATCGGGTATGTTTTAATTTTAAAAATGTTTAAATTTTAAATCACTTTTATTTTAATTTCAGTACAGTTAACATACAGTGTTATATTAGTTTTGGGTGTACAATAGAGTGATTCAACACTTCCACACATGACCTGGAGCTGGTCATGACAAGTGCACCCCTTGGTCCCTGTCACCTAATTCACCAAATCTCCCTTCTTCTACTTGTGTTTTTAGTAACACAATGTTACCAACTGCATTTCCTATTCCAAACTCAACAATGGCTAAATACTTATTTTTGGTAAATGTGTATCCAATGCTTTTTAATTTTTATTGAGGCTGAAAAGTAGTTGTATAGTTTGTACCATATAAAAAACTGATCAAGGGTGCCTGGGTGGCTCAGTGGGTTAAGCCTCTGCTTTGGGCTCAGGTCATGATCTCAGGGTCCTGGGATGGAGACCCACATCTCCCCTTTCTCTCTGCCTACTTGTGATCTCTCCATCTCTCTCTCTCTCTCTGTCAAATAAATAAATAAAATCTTGAAAAAAAAAAAAAAAAGCTGTTCAGAATTACCAGAGAGTTTTGCTGTCTCATTTCCTCCTAGTTTAAAAAATGCACAGAAATCACAATACAGGATATTCTATCATTTTCAAACATCATCTGTTGCAATTTGCTATATTTTCCTTGCACATTTTTGCTATTATTGTCCCCAGAATTTGGATTTCCTGATTTTCTCTTGTAAGTGTTTACTAAAAATACATATATAATTGTTCTTTACTTATGTCACCTACTGGACAGAACTGCTCCAACTAGTCGCATGGAGAAATAACAAAACTTCAGTTTTTAAATTCACAGATCTAACAACTATTATCCTCTGTTCTACAGGGCTTTGCTGGTGAAAGCCTACCATCAAATATTCAGGAATTCTGTAAGCCAGTTGTTAAATTATTAGGAGCTTGAAATCAGCCTTATTAGGAGTATTTGCACCATTGAAATCGGCAAATGCCACAAATGAGGACTTTATTCTTTCTTTTTTAAGAGAGTTGGGTTATCAGCACACCATTGGTTATATCTAAAATGATTGAATAATAATTAGATTGTTCACCTCATCAAATAATCTTATAAATTCCATCTGCTATAATCTTGATTTTTGGTTTTGTATTTCATCCCCTACATAATGTGCAATATTGTTATTGGTTGTTGATGTTTGTATTAAACTTAAGTGTCAGTGGTAATGTTATCCAATTTTGCTATGGTTTCTACTAAATGAAGGAGATTCCTATTGTCATTCAGTTGTATAGATTATTCTCTAAATGCTCAAATGTTTTGCTAAATACATAATAATTTATAGTATACATTTACTATTGACACATTAACATTTTCTTATCTTCAGTTTATTTCCTATATTATCAAAATTATCTATTTTTTTCAAAAGTTTAAACACTTAATAAAATGATTGTGGTGCATTTCACTCTTCATTTTTTATGACAATTAAGTGACAAAATCTGTCATTCTGTGCCCCCATTCTCTTTATTCAGTTGTTTTGTGTGTGTGTGTGTGTTTTACCTTAAGAGATTATTAAAATAATATGCTTTTTTGGAAGATTTCTTTCAGCTTAAAAAAAAAAATGTAATAGGAGTTAGGGTTTTTTTCTAACATTTGCCGGAATTCTTATATGAGAAGTTTTCAAAAACTTCCTATCTGGGCTTTCTTCTAGAAGAGAAACTGGTCCTATTGGAGATAGATAATCTCAATAAGAGGATTCTGCTTTCAATATTCAAATACAAGGACTTTAACTGGATCAACAGAAAGCGTATTTCATTTAATGGGTTCTATATGGGTGTTTTTTCTCTCTCACTTTTTTTTTTAAAGGAATTCATGCATTCCCATTGACATAGAAATAAAGAGTAAATTCACCACTTGTCCCCTCTGTGAAGTCTATGCTAGATTCTTCTGAGACTAATCATTTCCTTTTATTTCTTCCTCCTGGCATTCAATGACCCAAATAATTTTTTTTTGTTTTTTGTATGGTTGATATGGTTGATTCTCATTTTCTGTTTTTCTGATCATGATACACTGTTTTATGTTTTGAGTATCTGGGCAGAAATAATGTGATCATTTTATACAATTTCTTAGAATGTGTAATATTTTTAACTTTTACTCATTTAATGAGCCAATAAGCTTTAACAGCAATTAAAATTTATGATAAAGTTTTCACAACATAATAATGGCTATGATAAAATTAGATCATTATGTGGTAATGGTAAATAATACTACTCATTCTATAGTGACTCATGTCAGGTGAAAGTATTATTAGGCTTAAATGGAAACTCTGCGATATCATTTTAGTGAAATAGACAAATGACAATACTGTTAACTGCAAAATGAGACACAAAATTTAGCTACATTTTACCACCAGGGAATTTCTCTTTTTCATGCTAAGATATTTTCTGATGAGCTCATGAAATTTGTGAAAAGTAGCTTCCAGTATTAGAAGCATTGTTGACTGTTACATCGAGTCTTTTGTTTGTTAAGCTCTTTCCTTCCTGAGTCAAAGCAAAACAATATCTGTGTACTCTATTATGAAAAGACATTTTACTTGATTAGTTAGGGAACTGATATAATTAATATACAAACAGCTTATCTTTGAAACCTAAAACAAGTTATAATAAAAATATTTTAAAAAATCAAAATAATAAATGTGTTTACAATGCAAATGTCACTCTCTTAGTTGTGACCTCGTATGGGACCCAACCTGGACACTTGTAAGCAGCAGATTTGCTCCTATTGGAGATGCACATTCCTCGGACCTGAGGACAACTTCGTTAGCATAGCATAAGTACTGATAAAGCAGTCATTACTGTTACTACAAATAAAAACAAAATTTAAAGTGGTTAACTTGATCCATCTATTCCTTTGTGATTTCCTCCATTGGTTTGCTTTCCGTTTTTTCGTGGAGTTATTTCCCTTTCTGAGATCATGACACTAACCATCCATATTTTCTGCCATTTTCTACATTAAATAAACTTTTAAATTCTATTAGATTTATTTTGATGTATGATATGTAGTAAGATCTAACTTTCAAAGTTTTATCTGTGTACTCACCCTTTATATAGTAATCTTTACTCATTTCTTATATCATTTTTATCATAACAGCTTTTAATAGAGTCTTCTGTAATATCTTTTTTATTTGTACCTATTCTTGTACTTTGACATGATATTTTATTCAGTATAGCCTTATAATACATTTTATTATTTGGCAAGATGACTCTTCATTCATTAAGCTTTGCTTCCCTTTTTCCATTAGACATTTTTGCCCACTTATTCTTTCAATGTATAGTATAGGACTTGAAAGAGTAGAAATAAAGAGAGAAAAGGGGGCGCCTGGGTGGCTCAGTTGGTTTAGCACCTGCCTTCAGCCCAGGTCACGATCCTGGAGTCCCGAGATCAAGTCCCACATCGGGCTCCCAGCTCCACGGGGAGTCTGCTTCTCTCTCTGTCCTTCGCTCCTCTCATGCTCTCACTTTCTCTCTCTCAAATAAATAAATAAAAATCTTTAAAAAAAAAAAAAACGAAGAGAGAAAAGGTATTTCAAGGAGGAAAATAGAGTAAAAGCAAAGAACTTCCACTAAGTCAATGGAAAGCAATGTTGAGTTTAAAAAAGGAAAGTCATCTGTTTTTCTGATCTCCTCTATCTTGGAGCTAAAATGTATCAACTCATCCAGGTAAGAGAATAAGAGAAAGAAAAAAATATTTATATAAATATTCTAACAGAAATGTGTATGAATACTGAAGGCTTGCCACAGCACTTGCTTATGTATAATTTGCTCTTCAACACATGCTAAGTAGAAAGTTTCTGCAAATATTCCAAGACAGTAAAATTAAACCTGGTATTTGGTTTTTTCTAAACCTGATATTTGCTTCACACTGCCTTCCCTGGAAACCTTACCTCCTACCAACTTTCGTGAAGTGTCATATATTCTTTTAGTAAACCTGAGTCAAGATTCAAGGAAGCCCTGGTTTTCTAATCGAGAGGTTTGGGCTTGGTTTCATTTTGAGGTTTAGGGGATGATAGAAACTCAAAACAAAATGAAAGCTCTTTATATCCTCCAACCTCCATTTTATAATAAATATTTTGTAGTGCCCTCTGTTCTGCCCCAAATGAAGTTTAATGATAAATTAACCTACCTATAACAGATTTTTAAACATCAATATAAGACTAACTTTACTATAAAGAATAAATAGAAGGAAAGAGATTTATAACTTCAATATGTAAATGCTTGGTCACAGTCACACTGAAAGGTGTAAGGAAGTTGTTAGGTATTTGCAACTCTGTGTAATAATCACAGTGAGGAGACAGCTACAGAAGCAGACTAATGCAGTGCATGATATTGGCAACTCAAAAACCTAAGTGTTTAGACTGTCAGTAATTTGATTTTCCAAAATGGTAAACCACCGTTGATAACGTTCAGTCTAAAATAGAATATAATCCTTTCTTGAATTTTACGTAGCTGTATGCTTGAAAAGGTCAGTGTACACGTAAAGTAAGTTGGAGTTTGCACTCATTTAATTGTATTCATCCACTTTCTGAATGCATTCCAGAAGTCCTGTAAACTCTTGATATTCCTAAGAAAAAGATCCTCATGGACCACCAAGTATGACATTCCCAATGTTATAATGAGATGGGAGACTAGATTGATCATGATAATCTCAGGTATGTTAGACAGAAGTGAAAGCAGATAGATGTGGGAATGGGTGGAGGATCCCCTCCTCCACAAGATGAGCTCTAAAACCAAAATTCCAAAACATGTAGGGAAAATGAATCCTTAGAAATTCAGCCAACAGAATCAACAAATCAGGAGATAGAATTACCCTCCCAAAAAAGATTTTAAGTATAAGAGAATCTGAAAAAATTTCACCAAGTCATCCTTAATTAGCTTTGTAACTACATAAATAAAATATTTTCACTTACAAAAGTCTGCTATTTTTCAATAGGATACTTGTAAGGATGATTATGTACATAGAATAGGAGTTACATCACCAGAACTAGATTTTTATTGCTTTTTGTTGAGTAAGTCTCATATGCCACTTGGGGGAGAAAAAGGTCATAGCAAACCAAATTTAAAAAAAAATTAATTAACCAGTAAAATCTCAAGGAAATATCCTCCTAGAAGTTCAGAATCAGAGACCTCAGAGTCTCTCGATACCAACTGTGACACCTGCTTAACCCACTTTCAGTGAAATCACTGCTCTTGTGGCTCATGGTCCTTTCTGACTGTAAATAAAGTTCTTTGTCACGCTAATTAAAACATGACAGTGAGTGAAGTGAGGTCATGTACCCCGGAGCAAGCTAGGTTTGAATCCTGGCTCCATCCATCACTCATCAGCTATATGAACTTGGGCAAATTATGTACCCTCTTTGCATCTCTATTTTTTCACCTGGTATATGGGGATAATAATAGTACTTATTACTCTGGTTTTTGTAAGAACTGAAAGATAACTTTTATGAAGGGCTTCAGACAGTACCTGGAAAACAATCAGTGCTACATAAACATTGTAGGAATTCCAGCCTTGGTCCTCACTGCTAGAAAACTGCTAGCATCCCAGCTACGGATCCCAGGCCTTTGCGTGATTTTTCATACTGCATGATTTTTATTCTCTTTCCATACTTATCAGGCTTCAATTTGTCAATAATCTTGAAGAGTGGGTTCCTAGATCAAATCTGTACCTCAGGTGTGTTCTGACCTGTGCCACATAGAATGTGTTCATGCAGCAACTTAAAATTAGTGCCTATTCTACTCCTAATACATCCACAATTTTATTCATATAGGAATCTGGCACATCAGTTGACAAAACGAGGTGCCCAAGAACTTTTCTTCATATTTTTATAACTGAACTCAATTTATATTGAGTCCCCACACTCAAGACATAATTTGAGTTGATTCAAATTCATATTCCTCAGCTTGCCCAGGGTTGCATCAGAACCTTGGGGCCACTAGGTTCACAAGACATAGGGTCAAGGTATCGGGATGGAGTGGGAGAGAATATTCGATTGTTGGTGGGTGTCTACACTGTCATCCACTCAGAGATCCTGGTTCCCTTCTAGACTTCAGTCATTGGTCATTGGCAGGCCAATATGGCACCCTCCTGCCCTACCTTGTCATTCCCATCATTAAGATCTCTTTAAGACCCTGATTCTCCTCTGCGTCACAGCTCTGTGTGGGAAAATTCCAGAGTAGGGTGCTGCTGTGATTTGTGGAAAACTTGTACTCTTCAGTCCTAGACTCATCTACTGTTGCGATGCCATCGCTAATGCTAGGACCTCTGGGAGGCTTACACCCAGATAACAGTCAGGTGGTGGCCCCTTAGGCTGGTGGTGGGGCCGGAACTTGCCTCTTGCCACTCACACCTCCAGACACTACTCAGGGACAGAAGCTTGAGTCTCCTCAAGCTTATGCAGTTTCCTCAATCCTCAGGTCACCCCCATTGCCCTAGAAAGCCATCAGGTCTTATCATACACCCTCTGCTTCTCTCCATCATTCAGGGTAAGAAATTTTTGTTTATTTCTGTGAAGGAGACACTAACTCCGTTCATCATGTGTTCTTCCAAATGGGATGAGGCTTTTTTGAAACAAAGATCATTTGTTAACTTTACAACACTTTTAAAGTCTACTTTCTCCCATGGAGCCTCTTTCCAAGGATAAGAGAGCAAAATGTTTAGCTCCCCAAATTGGAAGGAGGGAGAGAGTTGGGGGAAAGCAGAAACATGAAAAAAACACATTAGTTAGAATAACAGAATTTCTCACCTTATTACCTTTTGTGATGACATTGAATCAAATTGAGGCAATTCTACGGTCAAGTAAAATATTTTCTCAGCCCCAACTGTAGGCCGGGCATTATTACGCTTAGTGCCAGGGGCAGAAAGATAAATGAGACCAGGCCTCACTGCCGTCACTCAAGGATGTCTCATTTTGCCACTTCTTCCTCTGCTTTATTAAGATCATGTAATTTTTCAGCTGTATTACAACTTTTTCACCTGTTTCCCTGCTTCAAATCTCATTTTCCAGTTTTATGTGCCCCCTACTGATCCTTCACATTTACTAAGATATAAACCTAATCGTATCATTCTTTTACTGAAAAGTTTACAGTGGTTCCCATCATCTTTGGGACAAAATGCCAGGCAGAGTCCTCTTTCAAAAATATTATTTCATTTAGTTCTCAAAGCAATGCCATCAGGTAGCTATTGTGATCTCAGTTTTATAAACAAGGAAACTGAAGTTCAGAGAGCTTAAACCATCCTGACCAAGCTCACAGAGCCAGCAGAATTAGGGCTCAAAATCAGCTTTCTTTCTCTAGACCCACTGCCTTTAAGACAAGATCGAATGTCCTGGTCTGTTTCATTCATTTCCCCTCTGACATTAAGGAGAAGAACCCCACTACCATTACTACCATGACTACTACCACCATAACAAGTAACTAGCACTTTGGATTTCATGCCCTCATTTTATCTTCAATATAAAGAAAGAGGAAGGAGGAGGAAGAGACTTACCTAGTTGGCCAGGTCTGTCAATCAGCCAAATGAACCTTGGCAGTCCATGGGTGACAAATTTTGAGCCAAGTCACCTTTGCATGCAGTACATTTTATCCAGACTTACAGATAAAATACTCAGTGACTCGTTCCAGTTTATACACCATCATTGTAAAAGTAAAATGGAAATTCCAGTCTCCTGAATCTTCTGTCCGCTAAACCAAATTGCAACACGCAAATCCACTAATCTAAGGGAACAGAAACTTTTCAATAAGTTAGCCCCGTGTAACAGGCAACTTAACACATTTGAAAGCTTTAAAATATGACAATTAATCACATCTCTAGGAAGCATGTGGTACCGCTAAATGGCGATTCACAAGCAAACCTCAAAAACACCAACGTTATGACTGTAAACCTCACTCAAAATTTGTTCCCAAGTGGTTTCAATATTCAGTTGGAAGAGTGACAGTTGGAGTTAATGGTTTTCTTTTCTCACTTTTCTTCAGAAACTAATCCATCTCATTACCGCAGTGCTTTGCAACCTTTTTAAGCCCATGACCCCTTTGGATAAGCCTGAAAATCTCATGACACCATTCCCCCCACCTCTGACTTCCACTCTGACTAGTGAGTGTTATGTGTGCAGAAAAAACATTTATTTTCCCGTGCATCATGTGAGATAAGAAAAAAAAATAGCTTTTAACGTTCCAAATTATTATGTGAAAAAGGCATTTTGCTTTCCAGCTACAAAAATATATTTTGACATTTTTTTTCCAAATCATCTATCATCCACTCATAACACCCCGCTCCACCCCTTTCAGCTACTGCATCAATTATACGCTTCCTCTTATTCATCGGTGGCCTACTTTTGTGTAATATTGATGTTCAGTTTAAGGCTCTTACTGGATCTACAATTATCCAAATTTTTTAAAATTTTTTTTAAAGATCTTATTTACTTATTGGAGAGCAAGAGAGAATGAAAGAGAGAGAATGAGAGAGAGAGCATGAGCGTGCTGAGGGGCAGAGGGAAAAGCAGGCTCCCCACTGAGCAGGGAACCCAGTGCAGGGCTCAATCCCAGGATCCTGAGATCATGACCTGAGTCTAAGGCAGACGCTTAACCAACTGAGCCACCCAGGCGCCCTTACATTTGTCCAAATATTTACAGTATTGGCCATTCATAAAACAGTTTCCAGCTAGAAAGAGAATCAAGCAATAGAAATGAAATTCACAGACTCAGAGGATATCCAAGTGTCCGGGGCCCCAAGAGATTATTTGTCCCCATGGTCCCCAGTTGGACCTCTCTTGGTCTCCACCCCAGACCTACGGAGGAATCTGGATCTTTGGCTCTGTGGCTGAGGGATCTGAATGACAAACAAGCACCACTGCTGATTCTAATAACTGCTTGGTGTGGGGAAACAACCAGTAACACAGTTTTGCCCTATTATTTGACAGGTGAGGAAACAAATGCGAAGAGAGCAAGTGCAGCTCAGTTCACAGGCCTAATTTTACTTTCTACTGGTTATAAAAGCAACTTTTAAAAAGTCTTTAGAATTTTATTTTCATGACCAGCTCTGATATCTAGTGAGAAAAAAATCTATTTTTACAATCACCTTATCTTCCTCCTTTTTCCAAACGTTGCCTGGACAGCAACACATGATGGATTGAACACATTCCCTTAACTCCTCCAACAAAATAGTGGTAAAGGAAGAAAAGGCATAACCGAGTGAGGAAAAGGGGAGGCTCGTTCACACTTAGGGAAGATGTAAAGCAGATGGTGGAGTGGCAACTGATGTGACCAAAGAAAAAGCTTAATCGCAAATTCATACTCAAGGGGACAACCAATGAGAAGTGGACGTATTTGCCCTGGAGAACTCAGGAGCAACTACAGGGACACGTGGCCAGGGGTGAGGCTTAAAGCAAACCAAGTTCATGAATGGCTTGGAATTCCAGATGTGTATTCATATACCCCCTGCCCCCTTCCCCATGCAGAGATGCCAGCAGCCAAATGCTCCATTCCCCACAACTGACAGCCAGATTCTATTCTCCAGTGAAAGTGAAAGGGGTTAAGCACCTGACTCCTGATCTCAGCTCAGGTCTTGATCTCACCGTCATGAGTTTGAGCCCCATGTAGGGCTGGCTCCATGCTGGGTATAGAGCCTATTCTGGGGAAGACATTTGTTCAGAAGCACCAAATAGGGAAGAATGTGGCAGTAAGGTAACAAGATAGTGAAAGGGGCAGTCAAGTGAAAAATTGGCATCCTGAATGACTGGACCATCAAGCTTAACTAGGTGTCTACCTCCAGGAGGAAGTTGAAGGATTCATCCCTAGAGATACTGAATGACTACTACATACTGAAATTGTGTGTATGTGTTTTGGGGAGGGAAAGAGATATGCACCAATGAAACAGCCAGTTCTCTAGCAAATAACCCTAAGAGATGATAGCCTTATGTCTGACCGCTTCTCTATTAGTTTGCCAGGGCTGCCATAATCACACACCACAGCCTGGGTCTCTTCAACAGTAGCAGTTTGTTTTCCTGGAGTCCTAGAAGTCTGAGAGCAAGGTGTCAGCAGGGTTGGTATCTTCTGAGATCTCTCTTCTTTGCCTGTAGATCATTTTCTTCTCCCTTTGTCTTCACATGATCTCCTTTGGTTGGGGTCTTAATCTCCTCTTGAGGACACCAGCCTTACAGGATGGGGGCCTACCCATATGGCCTCATATTACCTTAATTACCTTTTTAAAAATTTTTTATTTATTTCTTTATTTGACGGAGAGACAGGGAGAGAGTACAAGCAATGGGGGAGCAGGGGGAGCAGCAGGCAGGGAGAGAGGGAGAAGCGGGCTCCCCATTAAGCAGGGAGCCCGATGCGGGGCTCAATCCCAGGACCCCGGGATCATGACCTGAGCTGAAGGCAGATGCTTAACTGACTGAGCCACCCAGGCACCCCTATCTTTAATTACCTCTTCAAAGACTCTATTTCCAAATATTGTCACATTCTGTGGTACTGGGGATTAGAATTTCAACATATGAGTTTAGGAGAACATAATTAAGTCTATAATAGCTTCTAAAAGATTTTTAACATTTTATTCATAATCATGGCAATCCAGGATCATTAGACACATTAAGAAATTTCTCTAAACACACACGCACACACACACACACACCCACTCATTCACTCAAATCTCAAAGGAAGATAAGTAATGGGGGAAAACCTCAAAGATACTAATTAATATCATTGGAGAAATATAAGAAAATCTTGAATTGATAAACCCAGAGCTGAATATTATAGAAAAAGGAACAATAAAAAACAAAGAACTTGAAAGATTAAACTATGATAATAAAATATAAGTAAACTAGTAAATAGAGAAAAGAGAAAGTCATGGAAATCCCTCAGAGAACTGAAGCCCTGACAAGGTAAGAAATTGGACACATGAAAGCAAAGATAGAGAATAAGAAGCTCAACCTAAGAGGTTAAAAATCTGATTAATAGGAATTTCAGAAAGAGTAGAGAAAAATGGAGGGGGAAATATCCTCAAAGAACTAACACTAAATTTTCTCAAATCTGTATCTCTGATCTGTGTCTTCCCTTTGAACTTCAGACTTGAATGCCTAATTCAGCTGCTTATTCAATATCTCCATCTTAATAAATGGAGAAATGAATAAATGAATGAAATTTTTCATAAAATGAAAATGAATGAAAATTTTAATTTTTGTTTAGTAAAAAAAATCTCAACAAATACCTCATACTTTATAAACAATTAAAGATTGGGGTACCTGAGTGGCTTAGTTAGTTGAGCATCCAACTCTTGATTTTGGCTCAGGTCATGATCTCAGGGTTCTGGGATCGATCCCCTGTCAGGCTCTGTGCTTAGCAGGGAGCCCGCTTAAGATTCTCTCTCTCCTGCTCCTTCTGCCCCTCCCTCCACTCATACATGTGCTCTCTTTCTCTCTCTCTCTAAAATAAATAAATCAATTTTTATGAAAAATTAACTAAAAATTAATCATAGAATACATGTAAAATATAAAGCTATAGATGTTCTAAGGGAGAAAACTGAGAGAAAAATATGCACAACTTGGGTTTGGCAGTTTTTTTAATATGAATCCAAAAAAGTTTTACATAAAAGAAAAGGGATTTTATCCAAATTAAACACTTTGATGCTAAAGGGGTGCCTGGGTGGCTTAGTCAGTTAAGTGTCTGCCTTTGGCTCAGGTTATGATCTTGCCGTCCTGGGATCAAGCCCCAAGTTAGGCTCCCTGCTGAGCACTTCCCTCTTCCACCACCACCCTGCTCATGCTCTCTCTCAAATAAATAAATAAGATCTTAAAAATTTTTTTTTGGTCTATGAAAGGCACTGTTAAGAAAACAAAAAGAGCCACAGATGGTGAGAAAAATATTTGCAAATCACGTATCCAGTAAAAGAATTCTGAATGGATACATGTCTTAATACTACAATAAAAACCAAAGAAAACAAAAATATCATTTTTTTTAAATGAGCAAACAATCTAAATGGACACCTCACCAAAGAATATATATGGATGGCAAATAAGTATGAGTTGTTCAGCATCACCTGTCATTGGGGCAGTGCAGATTAAAACCCCAGGGAGATACTAGTACATACATATTACAGTGGCTAAAATTTTAAACTCTGCAGTATTACGTGCTGACGTGTATTCAAGAGCAGCTAAAACTCTCAGACACTGCTGAGGGGAATGTAAAAAGTTACAACCATTTTGAGAAAAAGTTTGGCAGTATCTTATAACAATTATGGTAAGGAGGGCCAGATCTCTTGTTGTCAGAGAAGGAAGAGAAGTTATAAACAAGCAAAAGGCAATGCTACAAAGACCCAAAAGTGCTGTGAACCTTAGTGGGAGATCTCAGAGTAAACTCATGATTTTGTACACATGCCTAGTGATGGATAGAATCAGAAATAAATATAGATTTGTGTATATGCGTGTGTTATATAGATAGTTAAATAGACAAATATGTCTGTTCATCTTTCTCTCCCAGCCAAGGCTGATTACAAGTCCTAGAAGCAGTGGGAAAATCTCAGTAGCAACCTGGTACCTAGATCTTGGTTATGGTATAGAAATATGGAAATATATTTATATTTTTATTTGTATTTTAAATAAATATAAAATAAATAAATACAAAAATATATTTATATTTTTATATAAATTTATATTTATATACCAATATAGAAATATGGTATAGAAATAGCATTCTATAATAAAGAAACCAGGGTTTCTTGGACAAGTAGTTGATTCCAGTGTCGAAACAAGGAAAATATAGGATGAGCCTGGGAACCTTTTCTGGTGTCATAAAGGAAGGAAGTGCTATTTTTAAAAATTGGGGGAGGGGGTGCCTGGGTGGCTCAGTACTTAAGCGGGTGCCTTCAGCTCAGGTCATGATCCCAACATCCTGGGATGGAGCCCCATATCGGGCTCCCTGCTCAGCGGGAAGCCTGCTTCTCCCTTTGCCTGCTGCTCCACCTGCTTGTATCCCCTTGCTCGCTATTTCTCTCTGTCATAAATAAATAAAAAATCTTGGAAGAAAGAGAGAGAGAGAGAGAGAGAGAGAGAGAGAGAGAGAAAGAAAGAAAGAAAGAAAGAAAGAAAGAAAGAAAGAAAAAGAAAGAAAGAAAGAAAGAAAGAAAGAAAGAAAGA
>CM053603.1:61902858-61931142 GCA_028646535.1 Procyon lotor
GAAAGAAAGAAAGAAAGAAAGAAAGAAAGAAAGAAAGAAAGAAAGAAAGAAAGGTGGAAGGAAGGAAGGAAGGAGAAAGAAAGAAAGAAAGAGAGAGAAAGAGAGAGAGAGGGAGGGAGGGAGGGAGGGAGGGAGGAAGGAAGGAAGGAAGGAAGGAAGGAAGGGAGGGAGGGAGGGAGGGAGGGAGGGAGGAAGGGAGGAAGGGAGGGAGGGAGGGAGGAAGGAAAAGAAAGAAGTTCACCAGGCTACCTTGTGTGGCAGAATTTAAAAGCAAATCTGTGTCTCATTGGCCATGCTTTTTCTTCCATATCTCATGGTCACTTCAGAGAATTTTTAGAATACTTCCAACTGGCAAATAGAGTTTAATTTCTCTTTTGGGGAACTAGGAGTATACTGAGGAACAGGAAGGCTAACCAGATATCACTGCAGACTTCTGTAAGATGCTAACATCTCACAATTAACAACCCCTAAAATCCCCTAGAGGAATAACTCCAAGAAGTCCCAACCCATGGAACTCCCTCCGTTGATTGGACATTGTCAGAACTTATCTGAGCACTGGGAAGGTGTCCCCCTATGCTGACAAAGGTAATGTGTCTCCATAGTTGCCACCAGTTCCTTCTCTCTTAGTAAATGTATGACATTCCACATGGAAGATGGGGTCTATTCTTCCATCCCTTTGACTTCAGGCTGTCTTATGACTGCTTTGACCAAGAGTCATAAGGAAAACCATTAAAGCACCACATATATGAATGAAGAAGCCATGTTGGACATCCAGCCTAGCAGAGCCTTCAGATGACTCCAGCCCCAGCACTATCAGACTGCAACTACACAAAAGACCCCAAAGAACCACCAAGTGAGCCCAGTGAACACATAGAACCTAGAGATATTCATAAATTGTTTCAAGACATTACATTTTGTCTGGATTTGTTACGCAGAAAAAAATAGCAGGAAGTGTGTTGGCGTCACTAGACTCTGACATGTGGAGAGTACTGGAGACCACTGGTCAATAGAATTTTTGAGGCATTTCACAGGAGAGAAGTGGAAAATTCAAAGCATCCTCGCACTCTCTTCTTTAGCACTGCCCCCAAACTCTTCAAGAACAGGGGAGGGAAGCCTGCTTCTTGGCTTGCCTTCAATAAAGGCAAGCTTATAAGAAGGGAAATTTCAAAGCTCTAGAGAAAGAAGGCACTACAGAGGGTAGGACAGTGGGTAAGATGGAGCGGGGGGAATTCCAGTCACAAGGGGTAGTCCCCAGTTCTCCTTCACCTCCATGCCCTGTTCATACTTTTTTCTTCTAGAATGCTTCCCCCACCCCCATAACCATTCCTCCCAGCAGAGTTAAATTCTTAACCCAGGGCTTCTTTAGCACTCTGTCACTCATAACATCGTGATTCTTTCTTCAAATATCTGTCTTTCCCACTTGACTGTGAGTCCCTTGAAGGCAGGGGAGATAGCTTTCATCATCCTGATTTTTTTTTTCTGTTCTGTCCTCCTAGCCTATACATCAAGAATGTTTATTGACTGAAGGATGCATTTTGCAAACAGGCTATAGCATAGTCTTCCAAGTGTGTATGTCAAAACGCAGCAGAGTCTGTTTTGCTAATAATATTTGGAGGCAGAAATAATCCTTGCTATTTTGTTTTGTTTCCTGATCTCAGAATAAAAGTAAACAAACTCAAATGTCCCGCAGAGGCAAGAAAGGGAAAGTATGTGAGAGAAGCAGGACAGTCTGAGAGCACTTGGCTCATCCAGGGATGGCAGCCGTCACTCACTCCAGTAAAGGGCTCTCCAGTGGGCCCAGTGTTGCTTCTGGAACTATTTCAAGAGAAACCAAAAATCCAGATTTTATGAGAAATGCTGGCCAAGTCAAGCACGTCATCAAGGCAAATCACATCTGTGGTCTGAAGTTGGCCCACATCCGGCCAATTAACAATCTCCAACTAAAAAATGCTTTATCCTGTATCTACTCAAGTGTATTCCTATGAGAAAGGCTTTTTGATCATAAACTAGCACCCTGTACACACACACACACACACACACACACCCTGTAGACACTCATACACACTCATTTTCAATCCCTTTAAGCAGCTGCTTAATTTTTCTTCATACCAATTATCACTACCTGGTATTATTCTCTATACTATTGTGTGTATTTGTTTACTTTGTGTCTGTGTCAACCCCACTAGAACAGGGTCCCTGTTTTGTTGACTTCACTATCCTCAGTCCACATAACAGTACCTGGCACATGCAAAGGACTCCATGTAAATGGCTTCAATGTTGACAGTTCCTGCCTCCTCTGCTTTTCTGCTGGATTTGTGCTTGTCTCACATACCCAAATGCATCTTAAGAAAGTTTCTTGCAAACTTTCCCTCTCTGGTCCTGAGCTAGGATTTCACTCTATGGGCTACTGCCTTCTAGACTGGTGAGCAGGGCTGATGCTATCAAATGAACCTCCAAATCCCCTTCACATTTTGAAAAGGAAAGAGAAAGGGGCACCTAAGTGGCTCAGTCTGTTAAGCAGCTGCCTTTGGCTCAGGTCATGATCCCAGGATCCTGTGATCCCTGGGGTCGGGCTACGCACTCAATAAGCAGCCAGCCTCTCCCTCTTCACCACTTGTGCTCTCTTGTGCATTCTCTGTCTCTCTCTCTCAAATAAATAAATAAAATCTTAAAACATAGAAAAAAGGAAAGAGAAAGAGCCTTAACGGTCTGAGAAGAACCTTTCACTCAAGAGACTATATAGTCAGGTCCTCCTGCTAAGTGGGGAAGAAGACAGAAGGGTGAGCACTTTCATACACGGTAGTGCTTCACTTTTCTCCAGTACGTTCTAAAGCTCGGAAGATCCCCTCTCCAAGGGATCTGGGATGAGGATGGAAGAAAGAATAAGAAAGGTAAGCTGGGAGCCAGGACAGTTGTCCTATGACCATCAGCGAACATGCTCTAAAGAGTGGAGGTTGGAGGTGTGAGAGGTCACCACCTCAGATGAGGCGCTCATCTGAGCATCTCAGTCATCTGTCATATCTTGCCTTTTTATCACAGTTTCTGCCCCATATATTTGCTTCCTGTGCCATCACTTGTTATTATTTTTTTTCTACAAGTGAATACGGCTTTGAAATTATCACATTTACCTGAAAATAAAATTTACATGACAAACACAAATGAAAAACTAGGATCATTCTATAAAATAGATGGTGCGCACACACACACACACAAACTCACTGGAAACAAAATAATGCTATTAAATCCTAGTTAGATAAATTGGCTGCCAAAGTTCTTGGTCTAAAGTCTGCTCTCTTTGTACTTATCTAAAGCTTGGTTAGCAAGTTTAATTATTCTTGACCCAACCAGAAGGGTCACAACAGAACTAAAAAAAAAAAAAAAAGGAATAGCTCTATGTGATACTGATAATCTGTGTCATAGCACTAAATTCGCGGCCTATAGTACACACAGAGAAATACAACTCTCAGGCTTATGGATAGCCTGACACCAGAACCACCTGCAGGTAAAGATGGGACATTCCCAGGCCAAGGCAAGTAGTTGAATTTAGAATCTGTAATTGAAGTTTCTTAGTAGTCGCTGGTGAGTAGGGCTGGAATAAGCCAAGACAGCAAATGGAAAGAAAATTCAGGAAACTTTCTCAATCACTTCTGCCATAAACTTGTCTGTGACCCCTTTTCCTGGCTCTCGACTGGAGCATCTCAGTTCACCGTGAAGCCTCTCCTCCTCCAGGAAACTAGACTGGGCTTCTCCATTGCGTGGTGATTTCAAGGTTCCAAGAGGGTAAGAGCAAAAACTGCAAAGCTTCTTAAGACCTAGGCCCCAGAACTGAACATCATATCTGCAGCATCTTGTCAAAGCAGTAGGTTAGCTCCTATTCAATGGGGCAGGAGAATAGACTCCACTTCTTACTGGAAGGAGTGGTAGTATCATACCGCAAAGGGGGTGTGGACATAGAGACATGACTAACTCAGGATTATTACCTTGAGTACCCTCTATGTGTCTACTTCTGTGATACCTCTGATCAGACTCTTCCTTCCTTAAAAATTATTAGTGCCATTGTCTTATACAGTAAACTGGGCTGGGAGCTACTAAAAAGAGCCCGGTGCCGATTCAATTGAATTTAATGTAAACATCGATCCCCAGTTTGTTGCTCACAGACAGAAGGAAGATGCTTTTATAAAGACAGCACTTTTTTCTTTTGTCATCGCTCTTGAAAAGTTAGTCACCTCCAGCTTGAAGCAGTATAACGTAGCACAATGGTTCTCAAACTGCGGTCCACCTGGGAACACGTCGGAAATGCAAATTATCAGGTCCTAGCCCAGACCTACTGAATCAGAATTTCTGTAGGTGGAGCCCAGCAATTTGGGTTTAACATACTTTTCAGGTTACTTGACTGCCTATTGGAGCTTGAAAAGCACTGTTATGGTTAAACCTACAGACAGACTCAAAATCCCATCTGTTACTTTACAAGGTACATGACTTTGGGCAAGTTACTCAATCTTCAGTTTCTCACTTTCCTCATCTGCAAAATGGTGATAATAAAGGAAGCTACCTCACAGGTTGTTGAGAGGATAAAATGAAGTAGCAATATAGAACACTTGAAGAGCCTAGAACATTCTAAGTATTGCGTAAGTGTTGCGGCTATCATTCTCATTACTGGCTGTGCCTCCGGACCATGGTCTTTCAGAGTATCAGACTGGGTTGGATACAACGAAGGACATTTTTGAGAGGAAAGAATTTTGACCAAAGGTCGGAGGACAGGGGAAAGCATTGAAAATCAGGATGCTTTCAGCTATAGTTAGTGGGGCAGTGGACCTTTCTGTCAGCGCTATCATGTTAGAAACAGGTGTTATTAACCTGGTCCCCCAATAGCAATTTCGATTCCTATCTGTAGTGTTAGAAGCATGGTCAAAGATGAGTAAACCTTGATTTAGGAGTGAAAGCTAGTAATGCTGAATTTGATATAAAAATCCTGTCATATAGGTTACATGTTATGTAACAGGGTTGTGGAATTGGAGGTTACCTACCTCTCTCCACATATCTCCTCCATGTTTTACTTGCTCTTTTTCTTCGAGTCTGTACTCAAAGTCAAATTCTCAGTCAGCCCTTCCTGGGCACTCTCCTTAAAATTCACACACACACACACACACACACACACACACAAACACACACACACACACACACACACACACACACACACACACAGGCTTCCTATCCCTAGTCTCCACTCTATTTTTTACCCTTAAGTAAATTATCCTCATTGGGACACTTGGATGGTTCAATTGGTTAAGCATCTGCCTTCGGCTCAGGTCATGATCCCAGGGTCCTGGGATGGAGCCCCATATCCGGCTCCTTGCTCAGTGGGGAGTCTGCTTCTCCCTCTGTACCTTCCCCGGCTCATGCTCCCTCTCTCTCTCCCTCTCTCTCTCTCAAATAAATAAATAAAATACTTTTTTGAAAAAGAATTATCCTCATCTCACATGCTATATATTCTATTTACTTAGTTTCCTAAGGGCAAAAGACAAATCTATTTTTGCCTATTTGAAAACCTATTCTCAGAGAGCAGGGACATTCATCTGTTTTATTCTCTGTTCTACAGTCAGTGCCTGGCACATGGTAGGTAATCAAAAAACAACTTTTGAATGAATATTATTAATACTTCTACTGCTTTGTTCTATCAAATCGAGAGAGATTAAAACAGACTCTGGAGGGGCACCTGGCTGGCTCCATAGGTAGGGCATGTGGCTCCTGATCTTGGGGTCCTGAGTTCAAGCCCCACATTGGACCTAGAGCTTACTTAAAAATAATAATAATACAGAGTGGCTGAGTGATGGACATTGGGGAGGATATGTGCTATGGTGAGTGCTGTGAATTGGGTACGACCGATGATTCACAGATCTGTACCCCTGAAACAAATAACACATTATACGTTAATAAAATTAATTAGTTAATTTTTAAAAAATTAAAAATAAAATAAGATAAAGACAGAGAGGGAGGCAAACCATAAGAGACTGTTAACTGTAGGGAATAAACTGAAGGTTGTTGGAGGGAAGGTGGGGGGTGAGAAATAGGGTAACTGGGCATTAAAGAAGGCGCTTATTGTAATGAGCACTGGGCGTTATATGAAACTCATCAGTTTCATATAACTGAAACTAATAAAATTCTATATGTGAACTAACCTGAATTTAAATAAAATTTTGAAAGGAAAAAAATAATAAAAATAATAATAATAACATTTTAAAAAACAAAATTCAAAGGAAAAACCCAGAATCTGACGAACTGAGGTTTTTGACTTGGGGAGGGAGAGGCTTAGGCCTCCCAAGAAAGACAGAGCCGAGAGACACCCAGGAAGTTGCAGTCATGCAATGACTAGATGTTAATCTGTGCCTATTGTGCACCAGACACAATGTAGATGTTTTAGGCTTAATCTCTACTTCAACCCATCCAGATGGGCATTCCTCACTTTATAAATAAAGAAATCGAGGCTCAGAGACTTTCAAGAAACCTGTCTAGGTTTACAAAGCTGGACTGCATCCCAGATCTTCAACTCCAAAGTTCAGGTTCTTTCTTTGCTGCCAATGTTGGGGATGAAAGGTGAACTTGGAAGGCTGACTGAAAATGAAAAATGCCCTCCACCTTTTTCAGTTTCAGACCTGCCCTAGAAATGATATTAACAATAATAATTTTTATTAACCTAACTCAGATTTACTTGGTGCTTAGCATGTGAAGATACCTTACATGGATTATGTCATTTAATTCTCAAAATGACCCCTATGGGACATATGCTTTTATTGTTTTATAATAGACAGGATTATTAGGGCTTAAAGATTAAGGAGTTACTTGCCTAAGTCACACGGCTAGCTACTGAGTGATAAAGTTGGGGTCTTCAATTGGAATAGTAACTTTAGAAAGACAACAACCTACAGACATTCACACTAGCAATGTAACCGAGTTACTCCTGATCCAATCTGCCTATGGGTAATTACATTGACATCAGTAAATCTCTGAATGTCTCCTCAATTTCCTATCCTGGTGACGAGCAGAATACTTAAAGTAAGAAGAGGAATAAACATATCAGGTTAGCGAGGAAGAATATTTCCATGACCATCATCTCTCTCTGTAGGCACTACACGCTTGTTGTTTTCCCAAAAACATGAGGTGACTTCAGATGAGAGCCAAGGCTGGACTTCCACATATTCTGCCATGTCTTTAAGAATTGCCCTAACTATAAGGATGGGAGGAGAGACTTTCTGTAAATTCCCTGCCCACCACACCCCCTGCGCTAGTTCCTGCTTGCCAAATCCTTTACGGTGGTTTTCTGATGTGAGCTATTATCCAAGAGAGTCCCAGAGCTGACATGTGAACTCCGTCTCTTGGAAGGCTCCACCAGAATTCCCTGAAGTGAAAGCTTAGTCTTTTACCTACCAGCCTCCCTCTTTCAATAGTTAATCAACTGGCTAAATCCTCTGAAGTGAAAAAATGCACATTTTGTTGTCTGGGACTTACTGAAGCTGAATGCCTCTTACGATAGCAAAGTCTATGAAACGACTCTATATTAGGGATGAGTGATTTCTCACACTTAATCTGTTTCTATCCAGGACGGCCACATTGGTCCACCGGGCCTCAGAACTGAGATATCACATTTCCCACATTTCTTGCCGTTCCTTCTACTTGTGCTCCATTATTTATTAAGGTCTTGAGTGCACCTGGGGTTCAGCCCCAGCTGGGGTTAGATTTTTCAGACCCTCCCTCATTCGAAGAGGCTGGATTTTTATAAGGGTGTGAAAGACTCCTACCTTGGCAATTCTACAATTGGGCTGTTATTAAGAACAGAAATGGAGACACAAGAGCTCAGCTGAGAGAAAATATTTTCAAGACTGGATATCCAGAAGCCAATATACCTTCTGTTGAGGTTTGTTTTCTTTCCACTCTGTGTTATGGCAAAAGCTAAGGAATCATTTGCCTCTATCCCTTCGGACACTTTTACCGGGAGGTATAGAAAACTCAAAGAGTCCCCCTGCCTCCGCCATATATGTGCAAAATCCAGGAGTAAATTAGGCTTTTAGGAATACTGGACACAGGTTCAAAAACTATCCTCAGACGTCATGTTTCCCTATCTCTTCCCTTTCCTTCTTTCTCTGTCCACTTCTCTCCCTAGCAGTGTAGCAGAAACTACTGGCTTCCTACACATGGCTCTTACACATCCTAACCTGCTGTCCGCTCGCTTCTGACAGACCTGTGCTTCCTTGCCATCTGGCTCTGAAGCTAGCATTGCCTGTTGCTGCCCTGAGAACTAGATGTTCCTGGGATTCTAAACTCCCCAGGGGCAGTTTAACCATGACTCACAGGTGCAGGGTATAAATACCCCAACTCCCTCACCCTGACAGGAATGATTTTGTAGTTGACCTTGTCTTCAGAGCCACCTCATCTCCCACAGAAATTAGCCAAAGCTACAGAACTTTGCTGGATGCTGCATCCTCGCGTGGCTTCCCTACCTTCTCACACCCCCTCAGATCCTCCTGGGAAGGAAATCCTTGTATTAGGGGAATCCCACCAAAGACAGGAAGAATCTGTTTACATGCTGGTCCGAACATCCTAGTCATACATCTTTCTCAACTGAAATCCAAGCAAAATCCCCTTAATTTGATTTAATTTGTCTCTGACTGCCTTGACTCAGGTATTTGCCCCTAAGACAATTATAGTGGATATAGAATACGCATGACATTTTGCCAGACTTGGGTCACATGTCCACCCCTGGATCAAAAGTGGAGCCTGAACCACCCAAACCACAAAGATAGGGAACAGAGCTGGTAGGAGGGGTGGTTCTGGCTCTTATGGAAAAACAGGGAATGCGTGCTTTAGCACCGTAGAGCAAGAAGCAGCAAACTCGATCCACAAACCAATGGCCTGCTTTTTAAAACAGAATTTTATTGGACTAGAGCTATACACATTTGTTTATGTATCATCTGTGCTGCTTTTAAGCTAGAACAGCAGAGGGGCAGAGCGGTCACAAATACTGTATGACCTGCAAAACCTAAAATAGTTGCCACCTGTCCCTTTAGCGGAAAAGTTTGCCAATCCCTGAAATACAGCCTCATTGTGAAATAGGTTCTGATGTTAGTGTGTGGCACATTCCAAGGAAATGCCAAGAAGTAATTAATTGGGGTCATCACACTTTCAGGCAGTTTTAAGCTGTGTTCTTCAGGCCTCCAAATTGAAGGAGTGGTAGATGTGCGGTAGTGGTTAGCAAACTGTGTCTAAAACTCCGGCCTTACTCTGGAAAACAGTATGGAGTTTCCTCGAGAAGGTAAAACTAGAGTGACACTATGACCCAGCAATTGCCCAACTAGTTGTTTATCCCAAAGATACAAATGTGTTGACCTGAAGAGGCACCTGCACCCCGATGTTTATAGCGGCAATGTCCACAACAACCAAACTGTGGTAAGAGCCCAGGTGTCCATCAACAGATAAATGGATGAAGAAGATGTGGTCCATATATGCAATGGAATATTACTCAGCCCTCAGAAAGGATGAATACTTACCATTTACATCAATGTGGATGGAACTGGAAGGTATTATGTTGAGTAAAATAAGTCAATAAGAGAAACTCAATTATCATATGATTTCATTTAATATGTGAAATATAAGAAACAGTGTAAAGGGTCATAGGGGAAGGGAGAGAAAACTGAATGGGAAGTCATTAGAGTGGGAGAAGAACGACGAGAGACTCTTAACTCTAGGAAACAAACCGAGGGTTGCTGGAGGGGTGGGGAGTGGGAGGATGGGGTAATTGGTGATGGACATTAAGGAGGGCATGTCATGTGATTAGCACTGGGTGTTATACGCAACTGATGAATTATTGAACTCTACATTGAAACTAATGATGTACTATATGTTGGCTAATTGAATTTAAATTAAAAAATAAAAAATAAAAAAATAAAACCCCGACTTTCCTAGGAAGCTCCTGGGGACTGGGAGACAGCTGAGTCGATGGAAGGCCACCACACAGGGCTCTCAGAATCCCTCCCCGTTTCACATTTACCTGTTTACTTAGCGTGCTGGTTTGTATCACAGAAATTTGTTTTAATCTCTCTCAGTCTAGCTCCGTGATAATTGTTCTTTCCCACCTCCAGATGCAAAGGAAGGCAGGCTGTGACTTTTCTGTTCCATCTTAACTACCAGAGAGTCCTATAGACCGTTTAAGTCACCAACAATCTTAATTCAGAGATTAAAGTGTACAATATCAAGTACATTTTAGCAAAACAAATCTTCCTTCAAAGGTGAGGTTCCTAACCTCCCCCAACCAGCCCACTACTGTCCTCAGGGAAGGGGGATGCTCATTCTCTTCCCCTCTCCTGCCCTCTACCTGTCTCTCATAGGCACCTATTTCTGCTTATTTCTCTATGCTGATCTTCTGATTGGAGCAGAGCAGAGGGCAGAGAACTAAGGACAGGAAGGTTTTTACTCGTGTGCTCCTGTCTCAGCTTTGTAACCTCCAGCCCCGTGGTATTCAAAACTCAGTCTTTCTTTCGAGAAGCACTTCTCTTGGGTTCCGTGGAGATTTCCCAACATTGAAAACTTTTCAGATTACATCCCAGACAAAGATCCATAAATATAAATGCAAGAGATACCTTGAGCAAGCAGAGCATATACAAAGTACAAGAAAGCCTCTTTATTCCTGCTATCCCTTTAATATTTTTAAATTATTTTAAAATTTATCCCTTTAAAATTTTTCAGAGGAGGGCACCTGGGTGGCTCAGTTGGTTAAGCATCCAAATCTTGGTTTCAGCTCAAGTCACAATCTCAGGGTCATGAGATCGGGCTCCGCATTTGGTGGGGAGTCTGCTTGAGAATCCACTCTCTCCCTCTTCCTATGCCCCCCACTCTCTCTCTCTAAAACAAATTTTTAAAAAATAAAATTTATTCAGAGGAGAATGCTTTCTCTGTCACTGGGTAAAAACTAACCAGACTCTGCCTTTTCTGGTCACTTGACATCAACAAAAAATTCCATAGTCACTTTATATCATAATCTCAATTCAATATTAAAAATACTCAGTGCCTTTATCAAAATTCCAAACTTTATTTAAAGTTGAACCTTGTCTTTCCCCATCCTTCTTTGGTTTACCAATTTCAGTTTCTAACCTTTCAGAAGTTATAGAGTGGGAAGAAAAGAGATGGAAGAAAAATGGAAATGATTTCACTAAATATTGATTAGGCTATGGATATAAAACAGACATTTAAAGTGGACTCTCTTATGGAAGAATTCATAGGTTCTTTGTAGGTTCTCCTACTAGTCCTTCTAATTGCCTTTCTTCTTTTCTTTTTTCTTTTTTTCTTTTTGGTCCTAAACCAGGGGTTGGCAAACTATGACAGGTGGGCTACATCCCACTCATTCATTGCCTGTTCTTATAAATAAAGTTTTAATGAAAGATAGCCATGCCTAATCATTTACATAACATCTATGGCTGCCTTTACCCAAGAGTGGTAGAGTTGAGTAGTTACAGTAAAGACTTCATGATGCCCAAAGGTTAAAATATTTACTATGTGGCCCTTTAGAGAGAAGATTTCCAAGGCTTATCCTAAGCAATGTTTTCCCTTTGGCTGGCTGCTTCTGAAGCCCCCTCTGTACACTTTACAACCTCCTGGGGTCCCCTTCTCTAGCAGACCACCCTCTAGTGAATGATCCTTTTAAAAAATGACCCCTATTCCATATTCCTCCCAGGAGTTCCACCTCTGGTCTCTGAAATTCACACTCCTTGACTGCCATTAAGGGGCAATGCAATTGTTTCCCAAAGGTGTCCAATGACCCTGCTGCCTCAAGATATTTAGAAGCCTTGGGTAAGGTGTTCCACTGTGGCCCATGGCTGCAAGGATAGGTATGAAGTACTCCTAGTAGTCCTGCTAAAGGCTTTCTCCCTCTCACTTGGGATTAGAGGATAGGACACCACATCCTTCCAACTATGTATGTGGGAAGATAGAATATCAATGAAATATTTCTACCCAACCCTTCCAATTTCCATGACTGGTTACTTTTATATATTTGATATGGATGACACGTCATCATGTGTTAAGATCCTAAGAAGCAGAGTCTGAAATACGAATTCTTATTAGGGTTGCCAGATAAAATACAAGATGATGCCAGGTTAAATTTTAATTTCTGACAAACAATGGATAATTTTATAGTAAAAGTGTGTTTCAAATATTGCATGGGACACACTTATGCTAAAATATGTTTACCTAAAGTTAAAATTTAACTGAGCAGCTTGTGTGTTTGTTTATTTTCCCTAAAATCTGGCAACCCTTATGCTTGTTTTAAGTGATTTATTGATGAAGTATTTTCAGAAGAAAGGGAATGGGGGAAGTAAAATGGGGCAGGGGGAGATCTAACTGAGGTTGTGATCTCAGTTGGAAATAGGCTTTGACCAGATCCCATGGGTAGCTCTGGGTGGTATACAACATGAGTTGTACCTTAACATCAGCCCTTGGACTTCCATATCTCAATCATAAGGTATGGCTTGTCCCTAGGTGAGTTGGGGCCCATTGGTGGTTCAGCTGAGGACAATTCTCCAGATAAGGAGGCAGCTGTGAGCCTTTATGACTCAATGTTTATAGCATCTGGGAGAGGGGTGCACTATCCCAGAAAAGGAGCCCTGGGTAGGGCATGAACAGTATCCATCTCAAATCTCTTAACAAGTTAGTGGGTTAGTTAGGCTCTTAACAAACCTACTTTGAAGGTTCCATATGTTAGTCTGCGACATCACCTTGTACCTGGGCCAAAACTTCCAATTTAACATTCAGTTACACCTATTTTATGCAGTGGGTATTATACATCCTAATAAAGAGGGCTTCATGGCTATGGAAAGATTAGAAAGCCTAGTCTAGCAGGAGGTAGGCTGGGTTCAGATTTTGCCTATGCTATTTACTAGCTATCGTCTTAGACAAATATTTTCACTTCTCAATATGTGTTTCCTCCTGGAAAAGAGTAAATGGAGTTTTAAAAAACCTCTCCCACAGATTATTATGTTTCGGTTTTGACTCTTGTTTCCAGCATCAAAATCTGGTTTTCTCTTTTTCTAGTCATGGTCAGACTCCCTTCTGTCTATGGGTATATGCATTTCTCAGTGGTTGGTACATGTTTTAGGTTGGTGGAGAAGGCAGACACTGGGCCTTGAATCTGCCTTGTAGAGCAGACCACTTGGTGTGTGTGTGGTTGAGCTTACCTGTTGCCACGGATGACGAAATTTGTTTTCTTATGAGTGGATATAGTCAAGTCAAATGGGACAGGACATTTGGTCATAGCTTTTTAAAAACATTTCACTTTCCTTCCATGAGCTTTTGGAGAAGATCTTAGAGTAGTTTTTAATCTGGAGAATGACCCCCTACAGCATACGTGTTAAAGGACTCTACAACAGTTGCTCAGAGAACTCCTACCTGAGGCTCTAATCCAGGCTTTCCTCACTTCCCCACCTCCCTAACCACCTCTACCCTCAGATCACAAGTGAGTCATTTTGTTTCTTTGGGACTTGGTTTCTCCATTAAATTATGGTATTGAGACTAGATGAGTCCCTTCCACTCAAGATTCTCTAATTTTCAATATGGAATGTCTGCAAAAGACTAGGGTTCATTTAATGTAGTTTTCAATAATCTTTCTTTGTATAAACTTTTCTGGTCACAAAAGTAATATATGTCTATGGATATAATTTAGGTAACACAGATAAGCAGAAAGAAGCAGGTATGTCCTGTACCCACGACCTAAAGAGAACAATGGCTACCATTGCATCTCCTTCCATCTTCTTCCTCGTGTGTGTATTTGTGTGTTTATGTGCATGTTTGCCAAAATTGAAAACATATACCCTTTTTTCCCGGCATGTGAACTCTTGCAATGAGAATGTTTTCTTTGGCAAAATTTTCCCAACCTGGAGGTATTATGATGAACCAGGTTAAGTCTTGGGAAATGCCATAAATGATTTGACAGCTTTGGTGTCAAAGTAGGGACCCAGCAGAGTAGGTAAGTGCTTCAGAAATCTTGACAACCCAGAGATAAGCAGTGCTTCCTGTTTCTCCTCTAACATCAAGATGGTGGTTTCCTGTAGGCTGTTGATGTGTAATGATTAGAATTTCTTTGATAGAACATTGAGAAAGTATTTTAACTAAAGTGCCACATGTTGAATGAATAAAATGGCAAAGGAATCCCATACAAC
The DNA here is from genome assembly GCA_028646535.1 of Procyon lotor. NCBI lineage: Eukaryota > Metazoa > Chordata > Mammalia > Carnivora > Procyonidae > Procyon > Procyon lotor. Next base: position 61,917,060 of record CM053603.1, read on the forward strand.
TCTAGGATTGAATTGGCAAATATTTTGCCTGGAATAAGAAGATAATTAGGGAAATAGAACAAATCATGAACTTAAAAGAAATTTTCTTATGCATCAGGTAATTCTGTTAGACTTTGGATCTTTAGGTTCTTTTAACAGATGGAAAGGGAAATACTTCTATTTGAATTTCCAAATTCTCTAACAAAGCATCAGACATTCATTCTTAAGAACTGACTTATGAGCAAATTCGTATTCATCGTGTGACTATATATTTTCAAACAGGTATATGTATCATCCAGCTATAATTTTTTTCTACTCTGGGCATGATTTCTTTGATATTGTTTCTTCAAAAAATGTCCCTGTTAAAGACAAGGAGAAAAAGACTCAGAGAAGTTAAACAAGTGATTAGAGTTTTTGGCACAGCAGACGCCAAAACCAGAGCCTTCAGACTTTTGATCCATTTACCCCCACTGTTTATTACACTGTGTCCAGGGGGATGTATTCTAGGTACTACCGGATGTTGTAATTTCTATAACATGGCTTCATAATATGGACTTCCCCACCTCATCCCATTCCTTAGCAAAGCAAGGATGGATTTGATTTTTGAATATACTTAAGAAAGACTTATAAGAGTCAATAACACTTCAATAAAAAAAAGAGGTGTAAGTGTCAAAGTAAACAAGTCAAGAGTTAGCCCCTTCAAAGCTAGGCAAGGTGGCAGCTCCCATAAAGAAATACCTTGTTATGGGTGTTTCATAGAGTAAAGAAAGCCAGATCTTGTCCTATCTGGGAATCACCAACCTGAAATATTGTATAGTCTCTAAAAATCAACCTAGTCATGTAATAAGTAATTGCTGAATTTCACAAAGCCCAACAGCTTGATGTTTTAAATTCCAGAAAGACATTCAAGTCTTCCTTGATTTTTCACCTTTTATTTGTTTATTGTTTCACTTTATTTGTTTCACCTTTTTTTTGTTTATTGAGTGCATACTAGTATTGGGTTCTATGCTATAGTCTGGGAGTGCTATGGTCAGGCACAGTTCTTTTCTTGCCCCATTCATTCATTCATTCATTGACTAGTTATTTATGTAGTTCTTGCTATGTCCCAGGCACAGAGAGGAACTGGGGATTCAATGGTAGACAAGGACACAATTCTCTTCACAGAGAAGTCCAGTGAGAAGGAATAGGTCTAAATAGTTGTGTTTATGTGAATAACATTATGAATTAGATGTTCTAATTTCTATAACATGGCTTCATAGTATGGACTTCCCCACCTCATCCCATTCCTTAGCAAAGCAAGGATGGATTTGATTTTTGAATATATTTAAGAAAGTTTATGAATGAATGAATCCCCAGTGAATGTATGAATGAATCCCCAAACATTCATTCATGCGAATCCATTTCCTATTTTTTTTTTCATTTCTGATTCCAGGCGCCAATACCCTCCACCACCTTATACAGAGTCTGGAAGTTGATAAAGTGGATACCCAACATCAGTATTACTAATACATAACCTTTAGTTATTGGATAACTTTCACTATTTACTGTAAAAGTGTCTCAAAGTAGGGAAATACAAAATTTTGAAGAGCTGTAAAAGGTGAAAAATCGAAATAACTTACTTAAAAAAAATAGATGAAGCATCAGCCAATTTAAAGGGTCAAAGAGCTGGCTAAAGGAGGCAGAGTAATCAGATGAACTATAAGTATATACCTACTGTCGGCATTTCTTCTGAATAAAATACTCCCATTTGCGTTACTGTAACCATGTCTATAAATTGCTAGCCCTGGAGGAATCCCAAAAAGAATATTATAAAAATATTAAAAGAATGCTAAAAACTATACAAAACTCCTAAGAAATCTGTAAATTCTCTCAGGTAGAGAAATAATGAAGCAAGGTGAGCTGCAGTCACCAGCTTCCCTTTCTTTTTGCTCAGTGACATAGCTGTGTAGACTTCAACACCAAGACATAGTAGGACCTTTGTCCTTTTCTCTCCCCTGGTCCCCTCACACACACAAAAACAGCATTTTTTCCTAAAGAAAATAAAGAACAATTTTCAAACCAAAGAGGAATTGAATTATTAGCTTACTTGTACAACCATGGTTGTCTTTCTAACCCCTGCAATTTTCTGAGGCTTGGATTTTTAGAAATCTGTGTTAGAGCTTTTAGGACCTTGGAATTGTGCTCTTCCAACACTACCCAATAAATACCGTAATGAAGCTGCTTTTCAGAAAGGGCTCATGAAAACAAAGGTATTCAAGCAGAGAACATGACCCCTGGACAGGACTCAAAGGCTCGTTTGCTTGCCTAGAGTTGTCGTTTCATATTCTTTTAATGTAAATCAAAGATGAGCTACAAGGTAATTCAGTTCTTTGGTGCAATTACAATTCTAATATATGCTGTGGCCTGGAGCCCTTGCAGAGGTTCTGAGTTTTCATCAGTGTTCATATTTAAGTGGTTCAATTTTGCCCCTGATTGCCAGGTGCTAAAATATGAACCTTCACACTTGTGAGTCACCCCATTTAACCAAGCTGTGGCTTTACCCTCAGAGAGTTTCCTAGGTGTGAACCCAACTGTGCCCTGGACCCACAAAAACATTTTAGTCAAGATTTCCAGGGTAAATTCTAGCCCACCCTTGTCAAAACCACAGACTCCCACCCCCTCCTCCCTGCAGAGAGTTACTCCTACAACCCTGGGCTGAGCAAGAAGACCCTTACAACAAAAAGTGGGGGAGTTAAAAGGCCTGATTTGCCCTTTAAGAAGCTCTCTGCTTTTTTTTTTTTTTTTTTTTTTTTCTGTTTCTGGCAGCTCCAATATACCCATGGCATACCCAAAGAGGTTGAACCAAAATAAAAGAGAGGAAATAGAAATCAAAGTTGTTCACATGCCAATTTGGATTATGCTAAAAAAGGACATGAGATAGAAATCATTCACTCAACTGACAAGAATTTATTAAGCACCTGATCTGTGCGTAGAATGATAAGAAGCTTTATGGGGAATCCAAAAGCAATACCAAGTCCTAATCTATGACTTTGAGATAGCAATGCAGAATGACACAGATGAAAAAGAAAGGACACTGGAGTCAGACATATTTGATCTTAGATCCTGATTCTACTACTAAGCTGGCTAGAGGAACTTTGGCAAGTAAATTTACCTTCCTGAGCCTCAATTTCTTTGTGAAATGGGAATAATTTATCACACAGCATTTTTGAAAGAAATCAGAATAAAATAGTGTGTGTAAAGTGCTTGGCACCTACTAGGAATTCTCTTTGCCTCAAAGAAGTTAAATTCTAACTAGAAAAACAAAATATGGACATGAGAAGCAATTGGAAACATGACTGAAGCAGGTATAAGACAGAAAATTAGCAAATTAGGTATGGCTGTAGTAATAGGGTGCTAGATCACCATAGTTTTCATTGATCTGAGATACCATCTTTTGTAAAAGGGGCTTCCATTTCAAAGATGTAAAATGTGGAGAAAATACGGATATTAAAAAAATTAAATTATATAAATGAAAACTTAAAAGAAACAACATTCTTGCAGATAAGTTCAAGAAAATGGAAATTATTTGCAACCTGTAGACTCATAAAGCTACCTTTTGATTTTTTCCTTCTCTTGCTTTTTTCCTTTCACCTACTTCTCTTTTTTAACCTTAGTACAATCCATATATTTTTGTAAGAGTCCTTAAAAGTATCTTGGAACAAGGCAGTAAATAGATTTTTAGGTGGAGAGATGGCCTAACTTAATGAACCAACTTCAGCCTTGCTCTTGGCAGTAGCAACCGTCAGTCTGGTTTCCCCAAATGGGTGATGATTTGTCGTTTTCCAAATTCTCAGAAAAAAAATAACGTATGTAAATTTATTGGCAAAATCAATTTCCACATAATAAATTCAATGCTGAAAGGAAGCATAAAGCTTACAGACTTCATTAAGATCCATCTCTTTTTCCTTTAGTTCATACGTGTTATTAACATAATCATGGACCAGACCTTTAATTTCTCCATAAGGCAACCATACTTGCATGCACTAGGTACAGCATCTATTATATTTTAAGGTAATATCTCTATGTGTTCCATTTGATAATGGAGCATCTATGATCTATTTTTTTCCCCACGCTATGGGGGGGAGCCCCGCCCAAAGCCCCCTATGACCTAAATCTTATTGATTAAACTAAAAATAATTCTCTTTTCATCCTAAAGATGACAAATGTCTTTGGTCATTTTGAATAAATGCCTTTACTAGAAATAAGGGAACAGGGCTCACAGTTTTGAATGGGAGATTAGACCATATGCAACAAGAGAAGAAGGACCAGTCTAATCCAGTGCCTGACCCATGAAAAAGGTGCCTTTGTTGAATGCATGAATGAAGCCAAGGACAGCCAGGTGGGGGAAAGACTGTGAGTAGAGATTTGGTTTAGGAGAGATTTGGTTTTCAAGTAATCCTATCAGAGAAATAGAGTAAAAATTTATCTCAAGCAATAAGAGTAGAATAGGACAAGAGTAACTATAGATAAATTTGTGAACCATGTTTTCGCAAATTTTTGTCTTCTGATGCATACTCTGAAACACTCCGTCAGGCATACTATCTGTCTTACAGGCCTTATCAAGATCTACCTTCAGAGAAAATCTGAGGGGTTAGTGGTGGAGGGGGCTTAAACTTGCTCTCGTGTATTTGCAACTTCAGATGATCTCATCACACTTTGGTCTTCTCAAATGAATGGAATTTTGACTGTGGATTCCCCCAGAGATGGCTGAAACAGGTAATAATGATAACAGGGCAATGAATGGATGGATGATGGATGGATGAATGGAAGGAAGGAAGTCAGGTCTCTGCTTAGGGCTTTAGAGCTATACACTGTGTTACTCTGGAGGTTACCATTCACATGGTGATGTGAATCTCACTGTCCAGACCTATGCACTATACTACCTGCATGACAGTACATGGTGACCATAGCACAGAAGGTAACTATGAAATCCTAGGCCATTCAAGTTACCCCACACAAGCCTAGTAGTTGGAGCTAGGGACCAGGTGAAGCATATTTATTGGTAGCCCAGGAAGAGAAGACCAGCCTGCATCAAGAAAAAAAGCAGATTGGAACTGAAAAAGATAATAGGCATCTCCAGAAGAAGGAGAGGGCTTGGGCCAGAGATAATTGAGGTAGGTAAATGGCAGTAGATTATGCACCAAGTCCTCAGCACAGCTGTGGTTCTGGCCTTTGGCATATTTATAAATCAGACGAAGAGGTGTGATGCTAAAGGTATGTCAGTTTGATTAGGCTACAACAGATAGTTATAACCAAATGCTACCTAGGTATTGATGTGAAGTTAATTTTGTAGACGTGTTGAATATCTACAATCAGTTGACCTTAAGTAAAGGAGATTAACCATCGATAGTGTAGGTGGGCTTTATCTAATCAGTTGAAAGCTTTAAGAGCAAAATCTGAGACTTCCCAGAAAAGGAGATATTCTGCCTCAAGACTACAGCTTCAACTCCTGCTTGAGTTTCAAGCATACTAACCTGTTACAGATTTAGAATCTTGTTAGCAATATATTAGTATCCTTAATAGAAAAACCACCATTTGCATAGTAACTCAAAACCAGCCATTTAAGAAAATAATGTAGTACTCAACCACTACCTCTCATTTGAGTCTACTGGCAAGCCCAGGTCATACCACGTATGTCTATCCCAAATATATCTATATCTCTTCTATATCTATATCTTATATATCTGGGAGATCTGTCCTTCCTTTCCAGAGGGCCCTAAGGATATCTATGATATTCTTATAGGCCCTGGCCCAACTCCAGAGCCTGCAGAGGCACAAGGAGCCTCAGCTCGGAGCCCACACGAGTGGGACCCACTGTGCTGGATCCCTCAGTCTTTGCCCCTGGCCTCTAGTTCGACCTGCCCTGGGCCTTCTTCAAGCTCGTGGCAGAAGAATTCAAGCAAGAGCAGAGGCTCAGGTCAAAGCAGTGGAGAGATTGAATGGGCTGCTGACCAGGGAAAAAGAAAAGCTGAGCAAAAATTGTTGCCATGCATCTACTTCCCCAATGGCTGCCTCTGGCAGGGGACCATCTACTTCGGGCAGCAGATGTCACAACTGCTCAGTTTCCTTTGGGTGGTTTTGCAGAGAGACTGGCAGTCTTCCACGCTGCTGGCCTCAGAACAGAAGTCAGGACAAGAAGTCAGGACAGAAGTCAGGACAAGAACCTGGCCTTCAGCAAGTTCAGGGTATTATGTCTACCGTTACTGATACAGAAGACCCTGTAGAATTAAAAGGCAGAACGTAGTATTCGACGCATCTTCATTGAGTGCCTACTATGTGCCAGCCACTGTGGACGCAGCTGAGTGCAAGTGATGGCCCATGGGGAGTGAAATCAATACAAGATAGCATTAGGGGCTGTGAAGAGGTAGAGTCGTAGAGTCGGCCCTACTCTTACAAGAATAACAAGCTATGCAGCAGAGGGAAAGCTGCCTTTGCTTCAGCCCTGGAGGTAGCCACACCGAGTTATCAGAAACTTAACTTGCAGGTGGAAAGAATCTACACCAACGAATCTGCTGAATCATAATCAAGACCAACCATGGTACCTCGTGCAAACTCATTTCCCTTTTGTCCGTTCATCTGTTATGTTGAAGGCATGTGTGAAGAAAATAATTTCTTTCATGGTTGCTGAAATCTGAAGTTGGATTGGGTTTATTTCAGCAAGTTACTAACCGCTTTCTCTTCTGATTCGAATTACTGAAGCAGCTGAGAATTGCTGGTTTCCTTTGATGCTTGCAAGAGAGAAGGTCTTTAACACACTTAGGATCCCATGAAGGTTGATCCACCTGACTATGATACATTTGAACATGAGAGTCAAAGATTGGGTTTGGAGGGTCCTTTGGGACATTCAGAAACCTGTAGGGACAATGTCATGTTTCTTACCCCTCTCTTCCTACTCACCCTCAGATGTGGAGAAAATCCTAAATTGGCAATGGTCAGGGTTTATAGCCTGCGGAATCTCTCATGGTTTGAGGTCCCAGCAGCCATCACCAATCCCAAATATTTCCTGAAGTGAGAAGGTCATAGGATATGCAGAGACAAGAAAGAGCACAAGGAAATTCACCATCTTGCTTTTACATCCTGGTAGGAGATTTTGATTTTTCAGTTTTTAATGAAAGCAGAAATGGTTATTGCAATCAGAAGTAAAGGGAGGAAAGCATTAATCTTTTCTCTTTCCCCCCCCAGATTTACTGAGATATAATTGACGTATAACTTTGTATAAGTGCAAGGTGTATAATGCGTTGATTTGATACACTGATATATTGCAGAATGATTAGGGTTAGTTAGCTTCCACTGAAAGAGTTATGATTCTTTTCAAGCACCTTCTGATAGTCAGTGAGTCTCCGGAGGAATGAGTGCTTTCAAAGCAGTGGACCTATGGTTGTAAAAGAGAAAAAACAGCTCTACGTGTTGATCTCGGAAGATCTCTAGGGTACACACTAGAAAAAAATGAAAAAAAAAATGGAGACAGTATATATAGCTTGTTGGATCTTATGAGAATAAAATAGCTGTAAGAATATATACTTGTATTTCTTTTCTTTCTTTTTTTTTTTTTTAGAGAGTGCATGTGTGCACACAAGTGGAGAGAAGGGCAGAGGGAGAGAAAGAATCTTAAACCCCTATACTGTGCTTGATCTCATGACCCTGAGATCATGACCTGAGCCACCTGAGTACCCTTTGTATTTCTTTATATTTCATAAATATGTAAAAAAAAAAAAAAAACGTAAACCATAAACTCCTAAAGGATTTTCCTCTGAGAGTCAAAAGATCTACTCTAGATGTAGAGGATCAGATGGAGGTTATAGGCATGGGATCGAGGCATTTCTTTCAATGTGCCTTTTCCTATTTGACTCTTGTATGTGTGTGGTAAAATACACATAAGATAAAGTTTACCATTTTAACCATTTGGAAGCATACAATTCAATGACACTAAGTACATTCATGATATTATACAATCATCATCGCTGTTTGGTTCCAGAATAGGAAGCCCCATACCTATTATTAAACAGTCTCTCATTCTCTGCTCCACCTAGCCCCTGTAAATCCCAAATCTGTTTCCTATCTCTATGAATTTGCCTATTCTGGGTATTTCCTATAAATAGAATCGTATAATATGTGGTGTTTTGTGTCTGGGTTCCAAGTTTATCCAGTTGTAGCATGCATTCCTACTTCATTTCTTTTTAAAGCTGAGTAATATTCTACTGAATGGATAGAACACATTTCTTTATCCATTCATCCATTGATGGACATTTGTGTTATTTCTATCTTTTGCCTATTGTGGATAGTGCTGCTATGAATATTGATGTATGAGTTTTTGTTTGAACACCTATTCTTAATTCTTTGGGCTATATTCCAGGGAGTGGAATTTCTAGGTGATACGGTAATTCTGTTTAACCTATTGTGGAACCACCAAATGACTTTACGCAGAGGCAGCACCATTTGCATTCCCACCAGCAATGTATGAGGGGTTCCAATTCTTCCACAACTTTGCCACCCCTGCTAATTTCCTTTAAATATTTTTTTCTTATTATAGCCATCCTACTGAGTATGAAGTGGTATTTCATTGGGGGTTTGATTTGCATTTCCCTAATGACTGATGATGTTGAGTATCTATTCATGTGCCTGTTGGCCACTTGTATATCTGCTTTGGAGAAATGTCTGTCCAAGTTCCTTGTGCATTTTTAGTCGGGTTGTCTGTTCATTGCCGAATTGTAGGATTTCTTTATATGTTCTAGATACTAGACTCATTAGAAATATGATTTGTAAGTATTTTCTCCCATTTTGTGAATTGTCTTTTCACTCTTCCTGATAATATCCTTTGCACAAAAGTGTTTAATTTTGATGAGTTCAATATATCTATTTTCCTTTTGTTACTTGTGCTTTTGATGTCACATCTAAAAATGCATTGCCAGATCCAAGGTAATAAAGAGTTACTCCTATGTTTTCATCTAAGAGTTTTATGTTTTGGCTCTTATGTTCAGTTCTTTTATTTTCGAGTTAATTTTTGTATATAGTATTAGGTAAAGATCCAATTTCATTTATTTGTACGTGGATATCTGGTTCTCAGCATTTTTTGTTGAAGAGACTGTTCTTTCTCCCACTGAATGGTCCTATCACCCTTGTCAGAAATCACTCCTGACCATAAATGTATGGGTTGATTTATGGTCTCAGTTCTATTTCATTGATCTCTATGTCTATCTGTATGCTAGGACCATACAGACTACTATAGTTTTGTAGTAAATTTTGATATCAGGAAATGTTAATCCTTTACCTTTGTTCTTTTTCTCAAGATTGTTTTGGCTAGGGGCGCCTGGGTGGCTCAGTGGGTTAAAGCCTCTGCCTTCGGCTCAGGTCATGATCTCGGGGTCCTGGGATCGGGCCCCGTATCAGGCTCTCTGCTCAGCGGGGAGCCTGCTTCCCCCTCTCTCTGCCTGTCTCTCTGCCTACTTGTGATCCCTCTCTCTCTCTGTCAAATAAATAAATAAATAAAATCTTTAAAAAAAAAAAAAAAAGATTGTTTTGGCTATTTGGGGCTGCTTGCAATTCCACGTATTTCAGGATAAGACTTTTCCCATTTCCTTAACAAAAAAAAAAATCCATTGAGATATTGACAGGGATCACATTAAAGCTGTACTCATTTGGTGAGTACTGCTATCTTAACAGTATTAAGTCTTCCAATCTGTGAACAGGAAATTTCTTTCCGTGTATTTACCTCCTTTAAAATTTCTTTCAGCAATGTTTTATAGTTTTCAATGTACAAGTATTTTACCTCTTTGGTTAAATTTATTCTTAGGTATTTTGTTAATTTTGATGCTCTGTAAATAGAATTGTTCTGATTTTAATTTCATTTTTGGACTATCATTTGCTACCATATGAAAATACAACTGATTTTTCTTGTGTTGGTCTCATTTCCTGAAATTTTGCTGAATTCATTTATTGGCTTGAATAGTTTTTTTGTGTATGAACTCTTTAGGATTTATATATATGAGATCATGTCACCTATGAATAGAGATAGTATACTTCTTCCTTTCTTATTTAGATGTCTTTTATATCTTTTTCTTAACTAATTGTTCTGGCTAGAACTTCCATTACAATGTTAAATAGAAGTGGTAAAAGTGAGCATCCTTGTCTTGTTCCTCTTGATCTAAGGGGGAAATTTTTCAGTCTTTTACCATTGAATATGCTGTTAGTTGTGGCTTTTTTTATATATGTCCCTTAGAATAACTTGCCGGAAGGCCTATTTTGGATATTATTATATCCACCCTAGCTTTCTTTCAGTTTACATGCAATATTTTTCCATCCTTTTACTTACAATCACTTTCTATTTTTGGCTGTAACGTGAATTTCTTGTAGACAGCAAATAGATGTAGTGTGTTGTTATTTTTTAATTCATTCTGCACATCTCCGTTGTTAATTTGGAGAGTTTCTTATATTTACATTTAAAGTGATTTCTGATAAGGAATTTCTTCTTCCCTTTTGCTATTTTTCTTCAATAAGTCTTATATCTTTTTTTCTTCCTCAATTCCTCCATTCACTGCCTTCTTTTTTTGTTTAATTGGATGTGGGGGGGTTTCCACACCATTTTAATTCCTTTCAGCTCTTAACTTTTGAACTACTTTTAAATTATGTTCTTAGTGGTTATCTTGGGGATTACAGTTAACTTCTTATAACAACCTAGTTTAAGTTCATACAAATTTCACTTCAATAGTGTGCAAAATTCTACTCCTGGATGTCTCTAGCCTCCTTTTATGTTGTTATGGTCACAAATTACATCTTTATACCGTGTGTCCATTACATATATTTGTAATTATTATTTTATACTTAGAATTTAATATGTCATTTCAATGCCTCCATGGTTTCTGATGAGAATTAGCTGTTAATCTTATTGAAGATCCCTTCAATCTAATGGATCACTTTTTTCTCGCTGCTTTCTTTGTCTTTCAACAGTTTGATTATTATATGTCTCAATGTGGATTTCTGTTTATCCTGCATCTTTTGAAGTTTGTTGAGTTTCTTGAATGTGTTCATTCACATCTTTTGTCAAATTTGGGAAACTTTCTACCATAATTTCTTCAAATACTCATTCGTCTCTTTCTCTCCCCTCTCTCTGGAATTCTCATTATGCATATTTTAGTATACTTGTTGGTGTTTCCCAGGTGTCTTGGGCTCTGTTATATTCTTTATTTCAATTATTGTATTTTTAGCTCCAAAATTTCTATTTGGAGAGACTTCATTTCCTTTCATTCTTTGTCCTTGGTTTTCTTTAGCACTTGGAACATATTTAAGGCAGCTGATTTAAAAATCTTTGTTTAGTAGGTCTGATATATATGCTTCATCTCGGGTAGTTTCTGTTAATTTTTTTTTCCGTGGATGGGCCATACTTTTTTGTTTCTGTGCATACCTCATAATTTTTTGTTGAAAACAGGCCATTTTGAGTATTATGATGTGGCAAGTGGAAACCAAATTCTCTCCTCTCCCTAGGATTTTTCATTACTGCTTTTTGTTATTATAGGTTGCAGTTAGTTGTTTATTCAGTGACTTCTCTAAACTATTTTTGTAAAGACTGCATTCCTTGTCATGAGAAGACTCTGAAGGCTCTTTTCCGTTAGCTTAGTGTTCAGCTAGTTGTTTGACAAAGATTTCCTTAAATACCTAAAGTCAAGAAAAAGAAAGTCTGGAAAAGTAAACAAAACAATTTTCCAGGTCTTTGCAGATTGACTCTGTGTTGGGTCACTTCCTTCTTAGCCAGGCCACATGTCGCCTCTGTTAGAGCCTTCTCTTCCTGCTTGCACTGAGCCTAAAGATCAGCTAGAGATGAAAGCATATGGTTTTTCTCAGGTCTATTCTGAGCATGTGTCCCGCCCTAGGCATACACATGTTTTCGAGATTCCCTAGTCTACCTGAAAATTTTTCAAAGATGTTATTGCCCTCAAAAATTTCACTCTTTGGCTTTGCTTCATGTACCTTTGGTTTGTCTATTGTTCACCCAAGCTATTACTCTTTGCCCCAGAGAGCAGTGGCATGTCCTTTATTTTGGTGGGAACATCCTCCATGTAGCCACTTAGCCCAGATAGAGTTCCAAGTGGGGTGGAAAAAAAGGGAAGTCCCTTGAAGCGGTCTTTGGAGCAACCGCAGTCAAGTCAAAAGAGCCAAACACAATCCCTTGGGAACAAGATCTTGTCTGCTTCCTCTGAAAACTGGTGCCCACCCAGGAAATGTGGGCTGCTATCCTAAGTCCATTGCCACATGGAGGAGAATGGTGAAACAAGAGTAAATGAAAATTTCTGGCCATGTTTCAGTAGCCTTTTCTTGGTGAAGCATTCATTTGGTTGCCATAAAACTGTGATTCTCAGAGGTCAGTAAGATCAATTCTTGCAGTTTTTTCCTGGTTTTTGTGCTTCTGGTGACAGATCCCAAAAGTTCCCTACTCTACCATTTGTACTGATTTCCCATTTGTCTTTTGAGTCATGTGACCGTATTATTTATATAGAAGAGTAATTAATTTAAAAAAAATGTAATGAGTGTTTTAGTAGGGTCTTACAATCTAATGTCCTGGCCTGCTGAAACTTTGGCTCCACCAAATAAATTTGCCACCAAGCTCTCATTTACTTTCATTTGAGACAGATACAAAAAGATGACTCAAGTGAGACCCAAGATTAGGTTGTTAGTTAAGGCTTACACTAGTCAAAACTTTGAAGTATTCAGTTTGTCTCCCCATAAACCTCTTCTTTTCCATTCCTCTCTGCCTTGGTTCTCTTTATTCTCAAACCCAAGCCTGATGATTCACCTGCGCTCCCATCACTCTCCATGATGAAACAAGACAGACTGACTGAAACCTGTTAACTCTGTAAGGGGATGAGGCAAGTTTCTATTTCATCATTTGTCTTAGAATTCTTATATCCCAAGGTGAAGTAGTACACAGGTGTCGTTTCATTCACAAATATAAAATAAAGGAAGTAGGTTTGTTTGTGTATTTGTTTTTGAAAAGTTGGTTGTGGGTATTGGAGAGGTAAGGGACATTAAAGGAAGAGATGAGGTGCCTTAGGAGAAATATAAGGGCAAGAACATATGATGCTGTTGGATAAGCATCACACAATAACTTTTTCTAAGTCAGTGCTACAAAAAGTGGTCTCTAGATGTACTGACTAAAGATATGTTTACCAGCTCTTCAGAGGATTCTGAAACATGCTAAAGTTTGAGAGCCACGGGTCAAAGTTACCTTACATGGTTTTCTTTTGGTTTGTGTAATAAAGATATTACTTTATCTTGATATGTAAGATATCACTTACATATTTATAACACTTTACTACTTACAAATTTTTTTGTAGACAATAATCTTACCTGTTAACACAAAAGCCCAGGATTGTTTTCCTCTTTTAATAAATAATAAAACTGAGTTTTAGAAAGCTTATCTGACTTTTTCCATGGTGCCCATTCAAACACAAGTCTCTTGACTTCAAATCCATGGATCTTCTAATTTTGCATATATGCAAAAATTTTTTAATAAAAGCAAAAAGGATGCACCTTTCTTAATGTAGTTACTTAGCTTTGCCTTCCTTTTATTTATTCTTTGGTTCATCCACCACTCAATCCTTTACGTATCCAACAAATATTCATTACAAATTATAATAAGCCATCCAAGGCTATCTAAAGGCATACTCAAAGATGATGGCAATTTCTGTTTATTGGTTTGGCTAGAGTGATATGCTTTTAATTATGTATAATTCCATTACATATATTTTCTTTAGTAATTTAGTGACTAGTTTCTTTAAGAACAGTTAGGCTAGGGATTCTTTAACACTGCTTCCTACTAGAATTGGCAAGATTTCTCAAAAATCCTCACATCCAGACGAATAACCTCAGAATCTCTGGAGGTAGGACCCAGGCATCAGTATTTTGAAAGCAGTCAAGGGGCGCCTGGGTGGCTCAGTCGATAAGTGTCTGCCTTCAGCTCGGGTCATGATCCCAGGGTCCTGGGATCGAGCCCCGCATCGGGCTCCCTGCTCAGCGGGAAGCCTGCTTCTCCTGCTACCATTCCCTCTGCTTGTGTTCCCTCTCTCGCTGTGTT
>CM053603.1:61931642-61958735 GCA_028646535.1 Procyon lotor
CAAATAATACATTATATGTTAATAAAAATTAATTAAAAAAAGAGAGAGAGAGAGATGGAACTAGTCCTACTTTATAAAAAAAAAAAAAAAAAAAACAAGAAAAAGAAAGAAAGAAAGCAGTCCAGGGGATCCTAATGTGTAGCCAAGGTTGAGAGAGCCAGTATATATGAGAATATAAGCTTAATTCTAGTGCCTCCTAAGAAAAATTTTCCTATCTTGTGAGTCTCATTTCAAAACAGTTCAGAGAGAGAGATAGACAGACAGACTGGGATAAAGGAGTGTTTGGGAGAATGGCAGAATCTGGTGTGTCCCCACTCAGAAGTCTTCCTCTCCATTGCTCTGTCAATTCTCACCACCCAAATAGGTACATGTTCAACTCAAGCTAATCTTCAGTACTCCTCAGAAGTGTATGTCTAGAGAAAGTACGCATAGTTTGCAAATAAAGTGTTCATTATAAAGTCTTGGTGAAAATCTAATACCCTCAAATTATTCTAGCTTAAATTAGTAGAATCAGTCCGACAAGGCTACCACTCTGATTTGAAATTTATTTGCCAAACCCTCAGGAAGTATGAATCACTTCAACTTACAACAAAATTTCTTCCCCTTCTACAACTTTACAGCCCTCCGTCTATTCCTTGCTTACGATACAGCACTTTCTAAAGTCTGTCATATTTTATCCTCTGAGGGACTGCTTGGGGAAGTGACTTCAGGACCAAGAAAATCTAGGTATGAAAACTGGCTTTCTCCCTGCCTCTCTGAGCCACAGTTTTTCTGTCTAGACAATAAGGGTGGTAACGCTTTACAAGGATGCTCTGAGCGTCAGAGGAAAAATATGTAAACTACCCAAAGCCTGGCACACTGGGCCTCAACAAATGGGACTTACATTGATGATGCTTCCTCTCTCCCACTGGTCTTAAGCTCTTTATCCTTTTTCAAAGCATCTTTGCCTTCATTATCTCATGCAATCTTCCCCACAAGGAAGATAGGCTAGAAGTTATCTCTGGGTCACAGAAGAGCAAGCTGAAGTGCCAGACAGTTAATAGGATGGATTCAAGAGACAATTATGCATTCTCTTCATAAAACACGCTTATAAAGGGAAAAATCCTAAGCAGCAAACTAATTGGGGGAAACAAAACAGAACCAAAAAACACAGGGCTAAATGCAGTCACCTACTTTGGGAGATCTGAAAATAGCAGTATGAGTAAAGTCAACAGGGGAAAAATATGCTTTCAGAATTTGAAACTTGCATGGTCAAATGAAGGGTGCTGTTGAGTTCGGGCGGCAGGTTGGTAAGTGATAGATCTTTTTCCTTTTCTGTATTTTTAAATTTTTTTTAAAGATTTTATTTCTTTATTTGACAGAGAGAGAGAGAAAGAGAGAGATCACAAGTAGGCCAAGAGGCAGGTGGAGAGAGAGGAGGAAGCAGGCTCCCTGCTGAGCAGAGAGCCCGAAGCGGGGTTTGATCCCAGGACCCTGAGATCATGACCTGAGGCTTTAACCCACTGAGCCACCCAGGTGCCCCGCTTTTCTGTATTTTTTAAAGGTAATCTTCTTATCTTATGCCTTTCCTTATTAAGTGAAACTCATAATATCAGAGAGAGGTGACATATGTGTTTATTCATGTTTATGTATAAATATATATGATCATATATAAATATATATGATTTTCCATAAGTCGAATCTATCTGGTTTTTTTTTCTAAATGGCAGTTGCAAACCATCCCTGATTTGTATATTCCCAGGAACAAGAAACAACTTCACTCAGTTTCTTCCAACCCAGAGCATCCAGAGAACAATTGGTATCTAGAGGGATTGACATAAGGTTACTATATTTTGCTGCACGTGAAAATCACTTAAGGAGATTTAAAAATCCCCGTGTCTACTTCTCACCCAGCCAAATGTATCAGTATTTCTAGGGATGGAATCCAGATAGCAAAGTTTTTTGTTTTTTTTTTTTTTTTTAAGCTTCCCAAATAATTCTAATGTGCAACCAAATCTGAGAACCAGTGGTCTAGATTAGTGCTTCTGATGCTGTGAGTCTGGGATGAGGACCTACCTTTCTCACAAGCTCGGCTCCTGGTTGGTGCTATTTCTGTTGGTCCTTAGACCACATTGACTGAGTAACAAGGACATAAAGAAATTTCTTTGCCTTCATTTTAGGAGTATTAACACATTGGTTGCATAATCACTTAGGGACCTGCCTCATTAGTTACAAAAAATGAAAATTTGGGCTGGATAATCTCTGAGCTTGCTTTGGCACGCCAAACTTAGGCACTTTATTACCAACCAAGGCATGAGTCTTATGGTTCTTAGCGGCCAGGAAATGAGTGCTTGTACCCAGCATCTTTTGAACATTTGGCCTTTAGGAAGCTCCTCTTCTCATGAGGCAGACTGAGGTAGCGCTGCTTAAACATCTGTGTGCATCAGAATCACATGGAATTCTTGTTTTAAATGATCTAGAGCCTTACTTGCAGAGATTGATTTCATAAGTCCAGGCTGGAACCTAGAAACTAGTGGTGCTAAAAAGAATAACAGATAACATTTATTGAATAAATAATTCAATAACATTTATTGAATGAATGGCTACATGCCATTTTTTGTTCTGGTAATTTCATAACCTAAACCCATTAAATCTTCACAGAGATCCTAGGCAACATGGACTAATAATTCCCCCAATTTGTAGATGAGAAAACTAATAAAGAAGGTAAGTAATTGTCCAAGGTCATATAGTTAGGAAATTGCAGATGTGGGATCCTACTTAGAGGGAATTTAACACAGTTAGATTTTGAGATCCTTTCCTCAAAGAATTTCTGATTATAAAAAGGAAAAAAAGAAAGAAAGCAGGCGCAGGAACAGTGGAGTCAGGATTCATAATCTGGGAAACTGACTTCAGATCCCAAACTTTGATCTAGCTGGTTCTGATGCAGACAGCTTCTAGATCACACCTTAAATACCCATTTGTAGGTCTGCTGAGCCAGTGGAGTGGCTGCCAAGGACCTCCTGGGATTTTTTTAAAGTACAGTCTCCTCAATCTACTTCCCCCATATACTGACTCCTGAGATCAGGCATGAGGCCTGGGAGTCTGTGTTTTAACCACATACTCCACCCCCGCAGGGATTCTGATACACAGCCAAGTTTGAGAACCATTGAAAGAATAGACATTGAAAGAATGGCAACCTGCCTTCATTATCTAGTTCTTCCAGTTACCATCTCTGTGTCCTCATTCATTCATTTAACAAGAACAAATATTTGCGCTCTTGCTCTATGCTGGTACTGGGTGCTACAGATTTACTAGCAAACAAAACAGACAAAACTCCCTTCCTCCATGAGACTTACATTCTGGTTTACTAGTACATGGTAAATGCAATGGGGCCACATAAACAACAAAGGAAGTGAAGAGCATTGTGACTTTACGTAAAGGTGGCCAGAGAAAGCCTCATTGGGAAGAAGATATTTCAGTAAAGAGGAAAGGTTAGAGTGGGCTAAGTAGAGAGACCTATGGGGAGGGTGTTCCTGACACACGGAGCAGCTAGTACAAAGGCTTGGAAGTTGGAGTGTGCTTGGCATGTTCAAAGAACAGCAGGAAGACAGTGTAGAGGGAATAGAGTGAGTGAGGGGGAGAGTACACGAAAATGGAACCAGAGAACAGACAGAAGACATGGGATCTAGAATTGGTAGGTCACTAAAAGGACTTGGGCTTGGGCTTTTTTGCTCTTTGTGACATGGGAGCAATTAGAAGATCTCGAGTGAAAGCATCTGGAGTATGTGAAAGTATCCCCAGTTGCTGGGTGGATAACAGACCGTAGTAGGATGTGGGCAGAAGCACGGAGACCACCTGGGAGACTATGGCAATTATCCAGGTGAGCGATCGTGCTGGCCTGGGTCAGATGAATAGCAGTATACTAATATATAATACTACTAGTAGTAGTATACTCTGAATATATTTGGACAGTAGAGGAAACAGGAAATGCTGTAAGTTTGGGTTTGATCATGAAAGGGAGAAGTCAAAGATCTTCAGTAAAATTTATTCAATCATTGATTCATTATAAAGAATGTTTACTGGGCACTACTGTGCACAATCATACGCGCTGGCCTGGCCACTGTGCAAAGTCCTGAGGGTACATTGGTAAACTAAACATACGGTACCTGCCCTCATGGAGTTACATTCTAGTGACATGAGGACAGTAGGCACCTAACTCTTTATGTTATGACAATACAAGGTGCACAGTACAGAACCTGGAGCACGGTAGGGCTCAATACATGGTAGGTATTACTATCATACAGATTATTTAGCAAAATTTAGTTATAGACAACATAAGTTCATGCTAATAAAATACAGATGAAAGGATTAATTAAAATGGAGTAGGAGAGGGGAGCTTGGGTGATATAGTCAGTTAAGCATCAGACTCTTGGTTTGGGCTCATGTCCTGGTCTCAGTGTCATGAGATTGAGCCTTGCATTGGGCTCTGTACTCAGTGCAGTCTGCTTAAGATTCTCCTGCCCCTCTCACTTGGGCTCCTCACCCCCCTCTAAAAAGTAAATAAAAATCTTAAAAAAAAAAAAAAAAAAAGATGGAGTGGGATAAAGAATTAAGCTAGCTCATATCCCTGTGATTCCCCAAATAACACAACAAAACATTCATGTTTTCTGATTTTTATTTCAGTATGGTGGGTGGTCCAGTACCAAGAAAGTCAGGAAGCCATAGCCATGGGACTTGAGCCCAACTCTGGGAAAGGTTTTGGGTGCCTTTTGAGATTAGAATAGCACAGCTTCTTTGTTGACTTGCATGCTGGGACTAGGTCTCAACCAGGGACAGTGGCAATGTCTGGAGACACTTTCAGTTGTCGCAAATGGGGAACATGGGAGAGAAGTATGTTACTGGCATCTAGTTGGTAGAAACCAGGGATGATGCTAAATGTCCTATAATACACTGGACACCCTCCACTTCACACTCACCAAAGGAATATCCAGTACAAAATGTCAGTAGTGCCTAAGATTGAGAACATGAGATGAAGAAAAGACATGTAGAGTTATCCAAAACCATAACCATATGATCATAAACAAAATCAGCGGTTTGAGAGAAAAAGTGTCCACACTCTAACAAATGCGATGAACTCTGGAAGGACCTCATTTTGTCATTAATAAGAGAGGACTCAGTTGAACAAAGGTGTGCTGTGTTAGCTTTATTTCCAGAAATGGCCCTCTTCAAAGGCAACTATTCATTCTTCCTGCTGTCTTTACCAAAGGGTGTCCGAGTGCCTTTTCTTCCTGCATAAAGGTTCTGTTTGCCTAGCCTGGGATGTGGGGCATTCTAGGAGCAAGGAAAGTCTTATCAAGGCATTTTATTCTGGGAAACTTAATGGGGCAGACAATGAAAAAGAAAAGAGACAAATTGTTCTTTTGGTTCCAAATAAATGCTTGTTTTCTGACGCTGCCTGAATTTAAATGGTCCTCAGTTTGACTGTGAAATTAACACCTCTTTGAGGTTAATTGTGGGGGTGGGGTGCCATTCACACCACTTCCAGAGCTATTGTCTGCCTGGAATGCAGAAGGAGCAACACCAGTGCACGGTACACTTGCTTAACCAACACTTGCTCCGCATCTCTTCAGCCTTCATCCAAATATTGCAACCAGAAGAAGCAGGCATTCACACTGCTGACCCATTTCCCACATTTGTCTCTCTCACCCAAGAAACAGTTACAGGAAGTCCATTGACCTAGAACCAAATCAATTCACCTCCACCAGCCTCATTTTCTTTCTCCTTAAGGTGGGAGGATTGACCAAGCTCCCTAAGGTCCTCTCAGCATGACTCTGCCTTGACCAACAGCTTGCTTCTGGTCCCAGAGTTTCGGGTGCTATCTCATTACTGAGAACATGGGTATTGCATGAAAGATGCATAACTCGTAATTCGAGAGTCACCAACCACAAACCCAGTTTCTTCAGTTATTAGCTGGGAGACCTTAGGAATAGCTCTTCAACTCCCTTGGGCCATCTGGCTACATTTTTAAGTTTCCTTCCATCTTCAAAATTATATGATTTTAGGAATCCTAAAATCGATGACTCAGGGTTGGAGAGTTTTGAACATTGTGGTGCTGCTGCTCTCGAGTTACATCATAAAGGGTAGTCAGCAAATGGTCCTGTGTACATTTTTGTACCAATCAATTTTTCTTCGGGAAGTGAAAACTTTTTGATCATTCTTACATATTATTAAGATTTTTTCCATAAATACTGAACCAGTTTTGAGTGTTATTGTCAATGAGTACGTATGCCAGGTTTCCCATAGCCCATAAACTGGACAGCATTTGATGTTGCCATTTTTAATATTTTTGGTTGGCTTACACTAGTGACAACTTTAAACTATTTAAATTGATGCGTCCAAAGCCATTAAAGAACGCTTCTGCGTGTAACCTTATCTCTTTATGCACACTGAAACCTGGACATTATGAAGCTGATAAGCAGCTCATGGTAAATAGAACTTCTTGCCTTAACCAAGTGATTTCTTTTTCTACAGTGAAGATTCAAGAGTAGGATTCTGAAGCTACGAAGAAAATGTTATTCTAGAGGAGATTTTGTTCTCCTCCAAACTAATACAAACAAATGAAAAAACTAAAGGAAACATTAGGTGCCTGTCTTAAATTTACTATCAAGGAAGGCAATCAGATTTACTTCTCGGCAGGTCCTCACTGGGAGAGCAAATTTCTCCTTCCACCTACGGTGAAGGAAGAAATGCAGAAATCTTTTAAGAACAAAAGGAAAACTGGACTATTCACTGCAAGACATTAGTCATCTCTGGATATTTGTGCTAAGAGTCCTTTAAAAAGTTAGGAAAGCCAGGGCCACGGAAATGCGCACGCACAAAAATCAAAATTATTCCCCAATAATGTGTTTTATTAAATTTTTTCCCCCATCCTATCTTGCTCCTAAATTCTCTTATGAAACTACTCACTTCCCAGTGTTCATTCTGCTGCAAACCATGACCCAAGCAAACAAAATCCTGGCACATTCCTTTTTAATTATTTTAGTCACAAAAATAATATATGATCACTGTATAAAAGTTAGAAAGATAGATGACAAAAGGAAGAAATTACAACACATCTATAATTCCACATCTCAGAAAAAGCCACTGTTAGCCTGGGTTATACCTTTCCAGAATTTTTTTTTCACGAATGTCTTTTTAAAAAGAAGTCATGCTCTTCAAACTATTTCTACCTTATTTTCTCACTTAACAACAAGCTATGTGCACTTTCTGGGGCTTTTTTTCCCCATAGAAACCTACCCTGATTTATAAATCAGAAGGTTACTTCTAATATGGAATCCTAACAGTATTTTTTACTTTCTATTGTTATAAACAGATCTGTAGTTAAATCCTTGTCATTTCACTTTTGTGCACATTTTTAATTACTTCCTTACAACAAATTCTTAGATGTGGCACTCTTAGAACCAATGGGGATGCCCACTCTTAAGCTCTTTTCACACAGCGCTGTATCTCTAAAATCTCATGCTGATGCTACTGCACCCCTCCAACCCTAGATGACGCCCTTTGGGCCCGAGAAGGGCTTGCATAGCCTTTCAAGCACAGAAAGTCTTTGGAAATACAGTGGTGATTTAGGAAGCGTAGGTGGTTCAGTTGACTGAGGGCCCACAAACCATCACAAAAGTTTCAAAGCGAACATTTACAGAGAGTCACTGTACTATTATGATTTCTGGTAAATAAGTGGGTGGAAGGCAAAAAAGAAAGGGCTTTCCTTTGAGGAGATCGAAAAAACCAAACCTTACACAATAACAAATCCAGACTTCACCCATAAAGCTAAAAGCACCCCTAAATGCAGGCTTAATTAAATTAACGATACTTTGAAAATTTAAAGTGTACATACTTACAACCTGGAAATTCCATTCCTTAATGTGGATTACTTAGTTAAATTCTAAGTAGAGAATTCTTATTTATAAGAATGTAAAACTGGCTGGGCGCCTGGCTGGCTCAGTGAATTAAAGCCTCTGCCAATCGGCTCAGGTCATGATCTCAGGGTCCTGGGATAGAGCCCCGCATCGGCTCTCTGCTCAGCTCTGATCTCTCTCTCTGTGTCAAATAAATAAATAGAATCTTAAAAAAAAAAAAAAAGAATGTAAAACTGGGAAAATGAATTGGAAACCACTTAAGCGGCCATCGATAGAGGAATGGATAAATTAATTACAGTATATTCATACAATGCAATATTATAAAGGAGACAAATTCTTCTTTGTACATCATGGACAGATTTTTAAAATCTAATTGTATATAAAAAAAGGAAAAGATGGATGCAAAATTATATATTCATAACAATGGCATGGAGAATAATATTATGTATTAAGAAAAAATATATATGTGTGTATACAACCATGGCCTGAAAGCCACCACATTTATGAGTCTTTGCCTCTGGGGAATTTGGAAAAAAAAAAAATGAAAGCAGTTGGGGGAGGGTGAGAAGGAAAGTCTTTCAGTTTTACCTGTAATATCATTTTAATAGTAAAAATCATGCTCTTTTATCAAATCTAAGGTGCCATTGGTGAAAAAAAACCACTACGATTTTATGTATTACTGAGGAAGAAAGTTGTCAAAATATGCAACTAATTTTATTTTATTTTTAAGATTTTATTTATTTATTTGACAGAGAGAGAGATCCCAAGTAGGCAGAGAGGCAGGCAGAGAGAGAGGGGGACGCAGGCTCCCTGCTGAGCAAAGAGCCCGATGCGGGACTCGATCCCAGGACCCTGAGATCATGACCTGAGCTGAAGGCAGAGGCTTTAACCCACTGAGCCACCCAGGCGCCCCATAATATGCAACTAATTTTAAAATGCACCCAATTTGAGGGATGCTAGGATGTGAAAAAAATGTATGTGTGAAATTCTCTCTATATAAGGCAAAACACAAAAGGTTAATAATTCTGCTAATTCACAAAGTGGTTAGAATACATGGTTATTGGTTATGTAAATCTGTGAACTTTCAAAAAGTTTTCCAAAGGAAAAAAACGCATCCAATAATGTAGGGAATGGATTTCCCCCATCCCATAGAGCATCTCCAATGCAGGCAGCTCATATAACAAATATATTACTCCCAAGCCCAGCTGCCTTTTTCTGTGTGGTCCCCAAATGAATTAGAATGTGGTGAAGGTGGGAGACAGACCCTTCGGCTTTGTGCCTCGAGAAGCATCTGGCTCATGACTTCACATTTACTCGAGAAATACTTGTTCGCTGAATTGAAGTTCTCCTGGTTGAAAAGAACAATCTCAAAAAACAAATCCTGTCAGTTCAATAATCCACGTGGGAGGAATTTGATGCAGCAGATGTAGGTGTCTGGATTCACAGCTCCTCAGGTCCGTGCAGAAAGCTATGGATGTTCATTACAAGGTTATCCCCTGGGAGAAGCAGCAAACTTAAAACCTTAGCCGTAAACTGAAGCCATTCTAGCTTCTTGGTACCATGTGAATTTGTGGTAGTCGGTCCTAGTGTGGCAACTAACTTAACTTGAGTCCTTTATTTGTCCCCTGGCCTTAAAGAAAACCTTTCTCGGGGCTCCTGGGTGGCTCAGTGGGTTAAAGCCTCTGCCTGCCGCTCAGGTCATGATCTCGGGGTCCTGGGATCGAGCCCCACTTCGGGCTCTCTGCTCAGCAGGGAGTCTGCTTCCCCCACTCTCTCTGTCTGCCTCTCTGCCTACTTGTGATCTCTCTCTGTCAAATAAATAAATAAAATCTTAAAAAAAAAAAAAAGAAAGAAAAGAAAACCTTTCTCTAGGAAGTGTTCAGAAGAAGGGAGCAAAAAAAGTCGAGAGCTAGCATTGCCAGATAAGAGACAGATTCTCCAATAAATGAATTTCAAATCAACAGTGAATGATTTTTCAGAAGTCTGTTCCCTCGGATTCAGATAAGAAACAAAGAACTTTTTGCTATAAACATGTGCAAATATCACATGGGACATATTTATACTGAAATTTTTGTCACTGATTACCTGAATTCAGATTTAACTGTGTTTTATTTTCTAAATATGGCAAACCTATTAGAAGAATTACCCCGATGAGAAGAAAAGGGGAACATCGGACAGGTAGCTACAGGGAGAAGAAAAACAGAGGCTGGATTTGGAAGTGGCTAGGAAAGGAAGAAAGAAAGAAAGAAAGAAAGAAAGAAAGAAAGAAAGAAAGAAAGAAAGAAAGAAAGAAAGAAAGAAAGAAAGAAAGAAAGAAAGAAAGAAGGAAAGAAGGAAAGGAGAAAGAAAAAGGAAGGAAGGAAGAACAAACAAAAGCCCAAGACCAGAAGCTACCCTGAAGGCACATATCTTTGAGTTGAAGACCGTGTCCATTTTTCCTACTTTCTATTTGCACGCAGGGTCTCATTCTACACTGTATATGTACTCGGACTGAGCAATGACTGTGGTCTCAGCAGCCTCAGCCGTCTGTGTGTCACTGCCTCCTCAGCGTGTCCCCATGGGTCGGCGAGCAGCAGAGGTCTCTCCCGGGAGAGGAGAACTGATCTGGCTAGGCTGGCTCTGGGCCACCTCCTCAAACCTGAGCTCTGCCGCTACCTTCCCTTTCACTGATGAGTCAAGAATCTTGGAGTCATTTTTTCGCTTCGGATTTGAATCCCACGTGTAGTGTGAACTAGAGCTCCCTGTGCCAGCTTGAGAGATGGCAAACGTCCCCCAGCCCGGCTTGTCAGCTCCTCCCCCTACAAACCGGAGAGCCTGAAGCCCTTGCCCCGGGTCAGAATCATTTAATGTGGCAAGCTGGCAACCTCATCACCTTCTAGAACACAGGCAGACCCTGAATGCTGAAAAACAGTAAAAAAAACATATATATTCTCCTTCCTGTTCTTCTCAAAGTTATAAAAATAGAAGGAAGGGGGGTAAGGGGAGACAGCAAGAGAGGTGTCAAGCAGACATTCCCTGGGTCTGAAGGAAGCAGCAGACTCCACTGTGTCTCACACCTTCCCTGGGTTTGTGGAGAGAGCTCTTGCTGCTCGCTTACCCTGTTGCCTGCACGGCGGTCTAGAGAGGTTGATACCTTCTTTTTTTCCTCTTTGGTTTTACTTGCAATGGTTGTTGAGGTGAGAATTTAGTTATTGGGTTTTTTTCACCTTATGTTTTGATCTCAAGGGGTTTAAAGTTACTTTCACTTTTGCGAACACTGATGGCCCTGCTGGGAAAAAGTGCAAGCCCTCACCATGGGCCCCTGGCACAGGGGGTTTTGGGAGGTGTCTCCATCGAGCTTCTGGTTTTCAGAGCTGTCAGCAGCAGAGCTGCTCCTGATGTGCAGGCTCTGACCATTGGCCTCATTTAACTTCCTGCTCACGGTGGTGCAGTGGGAGAGGCGGGGTTCTCCCCATTTTACAGAAGAGGAGACCGAGGCACAAAAAACACACTGACTCCGACTACATCTGCCGGCTACATTTAAGAAAAATCTTTGGAAATGTAATGAGATGGAGAAAGACTTTTCTAACACCACTTTCAGAGAAAGATTTGCAAAAGGATAAGCGAGTTGCTTTGATCAGCTGCTCAAAAGGCAAGGAGAAGGGGACGGAGTGATCCCCTGGGACTTGCGATAGGTGGGGCTCAGGCCTCCTTCTAGGAGAGGCGGGGCATTGGAGCCCAGGACTCTCCTTGTGCTGAGTGGGTTCAGTAAGTTTGGGAACAGAACAGGAATGTTCTAGACCGCTGAGCAGGAACAATCCCCCTTCCTCGTCCTCCAACCATTCTGCTTCTGAGCCTCTGCTCTAAATAGCACATTATCATCAGGGATGAAGAACCGGAAATTGTCTCTTCTCTTTGACAGAATTCTTTTGTTGAAGACTCTCTCCTTCATTTTAGAAGCTGGAAAGCAGAAAGACTAGTATTGACTCACTTAACAAGCTCAAGACAGCTGGACTCTTAGATAGGAGCACCATATTTGGAGAGCGAAGGATTAGCAAACATCTGAGGAAGATCACAACATGCAAGTCAGAAGTCTAAGCAAGGAGATGACAACTTAAACAACAAAACAACACATTGGGCACCTGGGTGACTCGGTTGGTTAAGCATTTGCCTTCCTCTCAGGTCATGATCTCAGGGTCCTGGGATCAAACCCTGCATTGAGGGCTCCCTGCTCAGCAGTGCGTCTGCTTGTCTCTCTCCCTCCCCGCCACCCCCTCCCCCAGCTCGTACTTGCTCTCCTTCAAATAAATAAATAAAACATTTTTTTAAAAAAAACCTCGACTCTCAGTATTCTCTGAAAGAAAAGATAATACATACATGAAATAAAAATAGGATTCTGTTTTAAAAAAATGCAGATATCCAGAGTGAGTTTTGGAAAATAAAAATCTAAAAAGAGAAATGTACCTATCAGTAAAAGTGCTGGAAGACAGTTTTGAGGAAATTTCTCAGAAAGAGAGGGAGGGGCGCCTGGCTGGCTCAGACAGTGGAGCTGCAGCCCTTGATCTCGGGGTTGTGAGTTTGAGCCCCACATCGGGTGCAGAGATGACTTAAAAATAATTTTTTTAAAGGGAAAGTAGAGCAAAAACACTAAGAGATGGAAAATAAGAGAGAAAACATTTGCAAATTAGATATTAGGGAGTGTCTAGCAGGCTAAACATCCAAACAAAAGGAATTCGAGAAAGATAGAAGACAGAAAATAAACAATGAAAAAGTTAACCAAAAAGTCCCAGAATTAAAAAGGTCTCACTAAGGTTCACCACAATAAATTGAAATGGATTTTTACCACAGCTGGAGAATTACAGTCAAGGAGAAACAATAGAAACTAAAAAACAACAGAGAAATTCTGAAGGAAAATGAGTACCAGTTTATAATTTTGTGTCCAAGTCAGTTAAATTTCAGTGTCGATAAGAAACATTTATATATATATAATTTCTTCAATTTTTGTCTCCTAATGCTTCTTAGGAAGTAAGTCTAGGGGGTGCCCTCCAAAGTGGGGATTAAACCAAGAGAAAGACAGATACAGGGAACTGAACTCACAAGAGATGTAAAGAACAAACCTGAGCCATGCAAGTAAGCCAGGCCAGGATCCAACACCACTGGGGCTGGGATTTCATTTCATTTTTGTTTTATCAAATTAGTATGCTTTTAATTTAACAACAGTACAATAAGATTTATTATGAAAGCTATCAGCTCCTGGGCCATCTTCTTTTTCCAGCTACAATGCGTTCCCCAGAAGCAATGGTCTCCATCATTAGAGAGAGAGATCACATGTTGGGGGGGTGGTTTGGGGGGAAGGGGACTCTCAAGCAGGCTCCACCCTGAGCACAGAGCCCAAAGCAGGGCTGCAATTCACAACTCTTAGACCATGACCTGTGCCGAAATCAAGAGTCTGACACTTAAAAAAAAAAAAAAGTGTCTGACAACCAAATGAGCCACCCAGGCACTCACCTTTATCTCTTTTGGCATTTGCCTCCAAGTCATTAAATAACACAGTCCTACACCTTAAGGTTTCCAGTTTGGTCATTCCCTATGTATTCTCTGCTCTAGAAGTTTAAAGGTGATTCCCCTTCTGTCACCATTGTCACCAACAACACTTCTTGGAAGGGACTGCTTATTTCTGAAGTTGTCTCTTGACTTGATTTCCACACGACACTAAAGCTTTGGCTTCTGTTTTCTACCACTCAAGACGGTGCTTTGTACAGGGTATCTGTGGGGGAGGGGTGGGGAGTGGGGGGTATAACTTGATGATTGAATCAATAGGTTTGAAGTAAAGCAGAGATAAGGAATCCGTAAAAATAAAAATTCCTATAATCGAGACAAGCACACAAATGTGTGAATAAGATTTTCAACAGAAACATAACAGAGACCATGCAGGATACAGGGCAAACTAGAGAAAGTGTTAATAAGTAGATTTATCAGGGCAGCACACGTGAGAAATAAAAGTGAGTTCAAGATCAAAGAAAATACCCAGTCTTCTTACTTTAGATACAAATTGGCAATTAGCCTAGATCACCTTACACGGTGACCACAGAAGGGCTACGGGTTCCAAACAGGAAGTATCAGCCTCAAAAATCTTAAAAGCCCCTGATGCGAACTTCTCCTCTTTGATCTGCCCAGCGCCAATCTCTCCTTATGAGGACAGACCCTCTTTTTTTGGAGAGCTGCTCCTCTCTCCAGGCTAAGTGTCTTTGGTTCTAGCAAAATCTGCTTGTCCCGAAGATCTTATCCTGCAGCCACGTTGATTATCCTCCAGCCTCTACATATCTAGAGGTGGATATGTAAGGCAAAGCCAGGCAAATTCGAATCCTTCCCTGGGATGCATAGGGAGTCCTACAGAGGGCAGAAGAGCTTTCTTCACAGGGCCACGAGCCACCTAAAAATCAGAACTTCTAAAATACACAAGAAAAGGAAAATGGATTTGGAGGGATGATTGGTAGCCTCTGCCATAATTGCCAACCAAGACACTGTGGCAGGGTGTTATGACTGGAAATTCTCCTATACACCTCAGCCTTAGTGAGGGCAGGCGTGTGCCATTTTTCGCTTTAGAATTTCTCAGCCTCAATGGACAGATCTCAGATTATGCAGATTTACAAAGGGAATGAATTTGAAAATTCATTCCATGACATGTGAATCCCTCAGGTGGTTCACGAGGACTAGAGAGGGGAGCAGGAGGGAGAATTTGGGAAGGTGGCTGCCACTGAAAAAAAGTCTGCTGTGAGCTCTGTGAGCCTTCCCCCCAGGGCTGTGTGTGAGGGGACCACGCTAACTACCTCTTCCCCTCAAGTCCAGTGAGGAGCCTTTGTAGAAGTTGCCACAGAACACTGATTAAGAGATATGTTTGCATAGAGCTGCTGTCATTCTGAGGACCCTGTTCCACCATATTGCTTTGGGGAAGGGATGGGGCATGGTTGCTCTTAAATAACCAAAGGGTGATGGTAGAGTCTTCCAAAGGACCCCCTTGGAGAGCCTTGAGCTGGGAGTTGGAGGGGGTGGTGCTTCACTTCCACTCATGGTGGACTGTGGACTGGGTCTGAGTCCTCTTTAACAAATCTAGAGTGTGAAGAGCTGACCTCAAGCTTTGGTGGTGGCACCCAGGAGCAGCTGCTGGGTGAGGTGGGTCTACATCTTGTCAGAAAAAGGGGTGTGGGCTGTGGGGGCAGAGTCTACATGAAGTCAACCTGATCTCCTTGAAAGGCCTCCTTAAGAGGCAAGGAGAACTCAGCAGAAAAGGGCTGGAGACGTTTGTCCCTGTTGCCCAGAGCCTGTTAACACGGAAGGCAGGTCACATACCTCCTACGCTCAAAAATCCTGCTGCAAAGGCCAAAATTATTACAATATCCCAGGAAAGTCCTCCCGTCCTAGCTTTCCCTAGAAGCAGCCAGTTTAAATCAGCTCAGGCCCTTCGCTTGGAATATTCTTCACCCAGGTATCTGCAAAGTATGCCCCTTAGCTTCCTTTATGTATTGTCTCAGGTTGGATTCCTTAGAAGCGGAGCCTACGACCACGAGTTCTGTGCACTAACTGATTGAGGGAGTGTTCTCAGGAGAAAGCCGTAAAAAGCAAGGGAAGGAGATGAAAGCAGGGGAAGCTGCTAAGCAAAGCTGTGATTTCTAGCTTCCTCTATCTGGTCCCATGTAGAACTTGAAATATGAACGGCACTACAGAATTGTGCCACCTGATGTAAGGGGCTCGGGTTTTATACCACCTACCAGGCAGCCACGGGTCGCAGGCTTCCCCTCAGTGGGATGTACAGACCTCCAGGCATCTCCTGGCTAAAGGGCTCCGAGAAGCTGAAGACAAGTCTCAGGAGAGGGACGCATCTGTGCGTCATTCACAGCTACCACAGCTCTCGGGACCTGGGCACAGGCTCCCAATAAAGGGGAGCTGGGAAGGTCACCAACAGTGTCTACTACAGGTGTCTGGGACAGTCCTATCTTCCTTCCTTGAATTAGTTTTTCCACCACTGTTATCACTTGCTAACATTAATATCTTTTGCCTTTTTTTATTATTGCTCATTTCATCCACCCAGAATGTAAGCACCGTAAGGGAAGGCGTTCTGTTTTGTTCACTATTATAACTGCAAAGAGTACCTGGGTGAGTACTTGATTCAACATACAGGTATTTGTAGGTACTTGTTCAATAGTTGTTGAATCAAAGGCTGTAGGAATGAATGCGTGAGCAATGATCTGCTGGGGAAATGTTGGGTTTTTAGATATTATTCATGCTTCGTGTTCATTTGACAAGCTGATTACTTAAGACGCTAGTAATCACTTGGAGGGAAAGTTTGCCCCTGGAAAGTAATACCTTTGAATGTAGAGGACAATGGGAGTTGCTTATCTCACTCGGAGGTGTGAGATATTAATTAATTGGTTAATTAATTAACTATTAATACAGGTGCTCTGTATTAATTTAGTATAGAGAGGACTCTAGTAGGGCCCCAATGACCTGGTATACCAGATGGCTGGAAGGATTCTGGGAAGCCCAGAACTAGCCACAAGTATATCCACCAGTATTTTCTACTTTGGTTATTCTTTCTATCTCAGTGAGTCTGGGGGACAGCATGTGGGTTGGCCCCGGCACTGACGTACCGGCCAGAGGCACCCCTGAAGATGTTGGCACTGGAGGAGGCAGCTCTGCCCAAAGGCAGCTTTCTGCACTGAGGGCGCCCAAAGAGGCTAATCAAATCTCCCCTTCGAACATCAACGTGGACTTCTCAGCCCTGGGAAATCTGAACCTGCATGTCAGATTCTCCTGGGAGCTTTAAAAAACAGGGGGGTGTTCGGGTCTAAACCCAGACCAGTCAAACTCAGATCTGTGGAATTGGGGCCCAGGTCTCAGTATATCGAAAAGGTCCACAAGTGATACTTGGGACCTTCTAGGTGGGAAAGTCACTAGCGACAGTGCAAAGGAAAAGACATTGTTTAAGTTGTTTAATCAACAATGAACACACCTACCGGTTGCTTGTGGAAGCTACGTGGTTGGAAGGCTGCTTTCCTGGTCTTTTCAAGAAACACTGGCTCCCCAGGAAAATTTAAACAGTTCTGTCTTTGAGGTTCGTCTTATGTCTGGGAGGCTGAGGTCTCAGTATGGGCATCCTCTCCTTTCCTTCCCGACAGGAGACTGGGATGGACCCTGGACCTCTGGACCGCCCTCATCCCCTAACATTCACCTTCCTCTGTTCACCTCCACGGTCTTTAACGTTGAATCAATGCCATATGTCCCCCCGCCCCCGCAACAGACCCTGCCACACACAACTTTCCATCTGCGAAAATTAAAAAAGGGAAACCTCACTACAGTGGAGCCGGGAGGTTCAGCAGGGGGAGCTCTCACGCCCTGCCACTTGTTGTCAATTGAAGACCCAACAGGGAGAGAGGGATACTACTTTACTACCCCCGCAGGAGGAAGAAAGGCTTCCCTCCCCTGCCACCCCTATCTCCCCCACCTACGGCCCAGCCAGTGAGAGACAGTCATCATCAGCCAATAAAAAGCCAGTATGCTTCGAACTCCCAGTTTACTCCAATGGACTTTTTGTCTATAACGGCCTCTCCAACTTCCCCTCTTTCCTCTATTAAAAAAAAAAAAAGCAGTCCATCGCTTTGCTCCCCAGCCTTGGCTCTGACTTTGTGCCATAGCTTGCTTGTCCTAGACTGTGATTTTCTATTATTCCAGAATAAACCCATATTTTGCTGGCGAAATAGCTTGCAGTTTTATTTCTAAGGTGAACACATCTTTGCGTCCTCATAATTAATCCCAAACCACTCAGGCTTAGCTGTCCATTGAAGCTGGTGGCTTTCCTCCTACAGGCAGATCCCGTCGGCCTGCAGCAGATGGGATGACCTCTGATCCTAGGTCTGAAGACACTAGAGAGGTGGGATGGGGAACAGGATAGGGAGAAAGAAGGAAGGAAGGTCCCTCCCGTGGCATTTATATAGTTGCATTTGCTTCTGGCAGCCTAGCATCTATGTTCTCTGAGAGCAACCCTGATTCCTTTTATTGTAACTACTTCTTCCCTGTGGAATATTCCCTGGAGATACTCTATTGAGGGACCATACCCTCTTTTAGCCAAAGGGCAGGCACATGGCTTAAGCCAGGCCAATCAGATGTTCCCTCCTGAAATGTACGTCTTGACCAGAGAGACAAGGCAACTGAGCACAGTGTTGTAGTGAGTCAACCTGGCAGAAAATTCTTACTCAGATTGTTTCCAGTGAGAAAACATCCCAGTGGTTCATGCTTCCAGCTTCCAATCCCAGACCCAATTCTCCAGCCTCCTTCTGGATGCTTCTCTGAACTCCCAGTAGCTAACAATTTCCTCTTTTGTTATTGTTCTGTTTTGTTTTGTTTTGTTTGTAGATTGATTGAGGGTTTTTCATTTGCTTGTTGTTGCTTGTTGTTTTTTGTTTTGTTTTGTTTTGCTTTGCTTTATACTATTTTTTACCTAAATTAGCCAGAGTCTGTTTCTCCAGTTTGTAAGCAAGAACCCTATCTTAATCAATCCTCCTTTTAATGTGCATGAGAAATCCAGGGGTGCCTGGGTGGCTCAGTGGGTTAAAGCCTCTGCCTTCAGCTCAGGTCATGATCTCAGGGTCCTGGGATTGAGCCTCACATCGGGCTCTCTGCTCAGTGGGGAGCCTGCTTCCTCCTCTTTCTCTGCCGGCCTCTCTGCCTGTTTGTGATCTCTTTCTCTCTGTCAAATAAATAAATAAAATCTTTTAAATAAAAAAAAAAATCCAAATTCCTTCTGTTTCCTCTATTTCTTAAGAACCAACAACCAGGTTTTATTAGGCTTAAAAAAAAAAATATTTATCCCTGCATGTCACCCACCCAATTCCTATCCTAGGTACATATTAAAGTTCTCTTATGTTAGTTGATAAAGAGGATAGTTAGGACCAAATTCTTCTTCTTACTCAGGGTAGGTTAGGGGTAAGTAAAGACACTTAATTTAGTCTTACACTCAATATATGGCCTACGGTGTACCAGAAATGGGGTTTAGGGTGGTATCTCTTCCTACCTCCCATGTCATTTTATAACACATTTCCATGTCTATAAGGAATTTATACACTTTGACCCTCCACCCTGAGCAACTGGCTTGTTCCTGGGCTCTAGTCCCAGCGCAGCTACTCTCATGTGACCTTGAATAATTTATTTCACTTTCAGACTTCTTTATCCCCCTCTCTCCCTCTTTTTAAACTAGGTGCCAACCCGGGCTTGAACTCACAACCCTGAGATCAAGACCTGGGCTGAAGAGTCAGACACTTAAGTGACTGAGCCACCCAGGTGCCCCATCAGACTTCTCTATAAAATGAAAGACCTGGAGGACTTGATACCCAAGTATGACATTTAATGATCACAAGAAACGTATGTCATATAATTTGGTCTCATAATTACCTCAGAACCTGGATCTCCAGATGGGGCCAAGGCCTGGAGATGGCTCATCCTCTTCAGTATCTAATCGATCTATCTGCTTCTCTCCATCTCTGCGACCACCATGACTCTCTACTATTGTCAGGACTATTGCAGCAGCTTCCTCAACTGTCAACTCTGGCCTCATCCAGACCCCTTTCTGCACAGCGATCAGAGATCTTATTAGGAAGTGAATCTGAATATATCAATTACATTTCTCATAGGATAATTTGATCTGACCCCTTCGCATTTCTTCAGTCTCATGTCCTACCACTTTTCTTCTTGCGCTGTGTGTTCCAACCTCAATAATCAGTTTTCAAGTCCTCCAGATACCACAGGTTTTCTTTGTTCCAGGATCTTTGCACAAGCTCTATCCTCTACCTCTACCACTATCCCCTCCCCACCCCACTGTGCCTAGCTACTTCACTCGCCCTGCAGATCTTGCCTCAAACATTCCATCCTCAGAGAAGTCTTTCCTAACTTCCCAGACAAGCCAGGCAGCGCTACTTCTCCACAAGACCCTTATCAGAGTGAAGAATTTTAAATTTAATTACTTGTTTATTTGAAAAGTGTTATTTCTTCTACTACGCTGCCTATCACTACAATCCCAACACCTAGCACAGTACCTAGCACATCGTGGAGAGGCAATAAATGCATTGCATACATGAGCAAAGGAGTGAATTAGAATGTGTCCAAGCATCTCATCCTTCTTTTCTGTTCTGTGCACTCTGGTTAGATCCATATCCTTGCCCAAGCCAACGTCCACTTACCTTGATCAACTTCTTCCTTATTCTTATAAAACATGTTCTTGGGAAAAGCTGTAGTAAATTAAGGTGAAACTCACCATCAATACGCCTGGAGTACCACACATCTATTGGCATTTTATTCAATAATGAACTATGCCTAGGTTTCGTTTGAGTCCAAGGAATCTTAACCATCTTAGCAGAATGTCAGAAGTTCAAAGGCAAGCTCCTCGTTGTAACATTTTTTTGTCTGGATCCTTAGACTCCCATGTCTTCCCCACGAAGGGTTTCTTTATCTGCTGGGCCCATCATAAGAAAGTTACACTTCATATCCCTTTATCTTAGTCTATCCTCCTGCACTAATATGGACTTCCTTCTAGAAACATCAAAGTCAGCCTTTACAGAACAGTGCTAGAGTGCTTCCTTGCCAGCAGTTCCTGCCAGCTCAGGATAACGACATGGTTTTTCTTCCTTTCTCTGAATGGCTTTGAGTAGAATCACAGAATCATACAATATTTGAGCCAGAGCCTTCTGTGAGCCCATCCTGTGTGCCAATAATCTCTTTGAATGCCCTGCATGATCACCTACAACCAGAGGCATCAGAAGAAAACCAGCCTGGGGTTCAATGAAAGGTAAGATAACAAATGTGATGATTACTTTATGAAGCTCCATAGAACCCAATGTCTTCTCCTAGCCGTGGGATATAGACACCATAGTGATTGAAGAACCCAGGCTTGGGAGCCAAGCGGACCCGGGGTTAATTCCTGCCTCTGTCCCTGTGATCCTGGGCAAGTGACAGACACCTCTACATGTCTCTCTCATTATCCCTAAAAGGAGAACAATAATGCCTACCTCATGAATTAAGGCACAAAACAGAGTCCCTGAAGCAAGCGGGGAGATCATTATGTAGTAACTTAACAATAGAGTTCTCAATTTTTTTTTTGGCTCTGAGCATATGGAACCTGTAGAGGAGGAAAAACAATCCTCCCTCTACCCTTGTAGATTCTTGGCTGAGACGCCTGTGTAATAAAGAGACAGATTAACAGGAGAAACCCAAACAAAAGTTTAATAACCTATATACCTCCTGCATACCTGGCATATACCCAGGAAAATTGAGTAAGCCCCTAATGCAGCCCAAGCCATCACCTTATATAACATCTGCTAAAGACAAATGATGTTCAGGGTGAGGAGTCAGCTCTGGGAGGTTTTCAGGTAAAGCACAGTAACGAACAGTATGATTGTTATGCAAATTTAGGTCTCTGCCTTCTCCACTGATAAGAGTATTCTAGAGATTGAGTCATCCCCCTCTTCCTGGTACAGACTGGGAGACACCCTTACAAAGGGAGATTTCCCTTATAAGTGTAAATGTCTCTTACAAAAGGGTTAACTTCTCAGTTTTCAGAGCTTCACCTGTTTCTTAAAAATAACCAGTTTAGAACAATCCATATGCCAACAAGGCACACTTGGGGGTTGTATATTTCGCTCCCCTTCAGGTTTTACTGTTAATTTACTCTCTACACAGTTTGCTCTGTTAGCCTACGCTTTGACTGGCGCCTTCCTCTGACGTTTTCTTTCCTGAGATATACATATATATATAATACAAAGGAACACATTTTTTAAAAGTGAAATCTCTCTCCCTATTATTTCATCTAATTGCTATTAGGATAATTTCTCGAGATAAGTTTATCTGTCATCCCTTTGTTTCCTTTCGGAGTTTAAAAGGCTATCATGATCTCAGTCTTGCTCATTTAGGGAGGCAGTTCTCAAATCGGGTGAGTTTACCCCCAGGGCATATTTGGCGATATCTGCAGGCATTTTTATAGTCACATCTGAGGAACAGGTGCTACTGGCATCTGACAGGCAGGGACCAGGATGCTGCTAAATATCCTACAACGCACAAGACTGCCCCTCACAACAAAGAATCATCCAGCCCCTCATGTCAATGGCACAGGGACTGAGAAATCCTGCTTTAGAGTGAGACTGTTCAGCTTGCCCAAATCAAAAACTTAGCTTGAATCTGTAGCTCAGCAGCATCAATTCTAAGACCAGCACCTCCCCTTAAACTGCTTTGATTCCTTCTCTTTCCCCCGACCAGCTCTGACAAACAGCTGCTTCAAAATAGTAACATGCAAAGTCTATCTTAAACACACTGAGTCAAGAAATTCAGAGTTAAGGTTTAAAAATTCGAGGCTGGCACTCTGCTGTTAAAAAAAGACAAAGCCCAAAGGTGCCAGGGTGTGAGTTGGAGACAAAGTGTCAAGCCAAGTTTCAACTCCTATCTTGCTACTTTCAGCTTTTGTGGGCTTAGGTCAGACTCTGTGCTATCCTGGGGTGGCCGTTCTGTGGTTTCCTTGACTTCATTAGAACTTAAAGAAATAAACATTGGCAATATTCAGGGCAGGCCTCAAGAGAGGGTGGCATGAACTATTGGAGGTTTGGGATCCCCGGGGTGCCTGGCTGGCTCAGTGAGTAGAAAATGAAACTCGATCTCGGGGTCATGAGTTTGAGCCTCGTTGTTGTGGGTAGAGTTTTCTCAATAAAATTTAAAAAAAAAAAAAAGGTTTGGAATTTTGGAATTTAAATTTGTAAATAATATTTCTTTAATAAAATCACTAAGTCGTGGCACTTTATGTTCTATATTTATCATATTTAAAACATTATTGTTAATATCACTTACATGTTCAGTAAGTCAATTACCTAGTAATTTTGTCTGATGCGAAAAATAAGATGGGATACCCAAAAACCATGGTACTGAGAGTCAGAACAAAAGTGAATTTCAGTCCCACCTCTGCTGTTTACATTTTGAACAAGTTACCTAACTTCTCTGAGCCTTACCTTCCTCTTTCTAGAAAATGGGGAAAATAATCTCTACCTCATAGATGAACATTGCATATAGAATCCAGTCAGAGTTCTGGAACATATGGGCCCTCTAATAAATATTAAACCTTTACTGTCCCAGCAGTTGTGAGATCAAACTACACATATATGAAAAGGTAAACTAAAAAATCATAGGCCGTGAATGACACGGCAGCCTGCTTTAAGATTTAAGAGAATTACAAACAGATCACCCATGATTATTAGCCCAGTGCCAATGAATACTAGCTAGCTATATGTATGTTCTTATATACAGGACGATAGACCGGGATGTCATCAAGCTGTAATGCGTAGCTGGACTATAGCCTGTCTATAGCTGGACTATTAACAAGACTATAGTCAGATGTGAAGCTGGGAAAGTCATAGGTGTGTACTAGTCAAATAATCAGCACAATAATCAAGTAGAGTAAACTACCCCAAAATGCAATAGTACACATCAACAAGCAATTAGTCTCATGCTCGAATGTCTATAGTTCAGCTGAGTTTTGGCTGATCTAAACT
This sequence comes from Procyon lotor, assembly GCA_028646535.1. Lineage (NCBI taxonomy): Eukaryota > Metazoa > Chordata > Mammalia > Carnivora > Procyonidae > Procyon > Procyon lotor. The sequence continues at coordinate 61,955,095 of CM053603.1, forward strand.
GGGCTTGGCTGGGTAGCTTAAGTCCTCTCCGTATCAGGTGGCTTGGATACAGACTATGGTTTGAGCTCAGCTTTTCATGTATGCTCATTCTGGGGCCAAAGCTAATAGGGTAGCAGGAATTAAGGACACATTCTTCACATGGCAGATCCGAATATAAGAACCGAGCCAAACCTTCACAGATATATGTAAGATCTTTGCTCCTATGACATCTACTCATTTTTCACTGCCAGAGCAAGTCATGTGGTGTAGGGAAGATAATTCTACCTGCCGTGGGAGAGCATAGCAAAGTTATAAAGCAAATGTATGGGGATGCCTGAGTGACTCAGTTGGTTAAGCTGCTGCCTTCAGCTCAGGTCATGATCCCAGGGTCCAGGGATCGAGTCTCACTCACATAGGGCTCCTTGCTTGGCGGGGAGCCTGCTTCTCCCTCTGCGGTCTCTGCCTGCTGCTCCCCCTGCTTGCTCTCTCTCTCTCTCTCTCTCTCACAAATAAATAAAATCTTTTTTAAAAAAAAAATGTATGGATATATAACCCCATTACAGAGGAGTGAAGAATTGGGACCAATAATTGATCCTGTCACTAGGTCTATGAGGGCAGATCTTAAATATGGAAGTAATCTATTGTTTAAAAAAAATGGTCCCCACAGGAAGTCTTTAGAAGGAAGGGATGTGTTCAGAGCTGTAGCTGGCAGTAATGTATGAAATAGATTAGAGAATGGAGAAGGGATACCAAAGACAATTAGAAAATATATCTATAGCCTGAGAGGAAGGACATGGTGAGCTGCATTTCAGAGGAGGCATTGGAAAAGGAGATAAAGGGCCATGAGAGGGATTGAGACATGGCATTTAAATAATTTAATTATTGATTGGCTAATAATGTGGGTACGTGGCAAAAGAAAAGGGGTCATCAGAAATAATTTGGAACTGGAGGGTCTGGACCTTGTAGTCCAGCAAAAAGGTAAAACTACTCATAATGATAGCATATAAATTTTGTTAAGCACGCATTGTTTACCAGACACTGTGCTAAGAACTTTATAGATGTTATTTTATTTGATCACAATAACTCAGTGAGATAGGTATAGTTCTTATGTCCATTTTTAAGATGAGGTAACTGAAGTAACCTACCTAAGACCATAGCCAGAAGTGGCAGAATCAGGATTGAACGTCTGGTGATCATCTCCACAATCTACACTATGTTATCATTCATTTCCTATTTCTTACCCTGCTATATCACTGAAACGTTCATATGTTATATCATATTTAGTCAGATACTAAACTACATATTAGTTCATATGTTATATCATATTTAGTCAGATACTAAACTACTACTCAGTGACCAATAAAATAGCCTAAGTGGCAAGAGGAATTTTTTGAAACACCATGGATTCTTAGGATTAAAAAATGTAAGGGGGGTGGGGAATGTAAGGCAGGGCACCTGGGTGGATCGGTCAGAAGATGTCTGACTCTTGATTTTTAAAAGTCGTGATCTTGGGGTCCTGGGATCGAGAGCTACGTCAGGCTCTGCACTGAGCAGGGAGTTTGCTTGAGGATTTGTCTCCCTCTCCTGCTGCCCCTCCCCCTGCTTGAGCACACATGCGCTCTCTCTCTCTCTCAAATAAATAAATAGATCTTTTTTAAAGTGTAGGGCAGTGAGAAGGACAATGAAAACTGATGTCTGGTCAACCAAATGGTCAAGATTGATACAAGAGTCACATCTATAATTATTTCATGGAAAGGTCTTTTAAAAAAAATTTACAAAAAAAATTTTACTTATTTATTTGAGAGAGAGAGTGAGAGAGAGCACAAGCAGGAGGGAGAAACAGGCTCTCTGCTGAGCAGGGCGCCCTATGCGGGGCTTGATCCCAGGACCCCGGGATCCCAGATCATGACGTGAGCCAAGCCAAAGGCAGATGCTTAACTGACTGAGCCACCCAGGTGTTGTGGAAAGGTCTTTTATTTGATCATTCTGGTTAAGTAGTCTTGTTTCTTACTCCCCACTAGCCTAACCACACTTCCCAAGTACAAGTATAAAGAAGAGATTGTCAGTAGAAATAAACACCACCTAATATTAAGATGCCCCCATATATTCTCCACACTCAACAGCTCTTCCTTGATTGGGCAGGGGCTACATATGCTGAGGTTCTTCTCTTAGAAGTGGAAGGATGACAGTAGTTCAAGGAGAGTACAAAGAGCTTTCACATCTTAATTATTATCTCCAAGTTACTACTATCATCTCCATATTCTCATTTCATAATTTTGGGGATTACACCTTCATACACTGGAAATCTCTGCAACTATGGCCAAGTCATCAGCACTGTAATGAAATGATTCAAAATGTGGAGGACAAGGGGTGCCCGGGTGGTTCAGTGGGTTAAAGCCTCTGCCTTCGGCTCAGGTCATGATCTCAGGGTCCTGGGATAGAGTCCCGCATCGGGCTTTCTGCTCAGCAAGGAGCCTGCTTCCCTCTCTCTCTGTGTCAAATAGGCCTCTCTGCCTACTTGTGATCTCTCTCTCTCTCTGTGCCAAATAAATAAATAAAATCTTAAAAAAAAAAATGTGGAGGACTTATGCTCCCATTTCTCCCATTTCTCCCAGATTTTTAGCTAATCTTTGAATCACATTGACTTTTTGCATGAAGCAGGAAACAAAGAAAACTAGAAAAGGTTTTTCAAAATTTCAAAAATCCCCTTTAATTACTCTACCAAATACTTGGTATCTTCAACCAAGAATTTAATACTTAACCATTCCCTTTTAGAAAACTCTCTTTCAGTAGGTGAGATCCAAGAAAAGCATTCTGGTTTTTGATCCAGAAGGGGAAGGAATATAGAGTTCTTGGGGTGGGGGTTGGGGGCACTGGATGTGCTGCAGAGAGTGCTGGAAGTGGTTTCTACCTGTTGACTTGAAAAAAATTTTATTTAAAAAGAATTTTTTTTAAATTTTATTTATTTAATTGATGGGGGTAAGGGAGAGAGCGAGAGAGAGAGAGCACAAGCAAGGGGAACAGAAAAGGGAGAGGGAGAAGCCGGCTCCCTGGTGAGCAAGGAGCTGATGTGGGTCTTGATCTCAGGACCCCAGGACCATGATGTGAGCTGAAGGCAGCCGCTTAACCCACTGAGCCACCCAGGTGCCCCAACTTGAGGGAAATTTTAAATGGCAGATCTTCCTGACTGGCGTAGGAAGGAATAAAAGAAGGCCACTTTCTTCCCCCAGAATCTGTAAACTCCTCCTTTGAGTCTTCTCTGGTGAAGGCGCAAGCCCAGCAGCTGTACCGAGGAGGCTGGCAGATACCAAAAGTCAGTCTCAGCCAGATGGTTCACACCTGTCAGGTAGCACAGCAAGCGACACCTCTGATATCCGTAAGCCTCAATTATTTTCAAAAAAAGGGTTTTTTTTTTCTATTTTACTGCCAATTTAAAAGGTGCCATTTTTGACAACAGTCTTGCTCTTTTTTAAAAGAAGGCTGGGATTGGGAGGGAGGTAATGAGGGGAGACTCACCTGTGGCTGGTGAAGATGATCTCATTTTGGTTCCACAGAAGTCAATGCACACTGTTCAATTCAGACGGAAGCAACTTTGGCAACTTTGGCTCAGGGTTTGCCATAAATGCCTTAGAAAGAGAACCCAGGACAACGTGCGAAGCATG
>CM053603.1:61959235-61995977 GCA_028646535.1 Procyon lotor
TGTGATTTTCAGAAGATATGGTAATGAATGTTTGCTGGTTCCTTTTCCTCATTCCCCTCTCTATGAGCTCCTGCTAATACATATCACAGGTCCCTATCAAACCCCTTCCCTATGTTACTGCAAATCCAGGAGGAGTCCCACGTGTGTTCAGTTACCATATGACATCTGAAATTTGCCTTTTCCCCAACTACTCTCCTTCTGCTGAGCACAATCACACCCTCCAGTATTGGGTATCACCGTCCCCACTGGCCATAGTTTTGGGCAGCACTGCCCTCTCTGAGCTACCATCTGTATACCAAGTATGAGTTTTCTACTGTCATTCACATGCTGGTCTTCAAGCACCCAAAGGTGCAGGATACTTTGTGTGCTTGGAGAGTAGGAGTTGTAGGAGTCAGTCATCCATTTTAGACGTTACACAGTATACAGATTGGAGAAAAGTCAGTCCTAGAGTTTGGGGTGTGTGTGTGTGTGTGTGTTTTAAGTAGGCTCCATGCCGAATGTGGGGCTTGATCTCATGATCTTGAGATCAAGAGTTGCAGGCTCTACCAGCTGAGCTAGTCGGACGCCCCCTCAATCCTAGTGAGTTTTGATGACATGGTTCTTTAGTAGGATCATGGTAAGACACAACAAAATTATTACCATTATCATCCAGAGTCAACACACTTGACTCTGGATGAACCGCCCCCAGGAGATCAAGAAAAGATGGATCCTTCTCTTAGACACAGCATTGGTTCCTGCAGAGATCCCCACCCTAAACAAACAAAAAAAAACCCTGACCTCATCAAAGAGGTCAAGACAGCCTAAGGGAAACTAGCTTCAAGCTACAAATTCTTTTAGAGGCTTAAGACTTCATTCTATCTCCTTAGTTCTTTAAAGCAAAGTCATATTTTACCCTCTCCATTTTACAGGTTTGAGGAAGATAGAACTAAATCTCCACCTGTTCTAATAAACACAACATGACGGATGACCAAAAGTGTGAAAGCCAAAAACCATGTGAAAAACTGCCTTAAAAGATAAGAAGCCCATTTGGAGGGAAAATATGTGGGTTGCTAGTGGGAGTTTCTCACAATTCAGAATTTCACATAGGCTTTTGCAAAGGGGAAAAGGTTATGAGGAGGTGAAGTGTGGAGACCAAGCTAAGATTTCTTTAAAACTTTTTAAAAAGTCAGATTGCTATTAACCTATGGAAATGTTACTTTCAAGTATTAAAAAATCCCCCCTCAAAAATAACCTGTAATTTAATCCTGTTGAAAAACATGATATGCAAAAGAATATCAGTCATATACAGCAAAAGATGGTGAACCCCTATGGACTGGAGGGTGACAAGGAAGGAAAGGATGGCGGTGAGCAGGAGAAAGAAGTGGGAATATTGTTTGAAATCCTGTTTCTCGGGGCACCTGGGTGGCTCAGTGGGTTAAAACCTCTGCCTTCGGCTCAGGTCGTGATCTCAGGGTCCTGGGATGGCGCCCCGAATCAGGCTTTCTGCTCGGCAGGGAGCCTGCTTCCCTCTCTCTCTCTCTCTCTCTGCATACTTGTGGTCTCTTTCTCTGTCAAATAAATAAATAAAATCTTAAAAAAAAAAAGAAATCTTGCTTCTCATCACTAACATGATAATAACAATTGTGTTGGAGACTTTGAATTACATAACTAAAGTCTGAAATCTTCATCCTTTGGTGGTAGTCTTAACAGATCCTTTATTGTATGAGATGCTTAAAGTCATTGTCATCAAAAGCACAATCTTATCTTTGATAATTGATGCTGCAAGGCAAATAGAATTAGTTTAAGGTTGTTCATGGTCAGCAAATTCTAATTTTATTTTTTCTAATTTTTGTCAGATTTATCAATGAATACATTTGTTCACCAGAGGTAATAACCAACCCACATAATGCAGAATTGGATACAAAGCCCACTGGATTTATTCAACCCATTCCTGCAAATTTTAAGGCACCATTTATAGCACTTCAAAATGCCCTTAGTTCATTCCTTAGTAATTATGGAATAGAAGTCCACTTTGCCTTTTTTGCTTTGTTGGTTTTCTGAAATAGATTCGTAATTCAAACTAATGTCCTTTGTACTATGCTGCTAAAGGTTATATTTTTAGATAAGAACAAGACATTGTTAAAAAACAATTATAAAAGAAGACAATTATAAAAGAAGTTCCTCCCCAAATAATGGGAGATATAAATCTATACATCCTAAGTGACAAGAAATTTTAGGAAACTGAATACGAAAAACCAAGAAACAAAAAACCAAGAGATAGGGAGAGAGAGGGAAACAGAGACTATTGCTATCACTTATATTTTTAAAAATTGTCAGGGCACTTGGGTGGCTCAATAGGTTCAGCAACTGACTCTTAGTTTCGGCTCAGGTCATGATCTCAGGGTCATAAGATCAAGCCTCCAGATGGGCTCCGTCATGGGCTCTGCACCAGGCATGGAACATACTTAAGAGTCTCTCTCTCTCTCCCTCTCCCTCAGCCCCTCATCATAACCCCAACTTGCTGCTGCACTTGCGTGCTCCCTCAAAAAAAAATTGCCATGAGAGAATGTATAAAAATAAGTGATGGGCTATAAGAGAGAAAAATCAAACTTCCTCCAGAATTCCCCATAGCAATATTGTCAGTTAAAATTAAAGCAAGAGACAGAACTTCTCAAGTGTACAAAAATTGTCTGATTACAAAATTCAGCTAATAAATGACTCAAATTAATAAAACTAGGAAGGGAAAGAGTTGCTTTAAAGAATTTGTCATAATTTTGGGTGCACCTGGATGGCTCAATCGGTTAAGTGTCTGCCTTCGACTCAGGTCATGGTCCCGGGGTCCTGGGATCGAGCTCCACATCAGACTCCTCTTTCTCCCTCTCTCTTACCTGCCACTCCCTCTGCTTGTGTTCTCTCTCTCTCTGCCAAATAAATAAATAAAATCTTTTTAAAAAATTGTCATAATTTCAAACCTAGTGAAGCAAGGATAAACCTCACTATGGGAATAAATATTACAGAACAGAATAAAAATAATTATGGTCCAGCCATCAAACAAAATGAGGAGGAATTTTCATAAACTAGAATGGGAAAACGTGCGTGAGATATTAAGTTGAAAAGGATATGTGAGGGTGCCTGGGCTGTTCAGTTGGTTAAGCAGCTGACTCTTGATTTCAGCACAGGTTGCGATCTTGGGGTCCTGGGATCCAGCCCTGCTTTGGGCTTGTCATGGCAGCAGGAAGTCTGCTTGGGGATTCTCTCTCTCCCCCTCCCCCTGCCACTCTGCTTCCTCTAAAATGAATAAATATAACTTTAAAAAAAGATATGAGAAAGTAACTTTATAGTGTACCTAGTTTAGAGAAAGGAGTAAATAGTGCCTGACATATACCAAACAATAAAACAATAAATTTAATGAATTATTAAATCTTAAAATTCTAAAAATTTTAGGAAGAATACAGAAAGACAATTTTCATTTTATATTCTTCTGTTTAATTTCTTACCAAGTGTATGTGACACCTTTTTTTTAAGTTGTAAGTTTAAAAGTAATCAAGTACCATCTTAGTTACCTTAAGTGATGTCCACCTACTATCCAGGGACATTATTTCTAGGATCTGCTGTATAATTTCTGAGAAATTAAAAGCTTTCTTTTCTTTAGGAACTATATTTAAAAATAGAAAAGCCATCATTCATTGCATTGACAGGAGGACACCACCAGGAGCTCAGAGTTTACTTAATTTTACTTAATACCTGAAAGCCCTTCTGATGGAAAGTGGTAAAGGATGCCATATTGACAGCGTTCTCAATTCATTGGGTTACTGGTGGAAGACGGTTTTTGTTAGCTGGTGGAGTGATCTGCCTGGATGGTGATTTGCTTTGTTGGTTTTCTGAAATAGATCCATTTCTGAAAATAGATCCATTTCTGAAAAGACTCTACCTTAGATTGAGTTTCCCAAAAGCAGATCCTCAGATGACTATTTTGTGTGCAAGTGATTTATTGATGAAGGGCTCTCTACACCAAGGCAAGAAAAACGGATTTTCATATATTCGCATCTGTTGGTGATTGGTTATAGGGGGGGCCACACCTGTAGATCTTCTTTGGTGAAGACAAAGGGAGCTGAAGGCAGCCCTCCAGAAAGACCAGAACATGCAAGCTGAAGAAAACTCAAACTCACAAAGCCCTCTCTTCAATGTACTCTGAAACAAAGACCAAAAAGGGACCCAAAGAGATCTGAGAGGAGCACTGACATTATCTGTGACCAACTTCACAGAGGCAAGAATAGGTAAACAGATCAATGGACTGGAGGAGAGAATTCATCAAGAAGATCATGTTTTTATGAGAATTTAGTATAAAATAAAAATGGCATTTCAAATCAGTGGGGAATCCAACCGCCAAGAAGTAGCAGGTCAATCTGGTCAGGGGGTACATTTCCTGACTCACACCATTTGCAAAAATAAATTTCAGATGGATTAAAGATTTCAATATTTAAAATCAGAAAACTAGGGCACCTGGGTGGCTCAGTCCATTAAATAGCTGCCTTAGGCTCAGATCATGATCCGGGAATACCAGGATCGAGCCCTGCATTGCGCTCCCTGCTTAGCGAGGAGTCTGCTTCTCCCTCTGCCCCTCCCTCTGCTCATGCTCTCTCTCTCTCTCTCTCTAATAAATATAATTTTTAAAAAACTGCTTTCAAAAATTAAAGATAAATAAAATGAGAAAACTAATAGAAAATTCCACAGGAGAATATTTGTATAATCTTTCCATGGGAAAGATCTTTCTTTAACAGGATTCTATGAACAGAAACATAAAAGGGGAATTAAAATGACTATGTGGCTAAAGGATCATAAACAAAGTTTATTGGCAAAGAATTTAACAGCTCACTTACTGCAAGCGCTAAAATTGAAATCATTCAGGAAGAGGCAATGGGAAGCTTTTCAAAGCCAGGTAATACAGCAAAAGCCTTACCTGCATCATCTCCCCCTGCATCTTATACCTAATTAGTGTCTCAACTATGTATTCTGAATCACAGGATGCCAGACTGAGATGAAATGACAAAGACCCTATAACCTGAGCACCTCATCTCACAGAAACTGACTGTCCCAACCACACATCTTGTTAATGGACAAATGTGAGCTGGACATCAGCGATTTTAGTTTCTGGTTTTTGCCTGTGAACTTTTGTAGGAGTCAAGACATTCCTGGGAACCACTCTTTTGCCCCTGCCACTTGTTCAGAAGGACACCAATCAGGAGATAATAGGCTTTTGGTTAAATTTTATATAAAGGAATTAGTCATGTCAAGAATCAAAGTAGGAGTGCCTGGGTGGCTCAGGTAATTAATTGCCTGACTCCTGGTTTGGCTCAGGTCGTGATCTCAAGGTCATGGGATAGAGCCCTACACCAGGCTCTGCACTCAGGGCAGAATCTGATCAGTTTCTTTCCCCCTCCTTCCTGCCCCTCCGGCTAGTGTGCACTGCCTCTCTTTCTCTCTTAAACAAATAAATAACTAATAACCTGTTGTAACTTTGTTAACACCTTAGGTGTCTGCACCTTCAGTAATAGCAGCTCACTGAAGAAATGAGGGACTAGCTTTATAAGCTCCAATTACCCTGAGGACACACTTGGAATCCTAGGGACCAAGGTGAGTGGGAAGCTAGCTTCCCCAAGGAGTCAGAACGTGCTCCAAACTCTCATTGCTTTCTTTTTCAGCTGTCCCCAGTTGCCTGTGTTCCATCACTCAGCGCTTTATGATTTCATCAAAGTGGCCATTTGGCTTCCCTCCATACTGATAGGAACATCGGCATTTTCCTTTCCCACCCTTCCTTATACGCACCCTACAAATGGGCAATCACATGTTTCATAAAAAGCAAATGAGACAGGGAAATGCAAATCAAAACTATAATGAGATATCACCTCACACCTGTCAGAACGGCTAAAATCAACAACAAGAAACAACAAATGTTGGCGAGGATGCAGAGAAAGGGGACCCCTCTTGCACTGTTGGTGGGAATGCAAACGGGTGCGGCCACTCTGGAGAACAGTATGGAGTTGCCTCAAAAAGTTAAGAATAGGACTACCAGAGGATCTGGCAATTGCACTCCTGGGTATTTATTCAAAGACGAAGGCCCAAGAAGGGAGATGAGTGTGAGCTGAGATGGGTTTCTTGGAAAGATGCCTGGACAGTGAAGGGAGCTTCTGCACTGAATGTCGCCCCTGACTGGGAAGCTGGGACAATGGCCACTATGTCACCCCGTAAGAATATCCAGCCTCTTGTGTGCCCCCTGTGTTCTCTCCGAGAGGTTCTCCTGTGATGCCCTCCAAGTGGGGGCCCTGGGTCGGGCTCTGGAGGCGGTGGGTGCTGCCCCATGGGCCTGGCCCCTCCCAGCCCTTCCCGCTTGGTAGCCCGGTCTCTGATCAGGGGGCCGCACCTGGGAACCTGAAAGTACTTCGCTTAAGTTTTTGTATTCAAAAGTGGCATTTCGGGTATAAGAAAAGCTTCCAACTCGTGCGTAACTAGCAAGTGAAACCCAAAGCCGCCCGTCAAGTTGCTTCTTGCTGTCATTTATAGATTTCCAGGTACCTCATGCAGAGATTAAATATGGAGTGATTTGGTACACTCGACGCATTCGTGTCTGCCACTTCTTTTTTAGTCGTTTTGTTGAAGTCTCTGGTGCCTCTACTTTGCTTTTCCTCTAGAACCACCAGCGTGTTCTTCTCAACCCTGTAAGTGCTAGACCAAGGTTTGTCAAATTGACTTCTGAGGGTGACACCCACTGATCCTGCCTTGTCACTCTTCGTATTTTGATTGCCTGTCACAGACTTTTTAGCACCCAACAGACCTCATAAGACACCCACTGCACCTGCCCCGGCCACAGAAGGAGGGAAATTGGGTAGTACAGGAGAGGGGCAAGGGCTGAACTTGGCAGAGCAGGGAAAGTCTGGGAGAACGGCTCCCATTGAGCACTCACCGCTTTACTGCAGCAGCCTTCTGCTGACCCCTCGGCCTCCTCTCTGAGCTCTTTCTGAATAAATCTGTAGTCCTTCCAGGCCAGGGCCTCCAACCTCCTGGCCTCTCCACCTCTCTGATCTGGCCTTGTACCACTGTCCCCATCCCTGTTTCCTCTCCAGCCACTCCTCATCGGGACAGGCACGCTGCTGCCCCAGGAACTTTGCACCCTCTGCTCCCTCTCCGGAATGCTCTTCCCCAAACACCTGCCAGGCTCACTCACTCCTTGCGCCAGCTGGGTCCCTACTCAAATATCATCTCATCGAAGAGGCCCTCTTTGATCCCCTCGATTGTAAAGCCCCTCTCTTTCCTCTCCATCACTCTCAGCCCCATTGTCGGTTCTATATTCTGCCATCACACAATCACACATTGCTTTGCATGGTTCTCCCCTCTAGAATGTGTGCACCCGGGACTTTGCCAGTTTCACTCACGGTTGTATCACCGGCATCTAGAACGGGGCTTGTCCTATAGCAGACCATCAGTAAACATTTGTCAGTGAATAAGAAGAGGGATTTAGTGAGTATACACGAGACAGTGTGACTTGAACATTAAATCTTTGCATGTGCAATACCCCTCCTGTTGCTTTTCTGTTATCCAACTTATAAATGATCCTGGCAAAGGCAATTGTCCAGAGAATCTCTGGGGGGAGGGAATGATCAAGCTTATTAGCAATTAGAGAGCTGCCAATTAAAGTAGCAATGACCCCGCTACTGACCAAGATTTTCCCGCTGCTCTACTCACCAGCAACACTGGGGGAGGGAGCCAGGACATTGCTGGTCAGGGTGCAGGTACGTTCAACTTTTCCGACTCATTAATATGCAAGAAAGTGTAAGAAAATGCACTTGTTGAAATGGTATGTCTGAAGAACATTTATTCATAAGGGATTCTTTTTACAAGCAAAAGAACTGGGTGAGGGATGCCTAGGTGGCTCAGTTGGTTAAGCGTCTGCCTTCTGCTCAGGTCATGATCCCAGTGTCCTGGGATCGAGTCCCATATCAGGCTCCCTGATCAGGGGGCAGTCTGCTTCTCCCCCTGTTGTGCTCTCTCTCTGACAAATAAACAAATAAAATCCTTAAAAAAAAAAAGGAACTGGGTGATTAAGATATATAGAGTATAACCCCACTTTTAGTTAAAGAATTCTATATACTGGAAGTTTGGATCTCAAAATATCAACAGTGCTTACCTCTGGGTAGTAGAATTACAGGTCATTTTAGTTTTCTTCCTTTTACTTGCCTGTATTTTCTAAATGCTTTTAGGTACCATGCACAAAGCTTTTGCTTTTCTATTACCAAGTATTACATGGAAAATTGAAAAATGCTGATCAGCAAAAGTAAAGAATAAAAGAATCTCTAATAGAGATAAATACTAGTAATAATACAATAACCATAAGTAATATTTAATTTTAATAAAAATAGTATTTTAAAAACAAAAGATAAAAAAATTTTAAAAATTTAAAAAATTTTTTGAAAAAAAAAAGGTAATATGTATTTATGATGCTGGAACACCCTCGGCTTCCATTTTCTTATTAGTATAAAGCCACACAGTATGGACAAGCTATTGAATTCCCCTGGATCTCCATGATCTCAATAACTTAGGGCAGTAGCATGCTTTCCTTAACTCCAGCTAGTGTTATTCCAGAATAAGCAAACCTTATCCTGGTCCTCTCTTTAAAAAAATAAATTAAATAAATAAAATTAGTTATCTATCTATCTATCTATCTATCTATTTATTTATTTATTTATTTATTTGAGAGAGAGAGCGCGCGTGCCCACAGCACACAAGCAGAGGGCAGAGTCAGAGGGAGAGGGAGAAGCAGACTCCCCGCTGAGCAGGGAGACCAACGTGGGGCTCAATCCCAGGACCCTGGGGCCCATGACCTGAGCCAAAGGCAGATGCATAACCAACTGAGCCACCCAGAGCCCCTTATTCTATTTCCCTTAACTGGGGATTGTTCCATGGTAGTGATCTTGTAGGGAAATGCCTCCCTCAGACCCATGCTTGAGAAGACCCCCAGAAAAGCTTTCCATCATGTTCTACCCCCTTGGCACAGACTCATATACTATAGGGCTGGAACCTTGACTGTTTAAACCAAGCCCTATAGACTGATGCTTCATAGCACATGGAGAAGACTCCAAAGGTATTACCTCATTCCATTCAACTTAAGTAAGAAAAGGTCCCACCCTGCTCCCTCCAAGTTGAAAATGGCCACCTACAGAGGGGCCAGATCCTGGAAGGTGTTCCTTAAACCAAATACATATGGGACTTTGTAATTTAGAGAGTGCCTTTTCATGTATTATCCAATTTGGTTTTACAATCCTATGACACAGGTATTAGAGATCAATGTGGGGTCACAGAGAATGAAAGACACAAAAACCTTAAGGATCTTATGATCAAAGCTCTTTCAATTATTGGACCTGTAGTCAGATATCTCAATGTGGAAGGGATATCATGAATTGTTTACTACTAATAATAGAGAAGATGAGTATGTCATGTATTCAATACATATTTTTTCAGTAGTTTTACCAAAATCAGGGGAAAATGTAGTTTACTTGATTTCATTTGTGCCAAAGTATGCCTTCATAGGTCTTGTACTTCTAACTCATATCTTCTGATATAATTAGCAAGACACTGGTTTTTAACAAATTTCATAACCTAATAGTTTTCTACCATTTTTAGGGTTTTTTTTTCTTTCTACAAGTAATTCATCCTTATTATCAAAATTTTGTAAAATACACAAAAGTAAATACCTAGAGTTACTTCTATAGTAACTCTATAGATGTATATCACCATCCTGAGATACATTCTCAATGTGAGGTATTTCTCGCCAGTCTTTTTTTTTCAACTAAGATGTATCAATTCTAAATCAAATTTTTCATGACTAATGATGACTCAGCTTCAATTCGTTTTGTGAAAGAAATATTCTTCCACAGAATTTAGTAAAGTTAAAAGCTTAAGAGTCACATACTCAAATCCGAAGAACCGCAGATAATGTATATTCTTGTTTACTTGACTAGCAGTTCAAATACTTTCTCTTGGGGCACCTGGGTGGCTCAATCCGTTAAGCATCCAACTCTTGGTTTTGAATGATCTCAGAGTGGTGAGATCGAGCCCCAGGAAGGCCCTGAACTGGGTGTGGAGCCTGATGGAGATTCTCTTTCTCCCTCTGCCCCTCGTCCTGCCTCTGCCATGCACGCCTTCAGGTCCATGTGTGCTCTCTCTAAAACAAAACAAAACAAAACTCACGAAAGCTTCTCTTGACACTAAATTTCACATTTGTTTATTCAATCATGCTTTCAATGAACATATCAGATGCCTACTAGATACGAAGTATTTTGTAAGTACAGGGAATATTGCAGTTAAAAAAATCAGATAAAAACTGCCATAATCATTGAGCCAATATGTTTAAATGGAGGACAATAAACAAGTAATAGGGGCGCCTGGGTGGCTCAGCAGGTTAAAGCGTCTGCCTTCAGCTTAAGTCATGATCTCAGGGTCCTGGGATGGAGCCCCGCATCGGGCTCTCTGCTCAGCAGGGAGCCTGCTTCCCCCTCACTCTCTGCCTGCCCCTCTGCCTACTTGTGATCTCTCTCTGTCAAATAAATAAATAAAATCTTTTAGAAAATAAATAAATAAACAAGTAATGAACAAGTAATGAACAAGATAAATAAGTTGTATATATAGCAAGTTAGCCATAAATGTTAACCACGGAACCAAAGCATGTTGGAAACATCCTGAAGCTTGCACCTCAAAGGCAGCCATGATCATATTTGTTGATACATTTTAAAAATGGCGGAATCAGTTTTGAATTGTGATTTTATTTCCAGTATCTCTGTAGTCCTTCAATATGTGTAATTCCATTGAGCTAAGGGTTCGTTTACAGTGAAAAACAAGAATCGACATTGGTTTTGTTTGTGCATTTGGAATCTGAACATCCTTACTTCTTTGTAGATTGCATTTTCCAACTGACCACTACCTGGACATGTGTGTATCTGTAGATAGGCTCGAAGTCTACCGTTGGCTGTTCCAAAGGCACATGCAACACCGATACTGGTAGTTCCCCAAACCGGCTCCACCCATCTCACCTGTTGCACTAAATGGTATGACCGTTTCATCTGGAGGTGCAGATGAGAAATTTAGGAGTCCTACTTAGATTCTTTTCTCTTTTCCCCTTGCCTGTGCTACAACCACTTCCCACCAGGTCCCATCAGCTCTCCTTCTCTCCATCAGCTCCACTGACCACACACCCTCATAATGCAAACCACAGTCTTCTATGGCACTGACCATGACTACACCTATGTCACTGACCATGACTACACCTATGGCACTAGCCCCCTTCCTAATCCTGCCATCTGGAAGCGTTTTTCTGCACACCAGCTAGAGTAGCCTTCATAAATATAAGGTGGACTGACTTCCTCCTCTGTTTAAATGGTCCAATGGCTTCCATCACAGAATGAAACCTTTAGTGTTCGATGTGATAGAGAAAGCCCTACACGAGCCAGCCTTTACTAGCCCCCCAACCTTGCACCACTCCCCCCTAACTCCTTCTGTTCCCCCACACTGCCCTCCGGCTCCTCAAGCACACCAAGAGCCTTCCTAACACACAGTCTTCCCTCTTACTCTTTCGGTATCAGACTCATCTCACTCCTAGACTACTTTCCACCTGCTCATTTTTTTCTTTTAAAGATTTTATTTATTTATTTGAGGGAGAGAAATAGCATGCACAAACAGGGGTAGTGGCAGACAGAGGGAGAAGCAGACTCTCTGCTGAGCAGGGAGCCCAGCACGGGGCTTGATCCCAGGAGCCTGGGATCATGAACTCAGCAGAAGGCAGATGCCTAACCAACTGAGCCACCCAGCGGCCCCTCTTCCTTCTCATTTTTAATGTCTCAGCTAAAATGTTGCTCCTTCCAAGAAACCTTTCCCAGTCACCAGACTAAATCAGTATCTTATGCTGGACATGCCAGATTGACTCACTTCAGCATCCACTCTACCCTCTGCCTCCTTGGAGAGGATAAAACGTTGTTAACTTCAGGGCAGACTCTCTTGCAGTCTAAGTTCTGGATACTGATTAGATTCACCTGGTGGGTTCTGCTAGCGCTCACCATCTTAAAATCATGGGGTTTCTCTGAAGCGCCCCAGTTTTCAGATTCCTGACAACGAGGAAGTAGGGAATAAAGTAGCATGAGCAGTCATGGGGCCATCCGGATCTGGCTTCCTAAATCACGAACCATGGTCTTAACTGAACCATTGGCAGCTTCCTCGGTGTTCAGAGGCAGTTTCAATGGGGGATCTACATGTGTAGCTGGGAGTTCTTGGTTCTTGCCAAGTTCCATTGTGGTGGCTCTCCTGATGGGAAAATTCTGCAGTATCCTCAAAGATATTCCTGAAGACTCAGGATTAAACCACTCCTTCAGCCCTTGCAATGATTTTTATAAACGCCAAATTCCTTGTATTAATCTATATCCTTCTTAAAATACCTAGAGTTACTTCTATTTCACACACTGAAGCCCGATTGACAAAGTCTGTCTGTTAAACTCTCTCAAGATTCTTATCGTAATTTCCTATTACGTATTTGTTTGCGGGGCATTTTGTTTCTGTCTTGGTCACTGCTGTGTCCCCAGCACCTAACATAGAGCTCTGCATACAACAGGAGATTAATACATATTTGCCAAACCAGTGAGAACATTTAGCACTTTCTTTCAACTATGTGGGTAATTCATTTGTCAGCTGATGATGGAGATAATTAGATTCATACCCCAAATACCTCTTACATCTTGAAATAATAACAAGATTGCAAAATGTCTAAAAGGAATACAAATACAGTTCTATTTTTTTTTTCTTTACCAAGTACAAAATATTTAGAGCTGCAGTCTATTGCCCTGGTAAGAGAGGTGGTCCTGAAGACCTCATGAAGAAATTCCATAAGCTAATTCTGTTCTTATCAATCTGCTCTAATGCCAACTCGAGTCACGGGACTTTCTTAGGTCAACTAGAAAAGGACAATCAAGATAGCAGCCTGGGTAAGTCTGGTTATGCTATTGTTAAATAAAAATATTTTTGCAGGGGGGCACCTGGGTGGCTCAGTCAGTAAAGCTTCCAGTTCTTAATTTCCACTCAGATCATGATCTCAGGGTCCTGGTTTTGAACCCAGCATTGGGCTCCATGCTCCTTGAGGAGTCCACTTGTCTCTCTCCCTCTGCTCCTCCCTCCTGCTCTGTCTCTCTTTTTCTCTGCCTCAAATAAATAAATAAATCTTTAAAGTAAAAGATTCTCCCTCCTCTTTCTGTGTCCCCTCCTCCCTGCTTGCATGCTCTCTCTCAAAAAAAGAAACAAAGAAACAAAATGAAAGAAAGAAAAGAAAAAGAAAGATTTTTGTAGGCCAATTAGTTCTGGGTGTAAGAGTTACACGTTCTTGGATCAAAAGGAAACTGGACCAAAAATTCTCCAGCCTCAAGCATAAAGTTTGAAAGAAGTTAATCTGTCCCTGGAATTCAGTCAATGTATGTGTGTGTGTGAGTGTGTGTGTGTGTGTGTGTGTGTGTGTGTGTGTGTGTGTGTTTTAACTGAGTAGAAGTGCTGCAAAGGAATCTAAGAGAAAAGCATTCATATAGGTCTAACCAACGCAGTGTTTCTAAAGCATCAGGCAGACTCTTTGAACCACACCAGCCTGGATGTGAATGTTGCCTCTGCCACTTACAAGTTCAAGACCTTAAGCAAGTCATTTACCTTTCTGAGCTTTAATTTTTTTCATGTGTAAAATGAAAATCTGAGTCATACTTGTGACGAATCACAGGGTTTGTCTTAGGTAGAATCATGTGTATAAAATATTTAGCATGGGGCGCCTGGGTGGCTCAGTGGGTTGAAGCCTCTGCTTTCGGCTCAGATCATGATCCCAGGTCCTGGGATCGAGCCCCACATCGGGCTCTCTGCTCAGCAGGGAGCCTGCTTCCCCCTCTCTCTCTGCCTGCCTCTCTGCCTACTTGTGATCTCTCTCTTTCTCTGTATAAATAAATAAAATTTAAAAAATAAATAAAATAGCAAGGAGTTTAGAACATAACCTATGTGCGCTTGACAAATAACTGTTTTGTTACTGCTTAGTGAACATATTCTTATTCTTTTCCTTCATTATAGAAGGTGACATCTGAGCCATCAGTTCTGAACCTACAACGGGAGTCACTGGTCCTCCTCTTAGACTGTGTTAGTTCTAAGTGCTTCTGTTGGGGTAAAAAGGTCCAAAAATGTACTGTATCATCAAGGAAATACCTCGAACACCAGGAAGTATTTTCTAGTCTGTGAACTGCTTGGAGCTGCCCACATCCTTCTGAAGTCATACCCATTCCTTTTCCTTCTGCATCCTGCTATTCCTTCCCTGGGGTGATCGCGTACGACACTTCAACTACCTGGACATGGTGACTGTCCTCGAGCACAGCCTGTGTCCCAGTTCTATCAGCATGCGACTTTTTCTGGAACCCATATGAATGTGGAAGAAAAGTTTTACTTTCCCAGGTACTGCATTCTGTCGAGGCAGCGTAAGCTGGGAGTGGCCTCGAGGGCACCATCTTTTCTGTCTGGGAATAAGCCACTCCATACAGGGAAACAATGGTGACAAAGAGATAGGGAAAAATGAGATAGGACAGGTCATAGGGTTCTGTGGATCCAGCCATTCTTAAAGAGGATTCATGACCTTCGGACATTGCATCGTAGGAGTCAATGAACTGACATTTTTTTTCTTTATTTTGGTATAAGCTAAGTTGAGTTAAATTAAATGTACATCGCTTCTATCTGAAACAGTTGTGATTTATACAAAAACTGGCTTACTTACTTACCCTTAGAAGCAAACCCTAAGATAAGAATTCAAATACAAGTTGTTTATTTGGGTGGTAATCCCAGGAAATACACCTTCAAGAGTGGAGAGGTGAGTCAGGTAAGGGAAGGAAGCCAATAAATTATTCAGGGAGCCAGAAAGTGATGTGTAATGGAGCTAGTTATCACTGTGGTTCCCTGGAGGTTAATACCACTGGGGAAATTCTGGGCTCCAGCGCAGACACTAAGACCCTGGGATCCTCTGATTGATCCCACTCAAGAGGCAAGGAAATCAGGATCTAGTTCAACTCCTGTCGGTCATTGGTTGTAGCCTGATCTGGGGGTGGTAATTCCCTGGTATTATCTCATCTTATGGGACATACCAGGGACTGGCTGCCAAACTAAGTCCTTCGACAAAAAAAGATGCAAAACTCTCGCAGCTGGAGCAAGCCCTCCGGGTACTACAATGGTAAGTAAGACCAGGGCATGTAGGTGGCACCAATAGTATCTGCTACAAATATAAGGTTCAGAAAAAAAAATCCAGAAAAAGACCAGTAATACCATTAACTTATGTTTATCTAAGAGTTAGAGGTTAAAAGAGGCTTTGCCCTATCTTGCTTGATCCCCCAATACATTCCTACTAGGTCACTACCAAGAATCACCATCTCTATTGCCCTAAAGAGAAAACTGGACTCAGAGAGGTTAAGTAAGCTGCAGAAGCATACACAGCAATTAGGCAACAGAACCTCAAGCATGCATTTTCTAATTCCAAGTTCACAAATGTGCAGGATTGGGCTGAGTTTGGATTCAGAGCAACTCTGGAAGAATAAATCTTTAACAGAAATTTCACCTCAAATGCAAACATGTAAGATGGCTGAATATGTGACATTTTGCCTTGTTTTCTCCTTTCTCAAAATTCTCTCTGTCGTCAATATATTAACTTTATATTGAAGAATACATTTATGCTTAGTAAAAGGTCAGGCTGATCTGAAAAGATAAAAGCTAAAAAGTTTGCACAATTGGAATCTATAAAAAAAAATCATCATCTCTACACAGTGAAGTGGAAATAGCATCTCTGAGAAGTGACCTGTGTCAGAAATGCAAGTCTTGGCATCAGAGAAACCCAAATCAAAACCACAGTGAGATACCACCTCACACCAGTCAGAGTGGCTAAAATTAACAAGTCAGGAAATGACAGGTGTTGGCGAAGATGTGGAGATAGGGGAACCCTCCTACACTATTGGTGAGAATGCAAGCTGGTGCAGCCACTCTGGAAAACAGTAGGGAGGTTCCTCCAAAAAACTGGAAAATAGAACTACCCTACAACCCAGCAATTGCACTACTGGGTATTTACCCTACAGACACAAATGTAGTGATCCGAACGGGCATGTGCACCTGAATGTTTATAGCAGCAATGTCCACAATAGCAAAATCATGGAAAGAGCCCGGATGTCTAACAACAGATAAATGGATAAAGAAGATGTGGTACACACACACACACACACACACACACACACACACACACACACACTATGGAATACTATGCAGCCATTAAAAAAACCTGAAATCTTGGGGCGCCTGGGTGGCTCAGTGTGTTAAAGCCTCTGTCTTTGGCTCAGGTCATGATCTCAGGGTCCTGGGATCAAGCCCCGCATTGGGTGCTCTGCTCAGCAGGGACCCTGCTTCCCCCTCTCTCTCTGCCTGCCTCTCTGTCTACTTGTGATCTCTCTCTCTGTCAAATAAATAAATAAAAATCTTAAAAAAAACAAAACCCTGAAATCTTGCCATTTGTAATACCATGGATGGAACTAGAGGGTAGTATGTTGAATCAATTAGAGAAAGACAATTATCATATGATCTCACTGATATGTGAAATTTAAGAAACAAAATAGAATCATAGAGAAAGAGAAAAATTTGAACAAACTCAGAGTGGGAGGCAGACCATAAAAGACACTTAATCGTAGAAAACAAACCGAGGGTTGCCAGAAGGGAGGGACATGAGGAGATGGGGTATGGACATTAAGGGGGGGGGGGAAAGAGTGAAATTTACTCTATGTAAATTGTAACCCAAGAAATCTGACTTAAAAAAAAAAAAAAGAAATGCCCAAGTCTGCTTCTCTGTTGTGTGAGTTTGTAGGGCAAATTTTAAAGAGAAAATCTCTTTAATAATTCATAACTTTGCCACATTTCACAGAAGGGAGATTTTCAGGCTTTAATGAGGTCAAAGGATGTCACCCATGGCTTTGGTTTTAAAGGTGTTTACAAATCCAATAGTTAGGTGGTTAAAATGATAGACATCGGCTATAAAACATCCCCTGACATTGGGACAGGTGTCTGAGAAAGTTCATGGAAGTCATCAGAATTGTCTTTGGATCTGAACCTCTCCAGAAGAAAATTCAATGTGGCCTATTTGGTGACTGGAAATGATCTGAGGCATGCTGTGAACCTAAAACAATAGTAATAATAACATCACCATAATACAACGATCTTTTTGCCTGTGTATCTCATAGAGTTAAGTAACTAAAAAAGAACAGAAACTAATACTGATGGAGGTAAATACCAAGTACTTATCATACACACTTAACTCATACCTTCAACAAAAGTAAACTGAGCTCCTACTGTATACCATGCCCTGTGCTCAGTGCTGGGAAGTTAGCAGTGATCAATGGCCCCCTGGAGTTACAGCCTGGTGAATCACACAGATGGGAGAAAGAAAATTGTGGGTTTTGACGCCCGGAGGACTATTAGGAAAGCTTGTAACCAGGAAACTTAGCTGTGATTTAGCTGAGATTTGAAAGATGGGTAGCAGTAGCCAAGCCAAGGGCAGGCCCAGTTGTCCTTACACTCTGGTTTCCTCAGGAGGCCACAGATGACCCAGAGCTTTCCTGACAGCAAACATGTATCTGGGCCAACAATGGAGTAATTGCCGTTGACATACATCTGCCAAGACAGGAGCAAGAATGTAGCTTTGGCTTAATACCATTAGTCCCTGAGTGTGGGGTTCTGGAGAGAGCTCTCCACTGGGAGTCAGGTGCTATTCACTAGCTATGTGGCTTTGGGGAGTTGTGCTCCTTCTCAGAACCCCAGATTCCAACGAGTCAACGTGGGAGATCAATGGTCTTGCAGATTAGGTTCTCTAGAAGCAGACCCCAAAAGCCAGTAAGATGTGTATGAGGAGCCTGTGACCTGGCATGGAAAGGGAGGGGAATGGGATCAGACAAAGGGAGCATCCAGTGTGCGATGAGAGCCCAGCTGCAATGGACGGCCAGCACCCACTACTATGGAAGCTCTGGGCCAACAGAACCCTGTTGCATCATACTACTTTGGGCCCAAATGGCCTGCCCCTTAGAGCCCTACTTCATGCACTTGCTTCACTCAGCTCTTCCCAAGAAAAGCTTAAGAGCCCAGAACTTTTTAAACTATGACTTCATTACTTCGGTAAAATAGACTATGAAGCGTTGTCATAATTAATTTAAATTAACTTCACTAATTTGTCAAAATAACAAATAACCACACATGCTTCAAATGGCATCCCGGATTTTGAACTGGTCGTGTGTGTGTGTGTGTGTGTGTGTGTGTGTGTGTTTCAGTAAATCATTGATCTTGGCCTTCTCTTAATTTACCAGTGTCCAGTGACCTTAGGTAACTGAGAACTTCACTTTTGTATATTTAGCAAACACTTTGTTTTTGGCTATCTGAAAACCCATTTTTCTGAGTTATTCCTTTAATGGGCTGAACGGTATATTGCCATATATGTGTGCAGATCCATTTTGTGGCGTAAGAAGAAGACTTCATCTCTCATCCAAACTGGCTGCTGGGCAAGGCTTGTCTCCAGGAGCCAGTCACACCTAAATTATGATCTTGCCAGAGATTAGTAGGTTTCCATCTTTGGATCCAAGGGATATCCTAGAACGGAGAATTACAAGTGAGTGGCTCAGGGGTAAGAAGCACAGGTGCCTTGCAGTTGTAAATCAGGTAGACTTCCCAGAGACAAAGGTGTTTATATTGAAACTGGAACAGAGTCAAAGGTAGAGGAAGAGCACACGAATTGAGACCGAGGCAGTGGGGGTATGTGGGTGAAGACCTGGAAGGACTTATATATAAGCTGTGGTTTTATCCCAAGGGCCTAAAGGAACCTATTGAAAGTTTCTAAGCAAGAAAGACACAGCCAAATTTGAATTGGTTTGCTTCCATCAGCAGTCTAATAAGCAGGAGGCGGGTAGGTGATGGGCATTAAGTAGGGCGCATGATATGATAAGCACTGGGTGTTATACGCAACTGATAAATTATTGACCACTACATCTGAAACTAAGGATGTACTATTGGCTAACTGAATTTAAATTAAAAAAAATTTTTTAAGTATAATAAGCAAAAAAATAAAAAGGTGTAACAAGCATTTTTAGCTAGATTCCTAGATGAACCCAAGTACATTATTATGGTTATTTACTTGTTTTGAATGACATGATACCCTTCTTTCCTCTGAAGGAAAAATATACTTCAATTCTTCCTCTGTTATAATTTGTTTATGGCACTGCCCTATGTTGTCAGGAGGCATTATAATGGCATAACTTCTGACACATAAATGGGAACTTTCTATGCTTTTCTGCTTTTAAGAATGGATTCCGAAATATTTTAATCTCCACCACAGCTCAAGATGGAAAAAACACAAAAGGCATGGAAACTTAAAATGCTGTGACTAGTTTGTGTATATATGTAAGTATTACTTTACAAACCTCCAGAGTTACACAGGAACGTAGTGATTGTCCTGTTCAGCAGCTCTCAACCGTCTTGGTCTCAAGAGTTTTTGCACTCAAATATCACTAATGACCTCAAAGAGCTTTTGTTTATGTACATTACATTTATTGATATTTATTAAAAATTAAACTCAGGACATTCTTAAAACTTAAGAATATAAAAGCATGGTGCCTGGGTGGTTCAGTCAGTTAAGCATCTGCCTTCAGCTCAGGTCATGGTCCCAGGGTCCTGGGATCAAGCCCCGCATCGGGCTCTCTGCCCAGCAGGAGCCCGATTCTTCCTCTGCCTCTCCCTCTTTGTCCTCCCTCTCTCTCCCTCAAATAAATAAATAAAATCTTAAAAACAAAAACAAAAAATGCATAAGCACGTGTTCCATCAGCCATCAGGGCTGTGACATCATCCCAAGTTGTGTGAACTCCAGAAAACTACTGTACACACTCTTGAGAGACTGAGAGTGAAAAAAGTAGTAATATTTGGTATTATCATAAAAATAGCTTTACCCGGGGTGCCTGGGTGGCTCAGTGGGTTAAAGCCTCTGCCTTCAGCTCAGGTCATGATCTCAGGGTCCTGGGATCAAGTCCCGCATCGGGCTCTCTGCTCAGCAGGGAGCCTGCTTCCTCCTCTCTCTCTCCCCTCTCTCTTCCTCCTCTCCTCTCTCTGCCTCTCTGCCTACTTGTGATCTCTCTCTCTGTCATATAAATAAATAAAATCTTAAAAAAAAAATTTAAAAAAAAATAGCTTTACCCTCACGGACACCCTGAAAGGATCCTAGGAAAACCAATGGACCCCTTTCCTGCACTTTGAGAATCACCAATTACTTCAACTAGAAAATTAAGCCAAGAATATGCTTCAGATCACAGAGCTGTGAGGATGAGAGGCCAGGTTCCCACTCTTTGACCTTCATGGACGTGTCTGTCATCACAAGGTCACTTAGCAGTCATTCTAATACGTACTAGTTAGGGTAATGCTACTGGAAGGCAACAAATTAACTTAAAATTTTAGTGGCTTATTTCTCACTCATATAATAGTCCAGTGAAGATGTTCCTGGACAATGGACACTCCTAGGGTGACCAATACATCCCATTTTGCCCAGGACAGTTTTATAAAAGTCCTATATTTCAAGAATCCCCTCAGTCCTAAGCAAAACATAACAGCTGATCACCTTACTCCTCTCAACATTGATTCAGGTTCCAAAGTTCCCTCCATCTTCGGTTTCCATCATCTAGGGCTTCCGGGCCTGTCTCCGGCCAGTAGAATAAAGCATATCCACTTCCTTAAAACTTGAGCACACAAGTAACACTCCTGTCTTCCACACACATTTTATGGTGGGAAGTAGTTGTGTGAATGTAGGAGATCTACAATGGGTAATATAGCTGGGCAGCTGAGGTCTTTAGAAGACAGAATACACGTATTGGGCAGACTGTTAACCACTTTTGCCAAAAATGGTATTATCCTACTTGATCTCTGTAACACTGCTCAGAGGAGGGGGAGGGAAAAGGCCATACCTATTGTTCCCACAGTTATAAACAGAGTTGAGAAAACTGAGCCCTCAAAAAGTGCAAATGCCCTAACCAAGTACTGATCTCATTTCCAATTTAAATCCTTCATAGAGGGTTTGGTTTAAAACAACCAATACTGGGGTGCCTGGGTGGCTCAGTCATTAAGCGTCTGCCTTTGGCTCGGTTCATGATCCTGAGGTCCTGGGATTGAGCCCTGCATGGAGCCCTGCATTGAGACCTGCATGGGGATCCCTGCTCCACAGGGAGCCTGCTTCTCCCTCTCCCACTCCCCCTGCTTGTATTCCCTCTCTCGCTGTGGCTCTTTCTGTCAAATAAATAAATATTTAAAAAAAAAAATAACAACCAATACTGATTGATGAAAAAACACATTAATTACTACAATTACTCTTTAAAAAAATTGACCAAGCAAATCATATTTTAAATGCATCAGAAAAAACTCCATACTTACAGGAAGTTCTTCTAATGCAAAATAATCTGCATGAAAAACAAAACCAGAAATCTTTTCCCTATTTGATCGGTGCATGTTGTGAGCTTGTGCATGTGTGTGGACTTTGCTTAAAGCGCTTGGACTTTCTTGTACTTCCCACTTATTTCGAGGCTGATCTTCAACCTCTACCGTCATTGCTTTGAATGCTAAGTGTCTGGTGCTCCAGGTTCCCCAACAAAGAGGTGGCAGAATTGTCTACCACCCTTGCTAGAGGTTTTCCCTCTGATTTGGATCTGAATACAAATTCTTAAAAGTGATCCATGAATTCAGAAATAAAAGAACATCATTTCACTGGCAGGAAAGGAAGTTTTTCTGAAGAAATCCTAGGAGGCTAAGCTCACCTTTTACCAACCAAAGAAATGTCAAACTGCATAATTTTAAGTTAATAAGGAGGAAAATAAAAAAAGAAAGTGAGACAGGGTGGGAAGAAATATTCTCTGTCCTTCAAAGCTCACGCTGAACCAATTGAAGATGTTCTTATTAATAAAAAAAACACAGAAGGAAAAAAGCTGTATGAAATTTGCAAATCACTACATACGCAGAGGACACTGTTATTGGAGGGTATAGTGACATTAGAAAGGCAAATTAGAAATTGCTTGGAATTAAGAGAGAAAAGTTTTAGTAAAATTAATATAAAGTTAAATTATGTTTTTACACAGTTTCTAAATTATAAATAACTGCATAAATATGTCCCAGGCCATATAATCCAAGCTATTTGCATTTTTTGCTCACATCTTTTGCTACCTTCAGAATTTAGCAAGGGAAGTTTTCTTTATTTTTATAATAATTGTTCTTCCTTGACTGCATATTTTCCCTCCTTGAATAAATTATAATTTGCCTCCCAAACAAAAGCCAACTCTACAAGAGTTTGGATATGGTAAAAAGTATATTCATCTAATACTGAGTGAATTTCCTCAGTATAAGATTGCACCCTTTCTTTTAACTTATTGCTAACTGCCGGATGTAGCACTTGGCTGAAAATGTAAACGTTGAGATTCGGAGGCTTCATCTGAGTCATATATATGATTTCATCTTTACAAAAAGCTGATAGTCTGGTTCATGTAAAAACTAACAACTACTAAGAAAAATATAAAACATACTGTGTATTTACATGGTATTTTCTCTAAGGATCAATAGTTAGAAGTGTAATATTCAGTATCACAAATACTTAACACGTACATTCTTCTTATATTACTGTGTAAAATTCTAGGTTGTGTTTTGCTTTTCAGAATACATCTTGTCTGAAGGAATCAGTTGCTTACAAAGGATTTTTTTTTTAATTCTTCTTTGGTTCTGAGATTAAGCTCTTTACTTGAAATATAACTTGCCCAAAGCAGTAAATAGAAACAGTGGCAGTGCTTTCCATGTGATTTGCCAAAGGGGTGTTAAGAAATTTCTCTGTTTTTTTCCTATATGTGTGATTTGAAAAGAAGTGCTAAATTGCTAAAGGAAATTAAAATGGAGGGAAAAAATGGAACTCTACATTTGCAGTCTTTGAGCAATTTCCGAGCCCTACATACTCAGTTAAGCTGAAAATCCAAATGTTGGTAAAGGAAAGACTTGGTGGAAACGAGGAAAGAAGGAAAAAAGAACAATTACATGAAATCTATTGAGTTTGGCGTCTTCCGCCGAGATAGAAATGCTCACGGTGTACTGAAGAAAGCAACTTGAAGGCAGACAAATTAATGGACAAAATAAGCAGCTGTTTGAGGGGCTTTTCATTCAGGGAAATGCCTTTGAATTTTCTTTCCTTTTATTCTTATATTACAAAAGTCATGCTAGAATAATATTCAGAAAGTATGTAAAAGCAGGGGGAAAAGGAAAAACCAGCAACAACAAAACCTCATCCACCAGCCCAGGTGCCAAACAACAACCACTATTATCATTTTGGTGTATTTCCTTCCAGTTACAAAACACTTCTAATGAGATGGCTTCTTTCAAAAACAAAAACTGTTTCCTAAAGCTATTTGACGGTTTTGAGAAGTGGATAGAGCTTTTTGGTCTGGAAGAGCAATTGGTATTCATTTATTTTGTTTTTCAAAATCTGGCGAAGAATTGTCCCTTTGATATGCAGGCAGAGTGACAGGTAAAAGAAGGAAACCTTAGACTGCCCAACTGGAACGCGATAGACCTTTGTCAGCATTTAAAAGCCCCCCAGGCAGCCCCAGCCTTCTAAAGTGGAGATTGCCCAGCTCCAGTATTGAATCTGGCTTCCTTCTTCCTAATCCTCACCAGAGACCATCGCCCAAGATCACCTCGTCATTTCACTTAGCCTTCCACATTGGTTTTCCCATCTGGCCTCTTAGCCCCAAGGGAAAAGAAACCACGGCCCAACCTGAATTCATCACTTGGAGCGCCAGGACGGGATCTGCAAGCAAGTGCCAAGTGTCCTCCCCAAATCCAGATGACCCCAATCCTCTGGGCCTTGCAATTTGAGGGTTACTGTCCTCATGTCTTTGAGGAGTCCAATCGCCTGGGCTTGCCTCTGTGATGCAAAGAGACGGACGAAGAGGACGCAGCTGAAAGTGTTGTGAGTTTGAGTCACACAACCCCGTAGGGATGACGGGGGAGTGTTAGAAAATAAAATTAACCTCTTAAAATATTTTTTAAAGGAATCCAGACCTTCATTGCATCTATCATCAAAACAGCCTTGTAAAGTAGTTAAAAATGAGAATTGACATCTTTCGTAAATTAGAAAATTGAGATTTGCAGAGGTCCAAACATTAGACTAGAATTTGAGACATCTGATTCTTGAACCAACTAGACAATGTTACATTTCTTGATCAAACCCTTAATAAATAGACTTTCAACAAGGCAATGCCTTTGTGGGATACAAATTCCCTCTCTTCAAAGAATGTATAGCTTGAAAGGAAACAAAAGGTATTTAATACATAAAATGTTACTAAACTTTGGTGTATATCTAATTGCCAGATGGGTATTGCTAAGGATTTACTGAGCTGGGTGAACACTATTGCCAGGTAGATTTTGGCACTGGTTAGGGGTTTGTGAAGCTGGGCTCTGGATTTAGGATGTAAGAATTTGCAATCTCCTTATGTTAAAGGGAATAGAAAAAAATCTCAAAGTAGCCCAACCCAATGTTAGCTGAGATACTGGGGAAAAACAAACAAACAAACAAACAAACAAACAAAAAAAGCCGTAAAACAAGAAAAGAGAGAGGAGGAGCAGAAATTGTTGTCCTAAAGAGACAGCTTTTAGGACATAGTACTTGAAGGGCTGTCATTTGAAAGAGGAATTAAATTTATGTTACAAGCCTTCCTACCAAAAGGAGACTATTTCAATGAAAGAAATTTTAGTTCTTCTGTAAGAGTTGCACAAGAGATAGGTCATCCTTGGAGATATTTCAGAAAGCATTCCCACAATGAGAGATAGTTTAGAGG
This sequence comes from Procyon lotor, assembly GCA_028646535.1. Taxonomy (NCBI): domain Eukaryota; kingdom Metazoa; phylum Chordata; class Mammalia; order Carnivora; family Procyonidae; genus Procyon; species Procyon lotor. Next base: position 61,984,177 of record CM053603.1, read on the forward strand.
AGATGATCCATCCTTGGCAAAGTTCAAAGCATAGTATGTTGTGAAGTTCCCAGAATAACTACAGAAGTATAATTATAATGCATGATGTTGACTCTCCACCAGAAAGAAAAGGAAATGTCACATGTTTGTGCCATTGGCAACCCAAACCTGGACTTAGCTACCTTTGTCTCAGGATATACCTGGAGGGATTTGCCTTCTGGCTGTTGAAACCTTTCTTCTGTGATAGAAAAGTCAAAGACCTTACTTGGCCAACAGAAGAGTAGTATGTGTGAAGGTAGCCGCTAGCCTACCGACCTCATGATGTAACATGTAATGATTGTATCTAAAGAATTCAGGAGATACTATCTCTACGATCTCATGAAGTTATGTAGTCTAGGGACCACTTTTCCGAGATAGTGAAATTCTAAAGCTGCCACTAAATGATCCTTCCCTCTGTCCAACTCCTTGACAGAGAATTTTGGATAATGTGTGGTCCCCATGGTTCTTTATTAATCCATGAGATTAACAAAATGTACAAGACAGTTACTTCATTCCAGGCTCTGTGCTATTACTGGATATAGGAGGATAAGTAAAAAAAATGATTGGGCTTCATGAAAATTATGATCAAGTCAGAAAGAGAGATAGGCTCTAATCAGATAATCATATGATTGAATATCTGAGTAAGAATGTTACAATTTTATTAGGGAAAAATCACAGGTTACTGGGAACATGTATTTGACAAGGCTGACCAAACCTACGATGAACAAGGAGACTTCACAGAGGCAGTGATATTCTGGCTGAAAGCTGATGAATGTACTGGGAGTACATTTGGTGAGGTTGGTGAGGAAGAAAGGTCAGCATGTGGAAAGAGCTAGAACACAAAGGAACATGATACATAATGCATTGTCAGGACTGACAAGAGGGCCAGGTGGCCACAGAAAGGGTATAAAGGGGCAGCCTATGAGAGGCAAGAGTCTGGAGATTGGCAAGAGACCATCAGTGGTAGCCTTTTCACTTGTGCAAGAGAGGAACTACTAAGGCGATGATGGGCTGGGGAAGACATGTTAGTGATGATAAGGGTCTGGACTAAAAAATTATTTAGATGATAAAATCAGCAGTCTTTGGTGATGATTGAAACTTCAGAATAGAGGAAAACAGGGTATTAAGAAAGACTCCCTGGGGTGCCTGGCTGGCTCAGTCAGCAGAGCATGCAAATCTTGATCTCAGGGTTGTGAGTTCAAGCCCCACCAGTGGCATGGAGTTTACTTAAAATGAAAAATTTTTTAAAATGACTCCCTATCCTGTGGTTATCCAATTGGATGAATGGTGTTAGGGTTTCCTAGGATGGGAAATTATAAATACCAAATTTGGGAAATTAGGTATTTGATTGGGGCATGTTGGTTTGGAGTTGCTTTGAGACATCTAAATGGAGATATGAGTTCATTGTTGGATACTTGTGTGAGTAGCATTCTGAGCCCAACCATGAATTAAATATTGCCATCTTAAACCCTTCAAAATAGCCTAAATGATGAGGTAAAGAGGACCTCAAGCCAATCTCTTCCCCTGAAAAAGCAATCAAATAACATGTAATAATAGTTTGAAAGGCATTGGGAAATCAGGATTGCTTTTTGCAATTACACACATTCATGTGTTTGCATTCAAATACCGTATATTAAATAAACAGATATCGTATACTAAATAAACAGACATTATATCTTTAGTCTAGTAAATATGACACAATTGACCTGTAAAATCTATCTGGACCTTTAGGTAACTTTGGGTTTGGGGGGCATGGGGGGCAGTATGTGTGTTTAATTCTACTCACTAAAATATGCACTCACAAAGCACCCTGAAATAAAGTATAGTTAACACATTAATATTTGAACAAATACCTGTGCGAGTCATAAGCCCTTGAAATTACTTAATAGGAGGAATCAATTCCAGAGCTTTGGAGGCATCCACTTGAATCCTATCCTTTAACCTAGAAGTGAATACACAATGGGATTAATGCTGACTTGTCCAAAGTTGTCCTTCTTAGGAGGCGACACCAAGCAGCCTCACTCAGCAAAGCACTTGGGCACCCATTCCTAGCAGACCCCTATTTGCTAACACACCCTGAATGGTTTTCATGGGTAACGGGTTGACGTATCATCCTTGACACATGGCACATAGGTCACATGCTTGACTCGCTCTTGCAGCCCTTCAGGCAATCCAGGATCGCAGACGTCCACAGCCAGGCCCACAAGGCCGCCCAGGTGCCCTCTGGAACCAGTGGGGAGATTATTTGTGGATTTGGATTCCAAGGGCTCATCGAGTAGAATAAATATCAATCCCGTACCAAAAAGTTTATAAACTTGTTAATGGACATACTGCCCACTGGTACATGCAGATGAGCTAGCTGTGGTCTTTACCGGAGCATTTAGAAAGGAGGGTGGGGAAGGTGTGCAGGAAAGATGAACCGTGAGTGTTGAGGCTCAGAAGTATGTTTACCTTTGACTAGGGCCTTTTCATCTCAACACCGAAATACAGTGAAAGGAGGTTTGTTTGTTTGTTTTAGATTTTATTTGAGAGAGGTCGATCAAGAGGGAGAGGGACAGAGAATCTGCAGCCACCTCTGCACTGAGCACAGAGTCCCGGGCAGGGCTTGATCCCACAATCGTGAGATCATGACTGAGGTGAAACCAAGAGTCGGACACTTAACCGACTGAGCCACCTAGACTCCCCTGAGACCAGGGAGCCATTTCCAAGGAGAAAGGTCTGGAAGAGCCAGGCAGGATTTTGAGGGAGAGGAGGACAGGGATGGAAGGAGCTCTCCCAGAGACTGGGGCATCTTCAAAGAGAGAAATGCCTCCAGAGATTTGTTATTTTGCCACGAGTGGCAGGGCAGACTTCTCACTTCGTTACCTCCTCTGGAGAATTGAGGAAACATGTTTTATTGAAGACTCTGAGGATTGCTATTTATGTTTCTTTTGCTGAAACAGATTTTTAGAGGGAATAAATGCCCTCGGATCATTCTGGATACATTCCCCTCTTGGAAGGTCAGTGACGCACAACAAAAATATAAATTGCTACAACATTTAAGAGTATATCAATAACATTTGCTAATTACGGACAGAGGCCCAGGAGAGGGACACTGACTCCCACACTCCAGGGCTCTTTCCGGCTTTTGACTTCCACTCAAGAAGGCAAATAAAAATAATGTGACTGGAAGAGACAAGGATCTAGGAAAAACCCTGACTCTGCTCTCACTTATAAAAGTTTTATTTACAAACTTCTGGATTTTAACTTTTTTTTTTTTTTAAGATTTTTTATTTATTTGACAGAGAGAAACACAGTGAGAGAGGGAACACAAGCAGAGGGAATGGTAGCGGGAGAAGCAGGCCTCCTGTCGAGCAAGGAGCCCGATGCGGGGCTCGATCCCAGAACCCTGGGACCATGACCTGGGCCAAAGGCAGACGCCTAACGACTGAGCCACCCAGGTGCCCCTTAACAACTTTTTTTTTTTTTTTTAAGATGAGAGAGAGAGAGCAGGAGCACATGAGCAGGGAGAGGGGCAGAGGAAGAGGGAGAAGCAGAGAGCCCCATATAGGGCTCCATCCCAGGACCTCAGGATCAAGACCTGAGCCAAAGGCAGACACTTAACCGACCGCACCAGGGCGCCCCTATCTAAGTCACTTTGAGCAATATGGAAAGCAGTGTAGCCTCGCTGTTTAGAATTGGGTTCTGGAGTCAAATTGGCTGAACCTGAATCCCCAGGGCAGCCCTTTCCAATTAGGCGACATTGGGCAAGTAACCCCTCAGAGTCTGCATTTCCTCGCCTCTAAATGGCCGCTGTGAGGTTTGACTAAAATCCTGTACATAATTTATGCTTAGCACTATGTATGTGCACAGTAAAAATGAGTAAATGTTTGCTATAGTTATTTTTAGCAATAAACGACCTGGAAACCCTCTCACAACTGATGATAATAAGCCAGTGAGTTATAACTGCTACTGTAGGCAGTCCTGGGGTTTTTCTAATTTCTTTTTAATCAGGACTTAATTTTATTGTTTTAGTCAGGATTTAATTTTAGTTTTATTATTTTATCACTATGTGGAATTTATTGTGCATCCATATCACTTTATCCTGCAGTGAGCATTTTATAGTGTGAGCTGAACAAATCACGTTCTTAGCCTCAGGGAAACAGAATAAAAAATGGGCAACACTGACCAAGATGAACATTTTTTAGAATATATACAATTTGCGTGCCACCAAAGGGAGAACTTTTTTAGCAAAAGCAAAAAGTAATAATAATAAGGAAGAAACTTGGCAGGGGGGTTTTCAATTGCAGAAATAATCAATTCTTGATCGTGGCCACTGGGCATTCCTTCCTTGAAGCACCACGCGTCTGTGAGAACCTGCCGTGTTCCAGGCACTGGTCTAGGCATCTGAGGTACGGTAACGAACAAAGCCGAGGAAGATTCCAGCTTCGAGCTTCTTGCTTCCTGCTGAAGTGTGGATAGCATCACTTGAATTTTAATGCACCAAAAATGGCATCACGAAGGTCTGAGACTTGCCATCACTTCGGCCCCTTTCCAAGGCTGGTCCCCTAGAGGCTGTTTATTCCTTCCTAGAATCGTGTCTTTAAGTAGGTAGCTCCCACAAGGAGAAGGAAAACACAGGCAATTCCAGTACCTCAAAACATGTGGGCTTTCCTTAGGCATGGGAAGCTGGATTAAAAATGCATTATATGGGGGCGCCCAGGTGGCTCGGTCCGTTGAGTGGCTGACTCTTGATTTCAGCTCAGGTCCTGATCTCAGGGTCCTGGGATCAAGCCCCACGAAGGGCTCCACACTCAGTAGGGAGTTGGCTTGAGGATTCTCTCACCCCTGCCTCTCCCCCCCAAAATAAATAATTTTTTTAAATGCATTATGTCTTTCCTATTGAAAATATAACCTCCTCGTTAAACCATCACTTAACCAATTGTTGATCCCCATTACAAAATTTAAAGCAAGTTCCATCAAAATGAAAACTCCCATGTACTTTCACGGGCTTTTCCATAAATCTCCAATGCTTATTATTCACCTCTTAATTTAACCTGATTTTCTGCATGATTGGTATAAAGAAATACACTCATCTTGAATTCTTTTTTTATTAATTAATTAATTACTTAATTAGTTAATTTGACAGAGAGAGACACAGCGAGGGAGGGAACACAAGCAGAGGGAATGGGAGAGGGAGAAGCAGGCTTCCTTCCTGCTGAGCAGGGAGCCCCATGCAGGCCTCAATCCCAGGACTCTGGGATCATGACCTGAGCCAAAGGCAGCCACTTAACAACTGAGCCACCCAGGCGCCCTCGCCTTGAATTCTTTAAAAAGTCTTATGTAACACATTTAAGATGGAGACACTGTTTCCCCTCCCCAGGAATTTGTCAGGGAATTATTCATAAATGCTTGTCCTTGATATGCTACCCATCTGTCAAATTGTCATAAGTAGAAACTGCGGAATCAGGGGCTATTAACTAAAGATATTATACTTCGAGAAAGAGAAAGAAAGAAAGAAAGAAAGAAAGAAAGAAAGAAAGAAAGAAAGAAAGAAAGAAAGAAAGAAAGAAAGAAAGAAAGAAAGGGAGTCTAACTCAGGAAAGACTGCAGAAATGACATGGGAGCCTATGTAGCATTATTGAAAATAAAATAAATAGATCTTCCTCCGTGAACCAATCTTTCACACGGCCCAAACCGGTTTAGAGGAAAGCAGACATTCTACTGGCGTATTTTAGAACACTGAGGCAAAGGAAGGGTTACTAACAAGAAAAAATAAAAGCACAAACATAAATACCAAGCCTTCAGCATACCCCCAGAGGATGTTTAATTGTCAGACGAATGGCTCAGACCTTTTATGATAAATGTCAAATGTTTGATGCTTATAGAGGAACGAAGTAAATTCGAGATGGAAATTTGAGCCTTGAATCGGTGCGAGAGAGCTGGGACCAGGCAGCAAGCAGGTGGGGGCCGCCCAGCAAGCCTGGTGCGCTCAGAGCTGGCTGTCTGGGTCCCCTCCATCCCTGGAAAGTCAGTGGAGTCCCGGTGGGCTTTCATGCCCACTACTGGGGGACCAGGGCAACTTGAGGGAGTGCCTCTCGCTGTATGATTTTAAACCACTTCCACCATCACCACCCTTGGTTTCTGAGTCATCATGAGCTATATTTAGAGAGTAGGTGAAACAGATTTCCTTTGCCTGATTTGTTCAGCAGCTGAGAATACCCAACCCAACACCAGTCCTGGTCAGTTGTACACATTCAGGACTAACTCAAAGCTCATGTCCTGCGGATAGCTCTCCTTACCTAGGCTTATCCTCGCTCTGATGCCTCCATGAGGTTCCAGCAACTCTCCGTGTTCTTTACATTATATTTTCCACACAGTGATTATCATTCTTTTTGCATGCATTACTGAATGCTGGGTTTGGGTTCCTCAATTATTGCATGGTCTCGTAGAAAAAGCATGGGAACATATTAATGCATTATGCACATATTAACACATTAATGTGTTAATGCCACTTTTGTAATGTTTCTATGTTTCATTTTTGAAAACTCACAATTTTCGATAAGAAAAAAAAAGTGTGCCTGGGTGTCTCAGTGGGTTAAAGCCTCTGCCTTCGGCTCAGGTCGTGATCTCAGGGTCCTGGGATCGAGCCCCGCATCGGGCTCTCTGCTTGGTGAGGAGCCTGCTTCCCCCACTGTCTCTCTGCCTGTCTCTCTGCCTACTTGTGATCTCTCTCTCTCTCTGTCAAATAAATAAATAGAATCTTTAAAAAAAAAAAATAAAATGAATGACCCGGTTTCAACTCTCAGCTTTGTTTCTTTCTAGCTGTGTGACCCTGGGCAAATTACTTAATCTCTCGGATCTGTAGTATGTCAGCTAGAAGAAGATCATGAACAACGCTGACCTCAGCAGTTTTTGAAGATTCCTTGAAATGTAGAGTATAAGATGCCTGGCACAGAAGAAACATTATCTATTTTTTTTTAAGATTTATTTATTTATTTTAAAAAGGAGGGAGGACAGGGCCAAAGGGAGAGGGAGAGAGAATCTCAAGCAGACTCTGGGCTGAGCATGGAGCCCCAAGCAGGGCTCGATCTCATGACCCTGAGAGCATGACCTGAGCTGAAACCAAAGTCGAAGCTTCACCAACGGAGCCACCCAGGTGCCCCCAGGAGACACTATTACTTTTAATTCTCCTTTTTCTGGAGAAGTACCAATCTTTTGGAGGAAGAAGTGTGTTTTGTTTAACTCTCTGGTAGTTTCAAACATTTAGCACAGTTCTTTGCCTAGGGAAAGTTTTCAGTTATCACTGGTTGAAACAAATCTTTGAATTGGTAAACATGAAGAGAATTAAGGGTCAAACATTTTGTTTGGTTTAGACACCAGATCTTGGTTCTTATTCTTGGCTGGCTGAGTAGCATGTATCCTTTGGGATGTAACATGTACCCTGAGAAGGATGGAATTGAACCAAATCACAAGGTTGCAAAATGGTGGGCCTCAGACCATACATGGCCTATAGACGTGTTTTGGTTGGTCCACAAAATACTTTTTTCTGAAACTTGACTTTTTGGCTAATATTTAAAACATTATGACATTTTTCATGAAAATCAGATTGCTCAAATTTTATGGAAAGATCTGTCAACCTGGGTCCACGTTTCCACACAACAGTCCATCAGAGTGAAGGGCGGCTCCCTCTATAGAGAGGGCATGTGCCCTCCAGTTCACACAATCCCCTCCTAGCTCAATGCAATTGCTTATGTTGCCTGCCTCATTCTGGAAACATTAGAGAAGACAAACTCTAGAATCTCTAGTTCGTCTCATTTTTGGAGCTATAGAACCACAATTGCTGAGAGCATACGTGCTGACAGGGCCAACAAAGGTTTACAGGGAACACTGGCTGCTGTCTTGGGAGAGCCCAAAAGCCTGGAGCCGGCTCCCTGACCTCTCACCGGGGCCACACACTGAGCAGACTGGAGAACATGGAGGTTTATAACAGGGAAACGAGAAGAAGAAACCAAGCTCATTAACTATTCCCAGCATATTTAGTGAAATAGCTGAAACTTCACTGCTTTCAGAGAATATTAAGGAAGAGACCCTAGCTTCCCTTCCAGAAGCATCTCAGAATGATCCCTTTGGGAAGAGATAAGTGGTGTGTGAGAAACTGAAGGAGGACGTGGCTTGGACCCTTTGTCCTGCCTGTCACCATGAGAGAATTAATTCTTCAGGCTCCTTAAGACCATGGGAGACTCGGGGCGCCTGGGTGGCTCAGTGGGTTAAAGCCTCTGCCTTCTGCTCAGGTCATGATCTCAGGGTCCTGGGATCGAGCCCCGCATTGGGCTCTCTGCTCAGCAGGGAGCCTGCTTCCCCCTCTCTCTCTGCCTGCCTCTCTGCCTACTTGTGATCTCTCTCTGTGTCAAATAAATAAATAAAACCTTAAAAAAAAAAAAAAACCATGGGAGCCTCATGAACCCTCAAACAATGTGCCATTGGTCAGAGAAAGTATGGAGTGAGAACTTGGAGACTGTAAGTTGGTCTTAGTGACATGCACCAACAGTACCCAAAAGCCACCTCTGGTAAAGAGTGTGAGTGGGGCAGCTCAAAGTCCTCTGAGGAAAGTAGCCTCTTGCGGGCGGAGGTTGTAATTAAATACATTCACATAGATACACTCAAGATTTTATTGCTGCTTAACCCTCCCACAGATGGCCTCTGCCTCAGCTTTCCAACACACCCAATGGATTCCTCAAGAAATGGTCCCTAAACAACTCTTCTAGGAGGTCCGGGCAAATAGCAAAGCAAAAGAATGTGCGCATCTGTGACTTAAAAAAAGGGGAGGGGGACGGGGGAAAGGGGGATGAAAGAGAGAAGCAATCTGTGCGTAATATGCTGTGGTAGTTAAATCGTTATCTTCTTTGAATTCTTTTAGAAATAAAATAAATATAAAAAGACAAGTAATTTTCTCACCTAATTTGCTTGTGGAGCTGATAATTAAGTGTTGTTGGTTGCATCACCAGAATGAATTTGTGATACTTGCTGTAGTGTCTCTGCATATTTAAAGACGAAAATGTTCTTTCTGGTGCTCAGTAAAAGTATAGTTTTTATGAACCCGCTTCCCCCCAGCCCACCCCGGCAGTCCTGGTAGCCTCCGTGCCATGTTCATGGAGCTGCAAGGCTCCCTGTCTGAGACAGGGCCACGATCAAGCTTGCGCCCCAACGCTCCTGCCAACCCCCCTGTGCCTTAACTCCGAGGAGCAGGCCTGGACTCGGAGTTCTACGGAAATGGCAGATGCTCTCGGAGACACCGCTTCCCCTTCATTTATCATTATTCCTCCCCTGCTCCTCCCCACCCACCCAGTTCAAAACAGAGTGGGGAGCGGAAACTTGAGAAATGGTTAAAAACCCAGCTTCAGGTGCTGTCCTGGAATGCTCATCCAACTCCTTCAGCCTCAGTTTCTCCCTCTCCGACGGAAGCCATGACTAAGTCAGGGGATGACATGAGCTAATGCGTGGACAGTATTTAGCACATACCTGGAGCATCGTCAGAGCCCCACACAGGGTAGATGTCATTCCGGTCATCATCGTTAGCTACTCCAGATGACTCCAGAGTGGTTGCGCGTCAGGACAGACTGAGGAGATTCTGAAAAATACATATTCACACATCCCACACCCAAAACGGTGTTAGAACTTGTGAATGGCCCTAATGATTTCTTCTAAGCTCTCTAGGTGAACACATGCTTAGCTGAGCCTGGGAACCACTGATCCAAGCCTGGCTCCACAGAACCTTTGAGATGGAGCATGGAGAGAATGATGGCTCCAAGGGGAGTCAAGGTCAAAGACAGAACAACAGTCCAACTGTTCCTTTAAGAATCATTTTTATTTAGTCTTTTTGTTTCATTTGGTCTTCAGGAAAGGGCATCATCCAACTGCCATTTGGTATAAGTCCCCCTTTCTTCTCTCAGCTTTCTTTTTAATCTTATTAATTGGTGCCAAAGACAGTGGTTGCTAGCAGACTGGGATATTCCAACGAGACTGAATTTGCTCATTCTTTGGACGGTTGTGAGAGTGGAGAAAGCAGAATAAATACAAATGAAAATTTAAAGAGGTTTTTTAAGAAATGAGAAGACACTCGATTCCAGTTTTTCTAACTAGCATCTCCAATAGAGTTCAGCTCCTAGAAGGCCGGTCACTAAATATTCTTTGTGTGATGTCCTCAGTTGACATGATCAGCAAAACACATCCATCCTATGAGATGTGGTGTCCTTCCGCCCATTGGGACAAAAGCAGGTGAAGGAGCCAACAAGTTTTCCGTTGTAGTTGACTCTGCCAAACCAAGGTTGTTTGGGCTGTGGAACAGCAGGTTTACTTCAGGCTTTCTTACTTCTGCTGCTACTCAGGTGGTGGATTCATGAGACACCAAGGTGGGTGATGGGTTTGGCCAGACCCTGAGGAACTCTCAGAATGAGAAAGAGCAAGCAAAGCCCTGTGTCTACTCAGAGGCATCACCATCGTGGCTGGTCCATCTCCAGCGACCACCTCGGGCTAGAGCAGAGAAAACGCATCTCGGGGCGCCTGGGTGGCTCAGTCATTAAACATCCACCTTTGGCTCAGGTCATGATCCCAGGGTCCTGGGATAGAGCCCCACATCGGGCTCCTTGCTCAGCGGGAAGCCTGCTTCTCCCTCTCTCTCCCTCACTCCCTCTGCTTGTGTTCCCTCTCTCACTGTGTCTCTCTCTGTCAGATAACTAAATAAATCTTAAAAAAAAAAGGTTGGGGTGCCTGGGTGGCTCAATAGTTAAGCATCTGCCTTCAGTCCAGGTCATGATCCCAGCGGCCTGGGATCGAGCCCCACATCAGGTTAAAAAAAAAAAAAAAGGTCATCTCAACAGGCACCGCACTCCCATAGCTGTTCCAGCAGCGCCGTCACCCTGTTCAAAAAATACCTCTGTCTGCAACTACCAGCAACATTTTTAGAGGGATAAGTATACATTTGGTTTGTAAGAACTTTATTAAAACGGAATTATCTGTGAATTTGATCGGGGCTTTACTGGGGTTTACAACACAGTTTGCAAGTGATCTTGGGATGGGGAGACTTGCAACAGAACGGTGATCCTCAAGTGGGGGTGATTTTGCCCCCAGGGAATGTCTGGAGACATTTTTGTTAAAATAACTAGGTCAAGGGGCTGCCTACAGACATCTAGGGAGTTCGGGTCAAGGATGCTGTTAAACATTCTGCAATACACAGGCAGGTCCCTCTTCAAAGAATGATCTCACTCAAAAATGGCAATAGTGCCAATCTTTCGAAAGCTGGTTGTAGAAAAATGGGCCAGACCCAGCTCCCGCTCACTTCAGTAAACCCCTCCACCCTCCTCTGCTCTTTTGTGCCCCATCAGAACGCAGGGATCATGGGTAATGGTTTTCACTGTCCGCTTGTCGGTCAGCCTCTAGGGCAGGGACATCTGCTTGCAGAAATCCCTTTCCTCCCGTGGGCAGTCAGGAGGAAGTGTGCATTTTAGGCTAACCCGAAGGATCACAGTGGCACAGCTAGCTCAGGGGTGGCAGAGACCCAGTCCCGCATCCTGTAATCACTAGCTTGAGTGCTTAACAAAGTCGAAAAGATGAATGTACATCATCTGCGCTGCCCCTCTGTGTTTAGGAAGGTGAACTAATCAGAAATAAATGGAGAAAGTTGTTAAACAGATGGCATGTGGATTAACTACAAAAGGAAGTTAAAACCCAAATTGTATGGTAAATCTGCCTCCTTGTAGCCATTCCTCCCGCTGCAGAGATGGTAATTACTTAACACCCACCCC
>CM053603.1:61996477-62038614 GCA_028646535.1 Procyon lotor
TAGTTCTGAATTGTGTTCTATTGAAAAACTGAAAAGGAAGGTGAAATAATATTACATTATTTGGCTTTGATACATCAAATTTTGCCTCCTTTGAGCACCCATCCTGCTGGGTGGTAGAGAAACTAATTCTCACTAGTCCTCACCACCCACCACCACCACCCAGGAATCCTAAGGCAGTGTCAAGGTCTAAGGTAGCCTGGAGGCCCAGCTCACTCACAGGAGTGGTGTCCACTGATGGCCCATTGTCCAGGTGATCCCTGATAGGGCTGCCTCAGTAAACAACTTCAGAGAGCATCATTCACCTACACACTAGGTAACCGGTCTAAAAACTACACTGCTCGGGCGCCTGGTTGGCTCAATGGGTCAAGCCTCTGCCTTCGGCTCCAGTCATGATCTCAAGGTCCTGGGATCAAGCCCTGCATCAGGCTCTCTGCTCAGCAGGGAGCCTGCTTCCCCCTCTCTCTCTCTGCCTGCCCTACTTGTGATCTGTCTCTCTCTCTCTCTGTCAAATAAAAAAAAATCTTAAAAACTACACTGCACATGGCTCTCCTAGAAAGGGTCAAAGAAGACATGTCACCTCAGCGCTGCTGGGCCAAGCTGTGACATGGAGACTTCATTAATTCTGGAAGCTACTGCAAACATGGTCAAGCTGGCTCTTCCCCTCTGAGATTCTCCCCACTCCCTGGGGCAACTGTGCAGGAGTAGGGGCCCAATTAGTCTCATACCTCATTTCCTTCTCAGTTTGGGGGAACCTCACCAGAGCTCCCAAGACTGCTTCAACCTTCTTGCCTTTCCTCTCATGAGATGCATCCACCGGCCCACCCATCCATTGTCCTTCTTAAGGACTTCAGTGGATTACCAGAAAAAGGAATTTAGCCTTTCCTTGATGGGGGTGGGACCAGGCGGGGTGGGAAAATGAGATGTGAAAATCGCTGTGGTGTTTTTCTTCTGTTTGTCTCATTCATCCCGATCTACCTGGGGCTGAGGTAGTCCCCGAGCTTTTACCAGGAGGATTCTGAAGTAACTTGGCAAATGAGGAGAGGAGAGAGCACCCCAGGAGCCATAGACCTCCTGAAGAAGAGCCCCGTGGTGACGCCCTTAGCGGGAAAGAGAAGCAAGTAACTTGAGTGAAAGACAGAAAGGAAAAGGGCAAGCAAATTTCAAAGAAAGCGTCAGTTCATCTCTCCAGAGCGTCTGTCAGGTGAACAGCTCTGCTTCTCTAGGTTTCCTTCTTCTGCAGGGCCTCTCCAGTGGGTTCTGCTTCCAGCCCCTGCTTCTAATCACTCCTCCTCACTCCGGGAATCCTTTAGTCCAGTGGTGCCCTGGCCCCACAGAGCTCCCACCCTGCTGGACCAATCTATTGGTGTCAGAGTTAATTGGCTGCAAATGAAGCTTCCAGGCAAAAAGTATGGAGAAAAACCATTATGATCGGGGAGAGACTGGAGAGTCTGTAGGATTCCCCATGCAAGGACACATTCTGATTCCCCTTGACGTTTCTTCCTCAAAAAACAACTTTTACAATTCATTTCTTTGCCTAGACATATTGCTCTACTGTTCCGTAGATGCTTACCACCTTACAGGCTCTTATTGTCCCCCTCTGTTCCCTCATGGTAGTAATGAGCACATTGCCTTGCACACATTAGGTGTTCTATATTGGTTTGTGGAGTGGAAATAAAGGCAAGAAGCTATGAAGATGGGGGGGAAAAAAAAGATGGGAACCAAAGCCACTGGTAACCATTTTTCAATAATCTCTTACAGCAGCAGCAGCCCTACTCCTGAGAGCTGTCACACCTTTGAAGTGAGACAGTGTTGTGTGTATGTGTGGGGGTGCATGTGGGTGTGTTTTAAAGGAGAAGGTACAAAGCACTAAGTTGGCTGGTTGCTCAGCCGCCTTCCCACCAGGGAGCCTGAGAGTCACTAATGAGCGTGGGTTTTATGCTTCCATTTGTCCCCCGTTAGCTGGAAGAGAAGAGAGCGTCTTTGAGCGTAAGCAGTCCACAAATCCTGGAGCACTTCCCTTTCATGTGCCCCACTGCTTATCTACTCTGACAACAATATGGTGAGACTTCCCTCCCTCTGGCTTAGGGCCATGGTCCCCATCAGAGCACACACAGTGCTCTAGGAGTGGGCAGAATAGCAGGAAAAGGTCAGAATGAATAGTTACTCCTCTTGAAAGAAATATACCTGGGCTCAATCACTCGTCCACAAGAACAGAAGACATCTCTGCAAGGCATTTGCCAAACCAGTAAGTGCTTCTGAAGATGGAGCATTGAACTTCTAACCACAGCTTGAGTCGGTCGCAAGTGACACTCCTTCACAATGACTAGCAACACTAACATAAAGGGGTTTTTAAGGGGGACGATCCATCTCACCCCTGAGGGTTGAAAAAGGAAAAAGGGAAAGTGGTAGCTAAGGTAGCATAATGGGATCTGTTTGTCTTGGGTGAGAAGAACAAAAATGAATCGACGTCAGAGTGCTACGTAACGTTAAATGTCCCCAGTAGGTCTTACAGGGGAAGGAGGCAAAGTATCTAGGCCTTGTTGAAAAAGAGGCTGTAAATGCCAAATCTTTTTTGCCGCTTTAACATTGCTAAGAGGTTTTCTCATTTAAAGTGGGAAGAGAAGGACACCAATTTGCAATGCCACTGATAAATGAGACAATGCTTAACACAGCCAGCTGATGTGACACGTCCATTCACTTTCGACGTGCCATAAGACATCCTGAAAGTTGGTGGCTTAAGACATATTTATTTCACTCCCCGTTCTGTGGGTCAACAGTTGGTGGCTTAAGACATATTTATTTCACTCCCAGTTCTGTGGGTCAACAGTTGGTCTGAAGTTCTGGTCTAGGCTGGGCTATGGTATCCGTGGTCCGCGGCTTAATCTGCGAGGGACTGGAACAACTCATCTCTGCTCCACGTGGCCTTTCATCTCCCAAGAAGCCGGAGCTGATTGACCTGATGGCTGGCAGGTTGCTGAGAGACAAAGCTAAGTTGCTCACAGTTTCTGGAGGCTGAAGCCCATAGCTGGCACAGCCCCATTTCTGCCTCATTCTATTGGTCACCGCAAGTCACATGGTTAAAGCCAGCTTAAGGAGTCAAGGAGAGACTCCAACTCATGAAAGGAGAAATTGAGAACTCACTTTGCAAAGCTGTGTGGTTTCAGGAGTCTAGTAATTGGTAACTTTCTCAAGCTATCTGCACAGTGTGGCTTTTCTGCACTTGGTCCTAGCCTCTGCCACAGCTGTGAAGAAATCCAGAGGCAACCAGTAGCTGATTCGAAAGAAGAGCACCAGACTAAGAGTCGGAAAACTTGATTCCCTATCCTGCTTCTGCCATCATCAAACTGTGTGACGCTGTAACTCTGATCGTGTCTACAAAAGGAAGGGGGTGGATTCAGTAAACTCTAAGACTCTTTCCATAATTCAAGTCCTATGGTTTTTGGATAAGAAGAGGTTTCCTTATGCGCAATAAGTAAGCATGGATATATTTTTGTATTAAAAATGGGTATTATTATGTTTTTCATGATCTTTTGTTCTAGTTATCACCCATGGCTAGCTTGTTCCCTTTCTGTTCTACTGTCTAAGGTATCTCCTCCAGAAATTTGGATCCACTAGGAAGCAAATAAGTCTCTATGTGGTTTTAATTTCCTAGTTTTTTCTGGTTTTATTTTATTTTATTTTTTATGGTTTTAATTTCCTATTGCACAAATAACATTGTAAAAACAGCGTCACACACAAACATTCAAAAATCCTACCTCTCACATAATATGTGCATAATTACACATGTTGCATGAATACTTAGGTATATCATGCACAGTATTTAAAGTTCGTGGTCATCGTATTTAAAGCATATGTTGTTATTCTAAGAAACGTACCAACAAAAAAGTGCACGTACTTAAGTATACAGTTGAATTAATTTTCCAAATTTAAACATACACTCCATAGCAAACATCCAGATCAATTAAAATGTTACAAAAACCTCAAAAGCCCTCCTCATTCTCCCTTCCCAAGTACTGCCCAGCCCCTCAAAGTTAACTGGTATTCAGGCTTCTATTCCTATAAATCAGTTTCACCAACTTTTGCCCTTCATGTAAATAGAATTATGCAACACATGTTCTTTTCTACCTGGCTTCTTTCCCTCCACATTATGCTTGTGACCCATTATGATTCATTCATCCTAGTGCACAGAGCAGCGGTTTATTCATTTTCGTTGCTATAAATTATTTCAGTGTACGAACATGCCAATAATGTATTCATCTATTCCATTGTTGGGCATTGTGGTAGTTTCCAGTTTGGGGCCATTATGAATAGTACTTCTGTGAACACACTCATAGATGCTCTTAGTGCACACATGTACCGATTTGTTACATTTATACCTCGGAAGAGAATTGGTGAACCATAAGTTTTATGTTCAGCTGTAGTAGATTCTGTTAAACAGTTTTCCAAGTGGATTTTGCCAAATTACATCCTTATCAGCAACATATCAGTTTTCCAATTGATCTATATCTTTGACATCACTTGGTGATATCAGTCTTTTTAAATTTGCCATTAGACTTGCCATTAGATTTGCAAATCTAGTGAATGTGTACAGGCATGTCATTATGGTTCTATCAATGTCATTTTCTTTCTTTTTTTTTAAGATTTTATTTATTTATTTGACAGAGAGAGACACAGCGAGAGATGGAACATAAGCAGGGGGAGTGGGAAAGGGAGAAGCAGGCTTCCCACCGAGCAGGGAGCCTGATGCAGGGCTCGATCCCAGGACCCTGGGATCATCACCTGAGCCAAAGGCAGACGCTTAATAGCTGAGCCACCCAGGCGCCCCATCAATGTCATTTTCCTGATTTTTTTGTGTGTGTATGTTTATACTACATTAAAGATCATCCTTTGAAGTTCTATCTGGACTTTGAATTCTCTGATTCTTCCTTTTCTGGTATGAAATTTAAAAGAAAACAAACATGCAAAAGCAAAATGTGATCTATACATACAGTGAACAATTATTCCATCCTAAAAAGGAAAAAAGTTCTAACAAGCTATAACATGGATGAAAATTGGGAGCCTGCATGCCTCGGTCAATTAAGCATCTGCATTTGGCTCAGGTCATGGTCCCAGAGTCCCATGATCAAGTCTTACATTGGGATCCCTGCTCAGCGGGAAGTCTGCTTCTCCCTCAGACCCTGCCCCCTCTCATACTCTCCCTCTCTCTCTCTATCTCTCAAATAAACAAATAAAATGGATGAAAATTAAGGATAATATGTGAAGTGAAATAACATTGTGTTATTTTAGTCACAAAAAGACAAATATTGTCTTATTCCACTTATATGAGGTATCAGAATAGTCAAAAGCATACAGACAGAAAATATAATGATAGTTATCAGGAGCCGGGGGTGGGGGATGAGGATGTAGCTTTGTTGGGTCCAGAGTTTCAAATTTTCAAGATAAAAATAATTCTGGAGATGGGTAGTGGTAATGGTTGTACAATAACATGAATGTACATACTACCACTGACTGTATGCTTAAAAGTGGTTTAATGGCAAATTTCGTTATGTGTATTTTATCAGCATTAAAAAAAAAAGGTAGAAAGAAAATGGACATCAGTCCCAAAGTTTGTATAAAATATATGGAATCTCCTCTTGTCTTGACTTTCAAAGTTCTTTCAGGAGATGCCAGGTAGGCTATGAAAAGAAATAAGAATATGAACTGAAGAATGTTTCCAAGCACCACATGTTCCTTTTTTTTTTTTTTAAGGATTTTATTTATTTATTCATGAGAGAGAGAGAGGCAGAGGCAAAGGGAGAAGCAGACTCCCTGTGGAGCAAGGATCCCAATGTGGGATTCAATCCCAGGACACTGGGATCATGACCCAAGCTGAAGGCAAATGCTTAACCGACTGAACCCCCCAGGTGCCCCCAAGCATCACATGTTCCTTTACCAAACATCATAGAAGTCATCTACTTGTTTTTACTAGAAAGAAAGAAAGAAAGAAAGAAAGAAAGAAAGAAAGAAAGAAAGAAAGAAAGAAAGAAAGAAAGAGGGAGGGAGGGAGGGAGGGAGGGAGGGAGGGAGGGAGGGAGGGAGGAAAGAAAGAAAGAAAGAAAGAAAGAAAGAAAGAAAGAAAGAAAGAAAGAAAGAAAGAAAGAAAGAAAGAAAGAAAGAAGGAAGGAAGGAAAGAAGGAAAGAAAGAAGGAAAGAAAAAGAAAAAAAGAAGAAGAGAGAAAGGAAAGGAAAGGAAAGAAAGAGAAAGATAAAATCACTGGATGTACAGAGTCACAAGGGAGCAGATTTCAACCCAATATAGGAAAATACCTATCTTTTAATACACTGAATAGCAACAAAATGGCCTTCTAGACACTGGCCATGTTTGAATTTTTCTTTTGAGTGATGCTACAGAGACAGGAAAACTGAAGTTCCTCCTGACTCTCTAATTCTAGTAGTTTTTCCTTGACAGCTGATTCTTAAACTGAATATGAACACTGATTATTGCTGGCTTATTTGAAGTACCTTTTTAAAAGTATTTCCTCCCTCCCAGGAGGTAGGTGGTCCTCTCAGATCATTCACAACCATGACCCAACAGGCCTATATGAGCCCAATAAAAATAGCTTTGAGATGACATATGTTATTGTGAAGAATAAACTCTGATGAAAAGAAAAAAGAATGAAATCTGAGTGAAACAGTCCAACTTCATGGCTACTCATTGGATTGCCTTTTTTCTAGAGACTTGGTGTTATAAACTGGATGTTTGTATCCCCCCAAAACTGACATGTAAAAACCCAATTTCTAACATGGTAGTATTTGGAGGTAGGGCCATTGGGAGATGATTGCGTGATTAGGGTGAAACCCTCAGTGAATGGGGTTAGTGCTCTTATAAAAGGGACCTCCGAGAGCCCCATCACTTTTTCTGCTATGTGGTGACACAGTGAGGAGACAGCTGTCTTATGAACCATGAAACAGACCCTCAGCAGACACAGAATCTGCAAGTGCCTTGATGTTGGACTTCCCAGCTTCCAGCCTCCATTTAGCATGAACAGACTAAAATACTTGGCTCCTTAACCTCAATTATATTCTATAACCAAGCCCTTGGTCGCTGGTCCCTCCCGTTTGAACTCCTACTGATTCTCCCGTAAACTCCTTAGTGTGACTTAGATGCCAGCCCATTGTTTCTCTGGGACTCCCCTGGCACAGACCCAGTCCAGCCTCGTAGTGTCCTATGCAACGCCAAGTGAGAAGAGAGATGGATGAAAATATTTCTCATTCAAGCCATTCTCTGTCTGAAATGGAAACCAGGTTAATGACAGGCATAAGCACTGTGATCACTTTTAACTAGGATATGAATCAGCTTGATGTAAGAGACTGTTTTATAGCTATTTTTATTTTCATTAGAGCTTTGTCAGGAAACATTATTTTAATAGGTGCCAAATCCTAGCTTAATTTTTAACCTACTTAGGTCTCCAATATTCTTCAGCTTGAACTATTTAAGGCGATTAGTGCAGTCAGGTCTGCATGCAAAGAGCACTTGGAAACCTTTTACTCAGCTTGGAGAAAAATTTATGTCAAAAGATGCTATCAACTATGTATAACTAGATGATTATAAAATCCACATTAGTTTTAGAAAGCTATGATTGCCCTTAGGTAATAATAATGGATATAATTTATTGACTGCTTTCATTTCATGAGGCAGAGAGGTGCAATCGTTTTAATCCATTTTACACATGAGGAAACTAAGTCTCAGTAAAGGTGAATAAGCTGTCAAGGTCATTCCCAGTGCCTGGATTCTAATTCTGGCCACAGTGCACACATGTTCTTAACCACTGCTCTCTGTAAAGGACACTGAGTCTCATTCTCATTTAGTGACCCAGGTCTCAGGAATGAGAAGGGATATGAGTTGGATAGGAAAATTCATCATCAGTAAGAGTTAACAAGTGGTAAAAAATGTTACTATAAAGAAGCTATGACATATTTGCTATAATATTTTAAAAGACATCATATGCTCCTATCTAACTACAATCAATCAGGTGAAATTGACTAAATTGACAGTGGAATAATACTCCATTCTGAAATTCTACATCTAGTGAGGTCCCAGGGAGAGTCAAATCTGCTTATCCATTGAAAGTTTTACTTAAATATAATCTATTAAGGAAGATGCTAAGTCAGCTTATCACTGTTTGGCCTGGCATATAGAAGACATCCAAGACATATTTATTGGCTGCCTAATTGGATGAATTGGAGCATGGCCTGGCCTACGTGAGTGGGCCAATGGGGTGGGCTAGCTATGATTTTATTGAGATGTAGGCTTGATGAGCCTTCTTAGATATGAAATAGCTGAGTTAGCTGGGGGTGATGGCAGAAGCTGAAGAGTACAAGACCTCCAAACAAATGGGAGGAAAACCATGACTGTAGTCCTTGTCCCAAAGAAGAGAAGGTCAGAGCCCTTAAGTCTGATGTGATAGTCTTGGCTTTGAAGGAAGGGGTAGTTTACATGCAAACAGTCCCTCCTGCATCTCAATTGAGTTTTGGGTGAGTCTTGAGGGAACTTATGAGCTAGTGAAAAAGTGTAGGGAGTCTTCTAGAAGCTGGGAGCATTTGTTTCTGATTTCAGTTCAGACCTTAGCACTGAAGGGAGCAATGCTTGTATCTTATAGCTCATGGGAGGTGTTGATGCTGAATAGCACACCACCTCTGGACATCAGTCCAGAGAGATGACATGAAGTAGAAGCCATGGGTTTTGAGAACCATTCAGGACCTCAATGGTCCTTTGGTTTTGAGGACCAAACAGAACGGGTTTTGAGGACCATTAGAATGGGGGGGGTCTCATAGAAACCAAGGCTTAAGCAGAATGTCAGAAGCAATAGACAGATGGAAAGTAGGCTCCTTCAGTAGAAGAAGTCAGTAGCAACCTGCTGCCCAGGACACCTGGGGTCCCCTGCAGTACTATAACCATAATCTCTGTCTTTGGGGTCTGGCAGAAAGAGCACTGGTCAGAGCTGTCTCCTACAGCCAGAGCTCCTGGGACTAGGCTGGATGTTGGGAAGTTCTCTATCTCCTGGTGCTCCCAAGAAGCCACATCCCTCATCTTTACAGGAAAGTATGCAGGAAAGAAACTACAGGAAAGTTCCCACATAGCAGACTTATTTAGTCTGTTATATGGGAACACTGGGCATTATCAGGGATCAAGGGAAAACAAGGGTATTTGTAAATGTCCTCTTTACAAAGCTCTTGTATAACTCTGATAATGAAATATTTATTTATATTAACACCAATTTTATTATTTCTTCAAAAGACTCATAGAAAAAATTTCTCCTGTCTTCTGTACTAAGAACAGCTTTACTTTTTTCAAACAGCAGTTTTTGTTTTTATGGTACTTGAGCTATGAATTGTGGGACAAATCTTGATTCCTGCTAACCTAATCAAAACAGATCTAAATTTCTGACCATACATCTTTATGGAACATAGTTCTTATGGTATGCTTTTGCTCTTCTAACTTTCTAAATCTTACTTTACCCCAACATTACTCCAATATTTCAATTTACTTATGCTGATCTTCTCTTAATTCAATTGGGAAATCATCTTTTATTTTGTTTGGTTATTGTTATTGTTGTTGTGTATTTGGGATTTGTGTGTGTTTTTATCTTGTTGTATATTCTGCATTTCATAAGTCACCACAAGTCCTCTTGGGAATGGGTCAGTATAAGAAAATAATTAGATATAATGAAATAACTAGAAATTTCTTTGACAATTTTAAAGCTTCAGACATTGATAAAAGAAATTGAAGAAGACACAAATAAATGGAAAGATATCCCATGTCTATGGATTAGAAAAATTAATATTTTTAAATGTTCATACTATCCAAAGCAATTTACAGATTTAATGTAAAATTCCTCTGGAATTTTTCACAGAAATTAAAAAAAAAAGGTTAAAACAAAGCAATCTTGAAACAAACTAAAACAGATTCAACACAGCAGGGGAAACCATTGACAAAATGAAAAGGCAAACTATGGGGGCGCCTGGGTGGCTCAGTGGGTTAGGGCCTCTGCCTTCGGCTCAGGTCATGGTCTCAGGGTCCCGGGATCGAGCCCCACATCGGGGTCTCTGCTTGGCAGGGAGCCTACTTCCTCCTCTCTCTCTGCCTGCCTCTCTGCCTGCTTGTGATCTCTCTCTCTCCGTGTCAAATAAATAAATAAAATCTTAAAAAAAAAAAAAAAAGGGCAATCTATGGAGTGGGAGAAAATATTTGTAAAGCACTTGTTCAATAACAGGTTAATATCCAAAATACACAAGGAAGTCATACAATTCAATAGTGAAAAGCAAAACAAAACAAACAATCCATCTAAAAATGGGCGATGGACCTGAATATGTAGACATTTCCCCAAAGAAATACAAACAGACATAGGTACATAAAAAGGTGCTCAACATCACTCATCACTAGGAAAATCCAAATCAAATCCACATTTAGATATTACTTCATACCTTTTAGGATATCAATCATCAAGAAGATAAGTGATAACAATTACTAATGAAGATATGGAGAAAAGGGAACACTTGGACATTGTTTGGGGGGGATATAAATTGAAACAGCCACTATGGAAAACAGTATAAAGATCCTCAAGAAATTAAAAATAGAACAATCATATGATCCAGTAATCCCATCTCTGGGTATATATCAAAGAAAATAAAATAATTATATCGAAGAGGTATCTGTACTCTCAGTGTTCATTGGCAACATTATTCACAATAGCCAAGATATGGGAGCAATCTAAGTGTCCATAGGTAGATGAATGCATAAAGAAAGTGTGATGTGTCTATATAATTAAAAATTATTTAGCTTAAAAAGGAGGAAATTCTTTCATTTGCAACAACATAGATTTAAAACAGAAATTAAAACTCATAGAAACAGAAAATAGAGAAGTAGTTGCCAAATATTGGAAGAATAGAGGAAATAAGAAGAGGTTGGCAAAAAGGTACCGACTTTTAGTTATTAAATAAGTTCTGAGGTTCAAATGTGAAACATGGTGATTATGGTATTATATACTGTATTACATACTGTATTATATCATTGAAACTTGCAAGACAGTAGGACTTAAATGTTCTCACACGCACGGAAAGGTGAAATATGTGAGGGGAGGATATGCTAATTAACTTGGTGGGCGTGTCCTTTCACAAAACGCGTGTACGGTTGACCTTGGAACAACATGGGTTTAAACTGCATGGGTCTGTTTAAACACAGATTTCTAAGTACAGTCCTGTAAGTATGTTCTCTCCTTCTTATGATCCCACTTAAACACATTTTCTATTTGATCTTATGATACTATTCCATTGTATTATAAGAATACAGTACATAATACATACAACATACAAAACATGTATTAATTGACTATATTATCGGTAAAGCTTCTGATCAATAGCAAGCCTGTTACGTAACTGGTAGTTACGTTTTTAGGGGGTCAAAAGTTATACACAGGGGGTGTCTGGCTGGCTCAGTCCGAAGAGCATGCGACTCTTGTCAGAAGCGTGAGTTCGATCCCCACATGGGGTGTGGAGTCTCCTTAAAAAAAAAAAAAAAATTAAAAATTAAAATAAGGAAGCTGACAATATAAAAAAAAAGTTACACACAATTTCCCACTGCAGTGGTGCCAGTGTTCCTAATGCCCATGTTGTTTAAGGGTCAACTGTATTATCAAACCAGCACAGCATATGCTTTAAATACCTTACAATGTTGTATCAATTCTACCTCAATGAAGCTGAAAATAAAATAAAATATGGACTGCAAAAATAATAAAACAACAGTATTGCTATTTGTATCGAAATCCCTGGAGTCCTCTTTTTTTCATTTTCCAAAACAAACACTACCTCCGTATTTTCCTCGTCCTATCAAGTTGAGAGTTATATTTTGGAGGATACTTACGTGACACACCGATATCATGGTACCTTTAGGGCATTGGGAAGTTATCATGAATTTTGTAAGATATTCTCAAAATATCACCAGCTTGTAAATTCCATAAGGATGAGAGTTGGTGGATTTGCTTACTGTTAAATTCTCTGTATCTAGCACAATGCCTATGAGGCACGCAGAATTGTTTCTTAAAGGAGCAGTCCTACTACTGGGCCACTGCACTGTCATCAGAATAAATATGGGGAAGTGACTAGCAATTTCTATAGCAGCAAAGCAGGAAGGTGCCTACTAGAGACTTAGAAATAATAATACATTTGAAGTTTGGAATTGTCGTTTGGAGGAATCATTACGGCAAATCAGTAAAGATAGCTATAATTCACCCAAACTCTGCTGTATTTATTGCATTTTAATCATCTCTGACCTTCCCTTCCTATTTCCCACCTCAATTCTAGAGGATGAAAAGACAGATCTCCTTTTCCCTACCTCCTCGTTTAAGACTTAACAGTAAGTGCGAGGAAGCCAAGATTTAGAATCTCTAAGAGTTAAAATGAGAAGAAGCATGAAAAAGACCATGAGCCCTTTTCCCTAAGCCCGTTGATCTTCCTGAGTTCCTACTGTCAACGGATTCTCCTCAGCAGGTTTCATTTCAGTTCATTGCCAACTAGTATGTATGGAGTCAGCATGAAAGTATAAATCGCATTATGGCTAAATGCAGAGGATATAAGCGGCTCAAAATGGTATTCAAAGACACTGAATTCAAAATGAGATGCTGCAGATTTCTGTGACCAAGTCACGAAAAAAAGCATTCCTGTAAAACGAATGAGTAACTCAAAAAAGAAATCGGTGTAGTGAGTCTTTTTCTTTCTTCTTTTTTAATTGCACAAAAAATGAAAGGGGGATATCAAAGTCTTGCTTGTCGCAGAATACTATTTATTCTGAAGTGGTTGAAATTGATTCTCCAGGGTTCTGTTGTTTTCGTTTGGCTTAGTGTGGGTTGGGTTTTTGCTAGCATTTCGGTGAACCGAAGAACAGAATAATCTCTGAGGGCAAGAGGGACTCTTGAGATCTCACCCTTAATTAATTAGTTCATCTACCACCATCAGCATGATGCAACGGAGGGGGAAAATGTATATTTTTAAAAGTAATTAAAACCCTATTGGAGATGAATCTCAGATGCATTACATTAAGTGAAAGAAGCCAGACTCAAAATACTACCTGCTGTATGATCTCATTTATGTAACATTCTGGAAAAGGCAAAATAATAGGGATAGAAAATAAACCAGTGGCTGCCAAAGCCTAAGGGTGAGGTAGGAATTGATATAAAGGAGTGGTCTGGGGAGAGGGGGTAACAGAAAATTATATGTCTCGTCATAATGGTTACACAAGTGGACGCATCCATCAAAACTCACAGAAGTACACCAAAAATACACTAAATTCACTAAAAATAGTGAGTTTACCATATTTAAGTAATTCCATAATAAAAACAAAATGAGGGGGAAACCTCTATTGACACAAGCATTCGAGTTTCTCCCTAAAGGATGAGAGGATGGGAATGGAACGAGATAGAGGAGACGAAGTAGAAGTAACCTCAGTATCTCCTAACTACTACTCCTGGAGCTCTCAGTATGTAACAGGTGTTCTGCAAACATTGTCTCATCTGGTTCTCACATTTCTGTGTCTGAAGTTATATATGAGTAGGTCTGGGACATAGCTTTCTTTTCTTTTAAGACTTTATTTATTTATCTGACAGAGAGAAAGGGAACACAAGCAGGGGGCGTGGGAGAGGGAGAAGCAGACTTTCTGCTGAGCAGGGAGCCCGATGCGGGGCTCGATCCCAGGACCCCGGGATCATGACCCGAGCTGAAGGCAGACGTTTAACGACTGAGCCACTCAGGCGCCCCAGGGACATGGGTTTCAAACCCCAACTCTGACTCCAAACCCCAGGATTTTCATAACGCTGCTCAACTGCTTCTCCCACTGTGTACGGATACAGAATGTACAGAAATGCAGTCACTTCCCCATGACTGTGTGGTAAAACGCGCCAGGGTCCCTCTCTCACAGATGAGGGAACTAAGCAGAGCTTAGCACCTTGCTCGAGAGCCAGAGCCACGATTCAGGCTCAGGTCTGTCGGATCCTAATCAATATTTTTGTTGCTGTTGTTGTTTGTCCTCGTCTTCACTCTTTCCATTGCCTTTCTCTAGAAAATTGAAAATCAAGAAGCAAGTATATGCATACATCATGTTTCATACTCAGGCACACAGGAATGCAGGCCTTGTTACTAAAGAGTTTGCAAATGTGGCTACCTTGAGCTGTTAATTACAAGTCACAGACTAACACCTAGCGAACTATACATGTGGAATTAATTGTAATAGTATTAATTAATTAGAAATAAATACACCTTATTAAAATTTGCAGATGTTGAGCGGCAACTGAAAACATGGCGTTTATTTATTTTTAAAGATTTCATTTATTCTTGAGAGAGACCACTCGGGACAGCACAAGCAGGGGGAGTGTGAGAGGGAGAAGGAGGCTTCCTGCCAATCAGGGAGCCCGATGCAGGGCTCGATCCCAGGGCCCTGGGATCATGACCTGAGCTGAAGGCAG
Source organism: Procyon lotor (assembly GCA_028646535.1). Lineage (NCBI taxonomy): Eukaryota > Metazoa > Chordata > Mammalia > Carnivora > Procyonidae > Procyon > Procyon lotor. Next base: position 62,010,970 of record CM053603.1, read on the forward strand.
CTGCTTAAACAACTGAGCCACCCAGGTTTCGCATATTGTGATTTTTCTTAATCTGGAATCTGATTTGGAAGATCCAAACCTGTGGACTGAATTCCCTGCTGGAAGCACTGACTTCAAAACATGTTGGACCCTCAGGAACAAAGATCATGATACAAAATATAAATTTAGGTAAATACACGAACAGGCACAATTTTCTCAAAGCGAAATCGCTTCGCCTTTTCTCTGGGAATGAAAAAGCTCTGCCAATTCAGTCAAAATACCTGCTCAGAGCCTAACCATATTGCGTGTGTTTTCAACCTTACCAAAGAGCAGTCCTTAAAATCTGTCATTTTTCCTTGAATGGAAGAATCTTGGCTTCCCGCTTGTGCAAGTGAATTGCATGACAACCTCTCTAGGAAAATTCACAGGATGAAGAGGAGTGGTTTGCTCTGGCACATAAACAGCCTCTGCACTCAACATTTCTTCAATGTGTTGTTTGTATTTCTCTCCTTACAGTTTCCTTTCCCCATACGGAGGGAACATATTTTCACGCAAACAGAAATATGTTCATATCAATATTTGGTTGAGATTTTGTCACAATGTTCCCCCTTGGCATCTACTTAACTGCTGTTAAATAACAGACTTTCCATATTTACAGTGTCAACAAATGCTCAGGGAATTTTCATTTATTTTCTTCAGCCTGTAACAAAATGGTTTTACTAAATTGAACTGCCAGTGGGGAACACTGTGGAAGGCTCTCCCCTCCTCTTTCTCTCTCCCTCCTCTCCCCTCCTCAACACATACACTACTTTGTAAATAAAATCTGAAAATGGAAAAAGATGCCGGTACTAGTAATAGCCGTAATGATCTTAAAATCACAGCCCGGGTCTGAGATTTGTGAGGGAGTTGTGTTTTTCGCCACAAACTCTCCTTCTGGGCAACTGTCTCCCTGGCCCTTTCTGGACCTCATTTCCTATATTTGATTTAGGAAATTAGAAGAGATGACTCCCAATTACTTTCCCAACACTAAAACTCCGTGACACAACACGTTCTTTTATTCATAAACCTCCCATAATAGCAGTGGCGTGCTGGTAAAGCAATTCTCTTGGAAGACAAGCCTTGGTTTAGAGCTAATTTGCTAATTTCTGTGGGGTGAATATGCCCGTTATGGCCAATTTCAAGCTACCAACATTTTAACAACCAGCTTTCAAAACAACAATAACAACAACCAGCTTTCAAATTTTCTCAGTATTTAGAAATCAGTTTTTGGGTGTCTGGTGGTTCAGTGGGTTAAAGCCTCTGCCTTCGGCTCAGGTCATGATCTCAGGGTCCTGGGATGGAGCCTCGCATTGGGCTCTCTGCTCAGCAGGGAGCCTGCTTCCCCTCTCTCTGCTGCCTCTCTGCCTGCTTGTGATCTCTCTCTGTGTCAAATAAATAAATAAAATCTTAAAAAAAAAAAAAGGCAGAGAAGAAAAGAAATCAGTCTTCATGGGGTGCTATGAGCTTGCCCCAATAAGCATACCAATCAAGAACCCAATAAGGATTGGGATTAAATTGTATTGGTGATTCAATTTATTTTGGGAAAAAAGTACATATATATCTTTGATTCAACTAGCACAATTCCGAGAGTGTAAATATTGTGTGTATTCTAGAGAACCCCTTTCTTTCTGTTCTCACTGCCACCCCCTTAGTTGAGTCACCCAAATCCAGATTATTACAAGAGTCACTGTAACTACCTGAATTAGTTTTGATTCCCCCCAAAGCAGAGCCTTAGAGAAGGACTCAAATTCAGGTGGTTTATCTGGGAAGAGAAAAGAACATGGATATGGGAGAAGGGAAACAACAGTGTATATTTACTATGTCTTTTATTTTCTGTATTCTGATGCTTTGACATGTAGAGCCTCACTGACTTTAGGGGCTGGGGGCGGGAGGGGCAACCCCTCCCCCCCGAGTTGGCCATTTCCTAGAGATAGTTAACAACTTGCCCATGAGTGAATTTCAAATATAAGCCAACCCGTCTAGAGCCCACATCCTAACCACCTCCTTTATTGGGCTTTCACACTCCAGGCCATTATTACCTGCCCTAATCACCCAGGACTGGGTACCAGACAACTTGGAACACCCTCATGCCTTAGAACCTGCTGAAATTGTTTCCAATCCTAAACATGCTTATCCTGCCCCTTCCGTTCCTTCTCTAGGAAACCACAATAAGGGCTCTTTCCTAGTTTCCCGTCTCCTTCTGCCTCCTGACGAACCTCATTGCTTTTGCCTTACCCCACGGGCCCCCTGTGGCAGGATGCCTCCCCTTCTTGGGAACTCTTGAGTAACAAGCTACCTTTCCAAAGGCAGCAACTGATTGGTCTGTTAATATACTATATTCTCAAAACCTCTGAAAGCAAAGACAGTTATTAAAGCATGTTATCGGGTGCCTGGGTGGCTCAGCAGGTTAAAGCCTCTGCCTTCGGCTCAGGTCATGATCTCAGGGTCCTGGGATTGAGCCCCACATTGGGCTCTCTGGTCAGCAGGGTGCCTGCTTCCCCTTCTCTCTGCCTGCCTCTCTGCTTATTTGTGATCTCTCTCTCTGTGTCAAATAAATAAATAAAATCTTTAAAAACAAAAATAAAGCATGTTATCAAGCCAACTACACACTTGACTCCTGGAGTCTAATCTCACTTGGAGCCAGTGTGGAACACACACCTCAGGGTTGCCCCTAGAGGAACAAGGGAATTGGGCTATTTACACACCAAATCCTGTCTCGTTGAGTGACAAAGCTGGCTCCAATGACAAGAGACAGCTCGGAGGCAAAGACAATCAGGTGCTGAGTGGCCTGGATAAAGTGGTATGAGTAGGGCACTGGTAAAGCTGCTGTCCTACCACCTAGAGCGCCCTTTAGGCCCTGAGCCTTCACATCCTCTTTGGTCACTAAACCCATCAGAGATGTCACCTGCAGTTGCCTCCAACTTTAGAGCCTATAAATGCCAAAGTATGTGTCCCCTGGAACCAATTGCAAAACTCCATGATGACCCAGGTTCTCCTAATCTCAATCCTTCTTTCTCTAGTGGTGAATCAAATATGGCCGAAGCCTTGGCAATCCTGCACCAATCACCCACGGCAAACAGGCTGACTGAACATCTTCACAGGCCATTCTACTTCCTCAACAATCCTGAAACTTCCTCCACTACTTACACTTATGATTATACCCATACAAAAGTCTGTGGGTACCCACCACGCATGTGCAGGCCACAGAGAACCTCAGGAATCACCTCAGGCCCGTCCCTCCTTAGCTTCTGTAACAACGCTTCCTCCCTGATTACTGGGTGTCTCGATTTCCCTTGAGTGCCTTCCTCAGTCTCTCTCTCTGCCGTTTGAGCAACCTGATTTCTAAGTATTTACTGCCTTCTGAATGGGCAGCCTCAAAGGATACCGCAGCTTCCAGAAATTATCAGTCTGTTACCCTGCCTCACGTCTCTTGCATTAAATATTTGCTAGATGAATGGATACACCCCCAGCAATGAAGGGCAGGAGATAATACGTTTATCTTGACTTTGCATTGCACTTCCAACTCTACGCAGCACGCCCTCCTCCTTGAGGTCATCAGCTTTACCCCTTTCCCATATCAATGTCTCCTTATCTCTCCCCATAACCATAAAGACAGTGCAGTTTTCCTCCCTCCACCAAATTCTGGCTGGAAACAAGACAGGTTACTGATATAGACTGTCTGCAAAAATGAATACTGACCGTTCTTTTCATTTTTGTAAAAGTACACCTCTTCTCCCATCAACCGGGAGGTACTAATGGCCCTCCTCTTGAATCTCAGTTTGACCTTGTGATCTGTTTGACTGATAGAATACAAGTGATGTTCTGTGAGTTCTAGAGCCTTAGCCTCAAGAGGTCACACAGCTTCCATTTTCGCTTTCTTGACTTCTGGTCTGTTGGCTCTAGGAACCATGACTTTTCACTTTCTTGGGGTCCAATCACCACTTGAAGAAGCTTGGGCTAGATTCATAATGGATGGGAAATACTGATAGAGAGAGAGAACGAGAGAGGGTGGTGCAGCCAGCCCCGAGCCATTTCAGCCGTTCTAGAACCAGAGAAGTTTCCAGACATGTGGGTGAAACCATCTTAGATATTCCCAGGATGACTTGTAGCAACATGAGGATTCTAGTCATACTACTCAGAGCAAAAGAACTAACTGCTCAGCTAATCCCAATCAGCCCACAGAACTATGAGAAATAATACAGCTTATTTTTTTTAGCCACTAAGTTTTGGGGGTTTTTTATTGTACAGTAACTGACAACAGTTTTTTTAGTTCCCTCTTCTAACTCCCTGCTATACCCATCATTTATTGACTAATAGAAAATAAATTAGTCGGTTAAAGGTCTGCCTCTAGCTCAGGTCATGATCTCAGGGTCCTGGGATCGAGTCCCACATCAGACTCTTGGCTCGAAGGAAATCTGCTTCTCGCTCTCTTCCTGGTTTATGCTCTCTTTCACTCTCTCTCTCTCTCTCTATCTCAAATAAATAAATAAAATCTTAAAATGAAATAAAATAAGATAAAATAAAAGAAATAAATAAAATGACCTTCCATTCTAAATGAGAAGCCTACTTGAAACTCCAGAGCCTGGAAAATGAAAAAAGTCTCTCTTCCTCTGGACAGCATAGTCTATACACTCCCGCAGCACAGAAATTGCACTGGCTCCCCATACGCTGCCATCTGAATTCAGATCCCATCATAAGCGCAGAGGAACTGTGGAAATAGGAGACGGGTAGAGACCCATCACACACCGCCAGGAGAAACCAGTAAGGCACGCATAATTCACTCCACAAATATTTATTGCCTTTCATGTGTCAAGCAGGCTGCAAACCACTGAGCATACAATGATGGGCCAGCCACCACTTCCTGCCCCCCATGGACTATTTATTTTTTGTTTTACCCATCAGCTCAATGAATATGCCTTTTTTGACAAAGACTGTTGTACACTGAAATCTGTGTGCTCTTCTTCCACATTTTAGACCACATTTTTCAGCCTCCCTTACACTTGGATTTGCCCTCGTGCCTGGATTTGGTTGGAGGACACTGTGAAAGAGAAGTCGACTGTATGTCACTCCCAGGCTGGAACAGAAACACACACCCTTCCGTGAGCACTCTCCCACATGCTCTTTCCTCCTTCCCACTAACTGCGGTAGAGGCGACCCCCAGAAAAACCCTAGAGGTTACATGGTATTGTCCATGGCAGATATTTTCCCACACTGGGTCCCTGATGGACAGCTTGGAAGAAAACCTCATTGGAGTGTTACATGAATGAGAAATAACCCTCCATGGGGGTATTATTTACTTACCATTAAACAAGAACATATCAGTGTTTCCATTTGATTCAAAAGTCATACCATCTTTTTTTTTAAGGTTTTATTTATTTATTTAACAGAGAGAGAGAGGGATCACAAGTAGGCAGAGAGGCAGACAGAGAGAAGGGGGGAAGTAGGCTCCCCGCCGAGCAGAGAGCCCAATGCGGGGCTTGATCCCAGGACCCTGAGATCATGACCTAAGCCGAAGGCAGAGGCTTTTAACCCACTGAGCCACCCATGCACTCCAAAAAATCATACCATCTTTAGAGTCACCAAAAGGCCTTGCAATAGTGAGGTGACCTGTATATAGGAAAGGATCCGTTTTCAATGAATGAAATCCACATGCAGAAAGGAGCTTACTTGGTAGGTTGATTTGGACTCCCCAGAATTTGACTCAGACACAGATTCAAGTGCAAGTAGTTCATCTGGGACCTGACACTGGGAAACCCCAGTAAGACAGTAGGAAAGTGAGACAGGGAAAGGAAGGCAGTCAATAAATGGTGCCTTGCGGATACCACTGTGGGAGACTAGATTTCGTTTGCAATAGGGAACTCTGGGAGACAAAAACAAGCCCAAGTTTTATTCCAACTGGAGGGAAAAGGAGCTGGAATAGGTACGCACCAAGTTCTTATCAGATATCAGTTGAGAGAATTAACTCACTGAAACTTCCAGCCTGTCCTTCACACCAGCCAACCATGCTCACAGAGCCAGGATGGGGGTTGGGGTGAGAGGGAGATAAAAGCCCAAGGCAAAAGGAGGTGTTTGCCATAAACCCTTGTATGTGTAGAGAGTAGAAATGAATGCCAAGGAAATACAGCAAGGCACTGAGATTTGACCTTGAAGAACGCCAAACAAGGAGCCATAGTCTAAGAATCCTGTTGAGACAAGATCAATAGACTGGTAATTAATGGGTCCATTGTCTGAACCAAATCTTGATTCTCTGCCGTATCAATCATGTTCTCTTTCTAGTTTTTCTCTGGTGTAGACAAACCATCTTATGCTCTGCCCCTAGAACACCAGGCTGTTTTGTGGTATCACCTTTTAAATTTCCTGCCCAGCCTTCTTTACTAATCCAAGTCTTCGTTTCCCTTGTAGGCTCACTTCCAAATGTGCCTTCCCAGAGACCCTTTCCCTAGCTACTCAATCCCTTATATAACATTTTCTTTGCCTCCTGTGAACTCATAGCCCCTAATGAGAGCACTTCTCATTATATACACCATTATATAAACTACCTTCTTCTATCTCTACCTTCTGCTATCTCTGCCCCAATACCTGAGCTGGCTCCTTGACTCGTGGGAAGCTGCTTAACTTTGCAGAGCTGGATGTATCCGATCTCCCCGGTGACTTTGCAAATGGCAAAGGCCATTTGTTACACTTTTCCATATGCACACTTAGCACTGTGCACTGCCAAAAGTAGATAATTGGTAAATAATTACAGAAGAAATAAATTGGGGGGGGGGGGCTTGTAAGAAGAAAGGAGGAGAGGAAGGAAAACGGACTTAGAAGAGGGAAAGAAAGGAGCAAAAGTGGAATGTGCTTCTAGGATGAATATTTTCTGCAAATAACCGACAAATAATTGAATCAAAAAACTCTGATTTAGTGGTGCCTGGGTGGCTCAGTTGGTTAAGCATCTGCCTTCAGATCAGGTCATGATCTCAGGGCTGTGGAATTAAGCCCACTTTAAGCCCCGTGCTGAGTGCGGAGCCTGCTTAAGATTCTCTCTCCATGGGGTGCCTGGGTGGCTCAGTGGGTTAAAGCCTCTGCCTTCCACTCAGGTCATGATCTCAGGGTCCTGGGATCGAGCCCCGCATCGGGCTTTCTGCTCAGCGGGGCTCTTGCCTATCTCTCTGCCTACTTGTGGTCTCTCTCTCTCTGCCAAATAAATAAATAAAATCTTTAAAAAAAAAGAGAATCTATTAAAAAAAAAAGATTTTCTCTCCTTCCCTCTCTCCGCCCCTCCCCACACTCGCAAGCTCTCTCTCCCTCTCTAAAATAAATAAATAAATAAATCTTTTTTAAAAAACAAAATAAACATTAAAAGGTAAGCATAGAAAGGGAAGCAGAAAAGGATGATGATCAGAAACGGAAAGGAGGCCTCAGGAGAAGCTTTGACCATGGAGATGCAGGACTGATGTCACCACGAGAAAAGCAAAGGATCTTATCCCACGCACCCAACGTTGGTCAAACAATGAAACAGAGACCCCTCCCCAAAGACTCATCTTCTGATGCTGTGGTGGTTCCAGTTCAGCTCTTGTCTGCTCAAGTAGGCAACGGCAGGCTCCATGCTCCTTTGGCTTCCAAGTTCCTGAAGGTCACAACTCTGTCTGCCACTGCCATGACTCCCTGCCCTGCCCTGCCCTGCTGCAGCCAATGTGGCGTCCAGTTAAGATGGCCTGTCTGTAGGGGCCTTTTTCTTCCTGTAGATCTGGACTCAGACCTGATGAAATGTAACTGCCAATAAACCCAAATACACCTAACTGCACAAAGTACTCACTCTCTTGACCGAAATTGGAGGAAGCCAAGAAGTGAAAATCAAGAGCCCTTGCAGTCTAGTAGCTCCTTATGGTATTGGAGAGAGAAAACGTCTTTTGTTTACTCATTCATTTATTTTTTTTTATAAGAGTTCTGGCAAGTTCAGTCATTCTGATGACCCTGGGACTACCCCATCTCCCTGCCTAGCCTGTCTGCCAGTTTATTCTTTTTTTTTTTTTAAAGATTTTTACTTATTTATTTTACAGAGAGAGAGATCACAAGTAGGCAGAGAGGCAGGCAGAGAGAGAAGGGGAAGCAGGCTCCCTGCTGAGCAGAGAGCCCAATGCAAGGCTCGATCCCAGGACCCTGAGATCATGACCTGAGCCAAAGATAGAGGCTTTAACCCACTGAGCCACCCAGGCACCCCTGTCAGTTTATTCTTTTATTGTTTACTCAGTAAGTCCTGCAAATTTATTCCATGCAGGATTTAAGCAGAAAGAAAACACAGTAGCTATTGTGGTTCTAAGCAGCTGGAGGAGGGGTTGAGGTCCAGGCACGCATGCACCATGGGGAAGAAAAGCTGGAACATTTCCTCCACCGTGTGGGGAAGAGAACCTGACAAGTTAGTTTAAGGGGTTAGGGTAGGGAGTCTAGTTGCTACCAGGGAGAAGCCGCTAATCCAAAGAGCTCCATAGGTCATGGTTCTTAGAGCCAACAGACCGGAAGTCATTAAAAAGAAACTGAAGCAACATGATCAAACCCCTGGCTTGCTATGGGCTGACACAGTCACCAATAGAGGATGATGCCCCTGAAGTAGGGGTCCTAGGTTGACTGGAGCAGAAAGAGGCAAGGGGACCTGAAACATGGGCTTCCAGAGCGTCACAGATGGGACAAGAAATAAGAGATGGGCACTTGCTTTCAATGCAGAATTGACTTTTCCACCTGCTGCATTTTGCGCTCATCTACCAGAGTGACATTTTGCTAAGAAATCATGTTTTTCCATTCAAAACAAAGCTGAGAGAAGGGTTTCTGCAGGAACAGCCGTGGGGGCTGACCAAAATTCCCTGAGGGGGAGAAAAATACCAGGAGGGATCACAAACAATGAAAAAGGGAAAATGTTCTAAGAGACAGTGAGACAGGTAAGAGTTCAATGACATCCTTTGAGTAGGTTTATGATACAAAGAACAGACAGCAAGTAAGAGCTTGCTGGCTCCACAGTGAAGAATGGTGAGCCGTCATTCAGTATGGAGGGAAGGCTGTGTGCCATCGTAAGGGAGAAAAGAAAAGGATGATCAAGAGAAAGGCAGCAATTCAGTTCGGCCATCTTGGGAAACATGGAGAAAAAAGCATCCAGAAGGCATCATTACCATTCAAAGGGCAGTAAGCACATTCAGATCCTTTCTGACTTATGCCCGAGAGAGGAATCACCTTCCTATGCTCTGCATTCACCAGAAGTTCTTTTTCTTTGAAAACATATGCACACTTCCCTGTTGCCCTCCCCTACCTCCACCTATGTCCCTTCTCAGCCCACCCATGGCCTCCATCCGGGTCCTTGCAATAACAGAAGGAAGAGGAGGCCTCAGGAGACAGCCCAGCTCTTTGATCTTCCAGAGACAGTCCCGAGTCCCACTCCGCTGGGTGCCCAGCACCTCTTCCGGCTCATTCAGAAAGCTCATTGATCTTTAACTACTACTTCCCTGTGAGAAAAATAGAGTGAATGTCTTACCATCGCTTCCTAGATGTCACAACTGAGGCCCTGAGAAATTAAGCAATTTAACACAAATATACTCAATGTATATGTTATGTCAGTGACTTTCAAGAAATGCTGAACAGCCAACATTTCAAATCCTAGTTCACTGCCCTTCTAAGAGACCACCTTTCCATAAAAAAGGGTTCAATGTCTCAGGAAAAAAAAACAAAACAAAACCCTCTGCTAATTCATAAGGGATGGCCGAGGGTGGTGAGGGTGTTAATGATAACTTGAAAAGAAGAAATCATAAATGCACTATCTCAAAGGGAAAGAAATAATGGCAAAAGCATGTTTAAAAAAAAAGAAAAAACTGGCACATGGAATTTTTCTAACAAAACAGAACATTCATTGCCTTAATCAGGTAAGATTTTGAAAGCGTCTAAGTATGACTAGCACTCAGGCAGGGGAAAATAGATGAGGAGGGAGGGGAAGGGGGCTCTAAATGTTTACCTAAGTCTACTCACTATGCAATTACTACCTAGAAACCTCTGTATATATTTATACTCTCCCTTTTCCAAAAGCAGTTTAAGGCAACTTGTAAGGAAGCATAAAATACATGAAGATAAAATAAATTTAAAACACATGAAAAAAATGAAACTGGGAATAAAGGTAGGATGGCAAGACAGAGAAAGGGGAGAGGTCAGGATCCAAGCTACCAGCTTGTGCAAGGGAGTGTTACAGAGTGGTTAAGAGCATTTTGCTATCAGATAACCAGGTCTGTGACCTCGAACAAGTCCACTTAACAAGTCTCAGTTTCCTCCTCAAGAAAACAGAGGTCGAAAAGAGCACTTATTTCATGGTTCTGCTATGAAGAATACCTGAAAATTTTTTTCCTAATTTTTTAGAAAATTTTTAATTTTTTAATTTAAAAATTTTAAATTTAAATTTAAAAATTTTTTAAAACTTAATTCTAAATTTCCTAATTTTTTAGGAAAATCCTAAAATTTTCCTAAGGGGTTTATCCCATTGTTTTATCAAACAGCGCTTGGAAAAGGCCATCTACTGTAACCCCCTCACATGCTGAAAGAAGCCCCCACATAAGATCTCAGCTTTCTAGTAGCCACCAAGATGACAGGATTTCCAGTGGACACTGTAAATTAAAACAAATCCACTGGTCCGGAGAAGAATAAAAGTTTTTCCTGAATTTATGTCTAGACAAAGAAGTTTCTCCCATGGACCTCAACAAAGAAACACAATGAACTAAGTGGCCTTTACAGTAATACAATAATGAGCAAGACAGGTGGCGTTTTTTTTTTTTTTTCTTTAAATCTAATTCCTCATAACGGGCTCCAGCTTTATTCTGAAGCAAGGAATAAACAAGGCAGCCCTTCAGAGGTTTCACAAATGTGTTTCAGCTACCAGATTTTCCCAAGGTCCTTTTTATACTGGGGACAGATTTTAGAGTTTAAGAAAGGTTGCTTTCTTGTTTCTTTCTTTTTTTTTTTTAATCATAGAGTACCTGAACCTCGATCTATGCTTAGATTTCTGGATATCTCTGAACCCACCATTACTAGATGCAAAATCTTGTGGGAAGAGGAGGACAAAAATACACGTATCTTTCAGGGTAATAATCCATATCTTTCATTAGATTCTCAATGAAGTCTGTGACCTCATACATCCAGACTCAATTTCCCAAAGGAATGGGTAGAATATAATATACTACAAGTAGAAATAGTTCAGTTAGTCTGGTCAACCTTATATGAATATAAAAAGGAAGAAATAAAACCACTTGATGTAATCTCAACTGGGACTCCAAAGGCTCATTATATGTAGCAACACTGAGGAAGTGTATTTAATAAACAAACAAACAAACAAACAAATAAGCTAATAAAGCATCGTTAACCAAGGCAGAAAATGGAAAACTTACAAAGTCATAGAAAATACAATTTTGGCAAACACACGGAGACCACATTTATTATAGTAGAGTGGTATTAAAATATACTTAACTTGGCTCCTATACGTTACAAATAATTCTAGTGTTGCTGATAAGATTTCAATAATTCTGAGGATGCCCAATTGAATGGCAAAGACATGTAGCATGTCACTTACGTGCCCTTGTGTCCCTCTCCACTTCCCTCAGGCCACAAAGAAATCATTTTCACAATTAAGCCTTTTCTCACCTGAAATACAACTACCTCCCCATCTGACACTTCGTAGCCTTCTTAATTTTTTCCCTGACAACTTAGTATTTTCCAATATCCTAGGTATTTAACATTTCATTTTTTTTATTGTCCCTTTCCCAGCTAAATTCCACGAGAGCAGGAGCTTGTTTACTGTGACATTGTTGATAATAGTTAAAAACTGGAGGGGCGCCTGGGTGGCTGGGTAACCCACCCCCTGGGTGGGTTAAAGCCTCTGCCTTCCACTCAGGTCACGATCTCAGGGTCCTGGGATCGAGCCCCGCATCGGGCTCTCTGCTCAGCGGGGAGCCTGCTTCCCCCCCCCCTCTGCCTGCCTCTCTGCCTACTTGTGATCTCTCTCTCTCTGTCAAATAAATAAATAAAATCTTTAAAAAAAAAAACAAAACTAGAAACAACTTAAATTTCTATCAGTAGGAGAACGGAATAAATGAGGACATGCTTATATTTGGAAACTATTTGGAAATACGGGAACTATTTCCATATTGGAAAATATTTCACAACTAAAAAGATTAAATTAGATCTAGATAAAACTAGATAAAAAACTGCATAAAGCACTGTTTAAGAATTAATGTTAATGAAAAAAAAAGTAAGTAGGAGAAAAATACAGACTATGAAGCAACTTACTTTTAAAAAAAGAAAAAACACTATAACTCTATACTTTTCTACAGGTCTATATATATGTATATAAATGCACAGGAAAAAAATAAATAAATGCACAGAAAAAAAAAACTAGAGAAAGAAATCAAAGTCATAACATAACCTCTAAAGTGTTTATATCAAGTTGGGGATTTTGATGTGGGATTTCAGTGTGGGGTAAAGAACCTTAGTTTTGTCTGAACTGTTCACGTTTTTACAAAAACAAATTCATTTATATAATTTAAAATAGACAAATACCTTAGTTGCTTTAAATTCCTACAGAATCTATCTATCTGTCTTGATTATGCCTTACACTACGATCCGATCCCAGTGCTGGTGAGAAGTTTGCCCCTTTCCAAATTCCCACGTGATTGTTCTATTCCTATCATATCTCATCCCACATTTCCTGACCTTGAAATACTTTTATTTATATGCACATCTTTGAGTATGATATTACTTAGCTTCTCAGTGAAATAAATTATTTCCCAGTAAAAAACAAATCATGGATTAACTCCGGTAGTGATGGAAACTAACTCCGGTAGTGATGTAGCCCACCTCATCTGTTTGTCCTCCAGTTCCTGCCCCATCTCAACAGCCTGGTGTCCTTCCAGTGCACTTGTCAGGAGAACTCCAGGTGGCTTCCCCTTCTGCCACACTGTAGTCACCTAGTTACCTCCTCCTCCTCCCACTCCCTCTGGGATTCTTCCCTAAGCACACAGATCAGCTGTGGTTGGCCCTCTTCCTGACTTCTTCCATATTACCTTGCAACTTTCATGCCTGTAGCACGTGTAACACGGAGGGACCAGACCATCTACCGCAGATACAGTGGTGAATGAAAGACCTCATGCGGTTCACAGTGCAAGATGTGTTTACTTGTTTCTTTCTCTTTAGATCTGGGGTCTCCAAATTGTCTTCTTCTCCCATCCAGCCCAGTAGATACATTTACATCCATATTCCCAATAAGGTGTTAATAGATTTACATTCATTTAAAAAATGGAAAAACAAAAAAAGAAAAGAAAAGAAAAGAAAGATTTTGCACTCGGTGAGAGCAATATAATTTAATACTCTTTTCTAAAAAATAAAATAAAATAAATAAAATAAAATAAAATAAAATAAAAATCCATCTTGGTTTAACCCTTCATGGTCCGGTAATTTTCTGGTCATCATTGTCTCCCGGAGTTGCTGTCTCTGGGCTACCTCAACCACTACTGTCTAGTTTTTCAGTATTACCAATCTGTGAAGCTAATTCCTCATATTGAATTCTCTCAGGGCACCTGGCTGGCTTAGTTGGTGGAACATGTGACTGGCGATCTCAGGGTCAGGAATTTAAGCCCTCACCCTGGGTGTAGAGCTTATGTAAAAGAAGAAAGAAAGAAAGAAAGAAAGAAAGAAAGAAAGAAAGAAAGAAAGAAAGAAAGAAAGAAAGAAAGAAAGAAAGAAAGAAAGAAAGGAAGGAAGGAAGGAAGGAAGGAAGGAAGGAAGGAAGGAAGGAAGGAAGGAAGGAAGGGAGGAAAATTCTCTCTACCAACATAACAATTGCAGTTTCTGTTTTCCTGTGTGGACCCTAAATACTATACCAAGAAATATTTTTTGAAGATTTTATTTAAAAAGAGAGAGAGGGGGGCGCCTGGGTGGCTAGTCGTTAAGCGTCTGCCTTCGGCCCAGGTCATGATCCCAGGGTCCTGGGATCAAGCCCCACATCAGGCTCACTGCTCGGCAGGAAGCCTGCTTCTCCCGCTACCACTCCCTCTGCTCGTGTTCCCTCTCTCTCTGTGTTTCTCTCTGTCAAATAAATAAAATCTTTAAAAATAAATAAATAAATAAAATTTAAAAAAATAAAAAGAGAGAGAGGGAGTGGGAGAGAGAGAGAGAGAGCATAAGCAGGGCGGGGAGGTCAGAAGCAGAAGTAGGCTCTCCACTGAGCAGGGAGCCCGATGTGGGACTCAGTCCCAGCACCCCAGATCATGACCCAAGCCGATGGCAGACACTTAACAACTGAGCCACCCAGGCACCCTATACCAAGAAATATTTTCATATGTGAGTGAATTGGGCTTTAACTCTCCCTCACTCATTTTGCCTAGTATTTCTCCCACTTTTTTTTTTGACAAAATTAAAATTTAAGCCATTGAGGTTGTCTCTTCCTGCCTTTTTATGAAAGAAATACTCAAGCCCGCAATACTTACGGAGCAAGTACAAGGAGCTGAAGAGTTGAGTGTTGACGGGACATTTCACACTGAACCAAGACCTGCGTCTTTGATTTCTAAACAGTTTCAACCCTTGAAATCATCAGAGTTCCACTTTTGTTTTAAGAAGTAGGCTTTTTAAGGAGAAAACTTAAATAAGGTCATCCACTCAGAATAAATTGTTCTTAAAGAAAATTGCCACCTACTCCGCAACGTACTATTTACACTTATTAAAGACACCAGCATCGTAATGGAAATGCAGTTTTGCTTGTCCGTGCACAAGGACAGAAAATGGTTTAATAGCAAGGAATCCTCATACCAGAAAAGTCAGCCCAACTGCAATGTGTGGTGGTCCAATTCCCTTTACTGACCAGGAACAGCTAACAAGAGGATCCCTTTCCTCCATCAAGTTTGACATTGACCATTCTTTGCCTGCTTCCCCAAAAGCAATCTCACTTATATAATATGGAAAGTAAGTTTGATTTTTTTTTTAAGACTAGCATCTGATAGCCTAGCTATTAAAAAGCCATTCACCGGGAAATTGAAGCTAAGGATTCTAACAAGTGGCTTGTTAGCAGAGAATGTCCTGACTAAAGTAAGGAGCAGGCTTGTCACTTTTTACCCCATCCTCTGAGGATAATAAGTAAGGAGGACAAAATGAGTGCAGCCCTCTTGGGTCTCCCCTTAAGAGTTTAAAAGCAAAATATTGATTTTGAGTTACCCTGCTTCAACCCAGCTTTGCTCTCATGATATTTTTATTCCCTTGTAGATTCCTGGGTCCATTTGTTGCAGATTTTAAAAGTAAACCACTGGTGAATCTGTGGTGTGTCCATGTAACATTTCTGCACCTAAAAATATGGTCAATTGACACCTTAAAGGTTTCTGAGCAGCTCTAACTCTTAGTGACATCTCCAGTTGCATCCCAGTATGCTCAAAACAGATTAAGTGGATGCATTGATTTTAGTTGTAGAAAACCCTTGACAAAATCTCTTTGTGGCCATCTCTGCAGTCTCTTGATGATTTATAAAGGATTTGCTTATGACACAAATGCGATCCTTCCACTTTCTTCCATTTTGTTTTTCAACCAGTCCACAGTGAGTTTCCTGAGGGCAACAGACCAACAGCAAAAAATGCTTAGGTACTCAGGGCTAACCATGGAATCTTTACTAATTTGTATTAGGAAATGCCACTAGAATTGGACTCCGATTATATCAATATTATTGTCAGTAGAGCCTGGAATTGGGCCATTTTAGGATTCTTAAATTCTAGCTCCTATTTTAAAATGAACTTTTTTTTGCTGTATACAAAGATTGGTTGACTAAATTCGGGCTAGTGAGAGCTGGGGGGGAAGCATACTCACATACATTCTAAATGAATTTTGACACTCTTCCATGGGTATCTTGAGACAAGATAAAAAGAGTTTACATTAGAAGATAAACCTAGGGGCGCCTGGGTGGCTCAGTGGGTTAAAGCCTCTCCCTTCAGCCCAGATCATGATCTCAGGGTCCTGGGATCGAGCCCCACATCAGGCTCTCTGTTCAGCAGGGAACCTGCTTCCCGCCCCCCCCTGCCTGCCTCTCTGCCTGCTTGTGATCTCTCTCTCTCTCTGTCAAATAAATAAATAAAACCTTAAAAAAAAATTTTAAAAAAAGAAAATAAACCTAAATTCTGAATCTTCATTTAAATTTCTCAGAATTCTCTAACTTTATGAATTGTTTCCTATGCATCCAAGGGAATGAACTTCATTCTTTTCTGAATTCTTTTCCCATGCAGATGAGGAGTCATTTCTAGCTAAAAAACGGATCTCAGCTTCACCATCTGAAAAGGGAGGTTTTGGAAGTCTCCAGAATGTTTTGATATTAAATCCTATATGTGGAAGATTGCTCTTGGCTGTTCCTCAGAGATAGTGGGTAAACTTGATCATCTATTTTCACTCCAGCTTTTGATACCTCTAGACTTCCCTCTAGAAAAATGAATGTCACCACAGTCCTCTGAGACAAATATTTCTCCCTTGAGATGATGCTAACATCATCAAAAAGGTAAAAATCCATTTGTCCAATAACATGTATTGAGAGGTGAAAGCAAGGAATTATAATAAAGGGATGAACAAGACAAGATCATAGTGAGAAACAAGCAAAGAAGTCAATGGTCATATTTAAAAGATGTGAAGAAAGAGACAGAAGGGACTCCTAGTTCAGCAGTGAGAGGGCAGGGATGTCAGAAGAAGCTTCCAGAAGAGGAGACAATTGAACCAAATACGGAATAGTGGGTATGAGTTCGCCAAGGGTGAAGAAGCTGTCCAGTCTCCTAGGGCTGCCACAAAAAAGAGCCACACGCCAGGTGGCTGGAAGAATAGAATTTTATTGTCTCAGTTCTGGAAGCTGCGGTCCAACATCAAGGTGTCGGCAGGGCCATGCTCCGTCTGAAGGCACTACCTCCTGGCATCTGGTGGTTCCTGGGCTTGTGACAGCATCACCCCAATCTCACATTTCTGTGTGCATGTCTGTGTCCAAATTTTCCCTTTTTCCAAGGACAAAAGCCGTACTGGATTAGGGATCCATCATACTCAAGTATAATTTCATCTGCATTTAGTTACATCTTCGGGGAATCTAGTTCCAAACAAAGCCACTCACTGAAGGTAGTGGGGTTAGGACTCAAGGACAAAGTGGGGGTGGGGGACACAATTCAACCTATCATAGATGGCGAAAAGCCAACAATACCAGGTAAATTCATGTATGATCACTGCAGGAAGGCTCTGAGGCAGGCCTGAAACATGTGCTGGGAAGAGTGGAAGGAGCCTGCGAGAGTGCTAGGCAGTCAGATCATGTACAGTGCGGGGGGGCCAACAACACACCTTGACTCTTGTCCTGAAGACCATGGGAAACCACGGACCAGAGGCATGGCTTAATCACGTGTGCAGCCTAAAAATGCTCTCTGATATCACACGGCAGATGAATCCAAAGGAGCAAGACTGAGGCTAGGGGGGGACTCTAGGTCCCCCCTACAGTCTTAGGGGAGAGGGCGAACAGTTCTTATGAACTATTTCCTTAGTCTAACTATTTAATTAGTAACTGTTTCCTCTTTAAGACTAATTCCCTAGAGAGTGGTCCCTCTCATAATCAGACCCACTGAGGTCCTACCAAATGCCAGGTATGGTAGGGTACTAGGTTATGGGAATACATATCATAAATTGCATAGATATCTGTATTATAGATAAATCATAAATATCTAAGTCAAAGTTATGAAGCGTATAAACACGTTGAGAAGGCAATGCTACATGAATTAAACAAAGAGAAACAAAGTAGATTAGAGAGAAAATAAAAGTCGATACCAAAAGAGTAATGTGTTTCTAAAAGTGAAAATTTAAGGAAAGCCTTCTGAAAGAAGTGATACTTTGTACGGTTTGTAAAAAATGAGAATTCAGATAAAACAAGAATAAGCTGAGTTGATGTTTCAATCTTTCGTTTCAAAACAAGTTATTCCTTTCTTCAAGTACCAGGATGTGAAATAAGAGCTCCTTAACAACGCTAAGATAAGGAGTAGAAGAGTAATAATTTTTACACATTGCAAAGTGCTTTATTTAAAAAAAAAACAAACTTTAAATTTTTGTAACTCCACGCACAGAGATCTATATAGTGTAAAATGCCTTGCCTCCAACTTTAACACTTTAACATTAGCTGACTATTCTAGGGAGACAACAGGAAATTTTCTCCCAGAAATCCATAAGCATTGAATTTCAGCACTCTGGTGAGTAGACCATGGCATTCTCTCTGCGCTGTCCTAACTTGTTCCGAATCCAGAAAGAAAGTGATTCATTTTTGCCCTTTAGGAAACAGGAGCAATTTTCATATTGTGAAATCTTGGCAAAGGTTTCCTGTTCACAATAGGCGAGGGGGGGAAAGCTGCATTAGGTACCATCTGTCAAATATAAATCCTTCAAAACTAGCAGTGATACCAGAATAAAATAACGTGGTACAAATGTGGACAATTGGCTTTACTTGCATAATCTTGTTAAGAGAAGCTGTCTTCCCATGGTTTATTATCCTTCTTTCTTAGTGACATCAAAAAATTTCATCCTCGGGGCACCTGGGTGGTTCAGTCAGCCTACTCTGGATTTCAGCTCAGGTCATGGTCTCAGGGTTCTGGGACCGAGCCCCCCATCAGGCTACTTGCTTAGCGGGATGTCTGCTTGAGTCTCTCCCTCTGTCCCTTCCCCCCACTTGGGGGTAGGCCCTCTCTTGCTCCAAATAAACAAATCTTTAAAAAAAAAAAAATTACCAGTATATTAAACAAAGAGAAGTTATGCCATGTAATCAGACCTCATCTTTATTTTTAGTCCTCCTACTCTCCCGTTAAAATGCATTCAGTGTAGAAACTTGCCCTCTGCCCCAGGATGAAAACTCAGGCACTGAGGCAGTCCTGTGATTTTTCTAATAACTCTGGAAGGAAGGAAGGAAGGAAGGAAGGAAGGAAGGAAGGAAGGAAGGAAGGAAGGAAGGAAGGAAGGGAGGGAGGGAGGAGGCCAACGGTCATTTTAAGTTAGAAAACTTGTCTAAGTTTAGTAGCTAAATGTCCATAATCTCATATAATAATCATAAAATTTGAACACGATTTTAAGGTATAACATTCTCCTTTCCGAACTCCGAGGGCCTCTAAAGACAAGAAGTTGGGAGAAGCGTCATGAACCTGTCTATCTGTGCCCTTCATCCCCACCCCTCCTTCTTTATCCGTGCCCCTGCCCCCCCACCCCCAACCCCCCACCCCCCGCCCCATCAGGACTGCTGACTCATTCTGGGAGTCAAAGCAGCTGAGAGAGAAGTTGATGAAAAGGAGCAGCAAAATTTCACTGGACTGGTCCTGTCACTGTCGTATGACGACCTGTGAGCCAGACAATTGATGAAAATTAATTCTCCTTCTTGAGAACTTCCATGGTTTATTCAGAAACCATCAGGGAAAACATGAGCTTCCCATGACACAGGTGAGTGTTTTCTCTCTTTGTCCTTTCCGCCGCCCAGCCCATTAAGAATTTTCCAGCAGTCCAGTCCACACAGTCTGCCTCAGAGACCCCATTGCCCCTACAGGTGGCCCTCCTTTGGACAGGATTTAAAATGTCTTTCCCTTCTCTTCTCACATCCAACCCTTGGGAAAGTCTCATTCTTTCTTTAGCCCAACAATCTCTAACGTCCACCTTCAAAGACTTCAACTGATGGGAAAAAGATGTGTCATCCATGCACCTAATTGAGCCTCTTAAAGATGACGATCCTGATGATGCTAATACTTATTGACCACTTACTAGAACCAGATGCTTCTAAGAACACTTTTCATGAGTGAACTCACTGAATCTTCACAACAAACCTAGGAAGTAGGAATTACTATCTCTAGGAAACTGAAGCACAGAGAAATTTAAAAACTTGCCGAGTCACCCAGCCAGTAAATGATGGTGCATGGATAGTTCCTCTTTTCATTGCATTCTGGTCTCATACTTAGGTTTCCTGACTGCCTTCTGCCACCACTCTTCTCTCCTGCACACAGAACTCCTCTCAAAACAGGATTCCTAGCACCACGTGCAGACCTTAAAAAGATGAATCATAATATTCCTGCGAAACTAAGTGGCACAGTGTCTGCCCCAACTCTCACTCTCCAGATATTTGGCCAACATCCAGGAATAAAAATACAAGGCAACTCAAGTGGTCACAGAAAGAGACCCAGATGGTCTTGCCTCATTCCCACCTTGATCTTGACTTGATATACCTTCTTTTCTTAGCTTGTTCTTTGACATTTAAGGAAGCAACAAGACTTGGCTCTTGCAGCTGGACCTTGGTTTGTCATCTTGGTCAAAAGCATCTTGGTTAATAGATAAACCAATTGCTATAAGACCTCAAGCCACAACCTCTCAGGCCAACTAGGGAATGTAAAACACAAAACACTGGAAAACAGTCAATTCCCACTTTATTCACACCAAGGATTTGGAGAATTCTACAATATAAGTATATGTGTTTTTAGCCATTCTTTGGGGCAACATTAGAGCATCTCATCTGCAAAACCCACTAAGCTAGAGATCATCAGCTATATAGTGAGAACAAATAAAGCTTATTACATTCTATGTAAAGGGAAAAACCACATCCCTCCAGCCTGCCCTTGTGTGTATCACTGGCAGATGTGAGGACCAGTCAAATCATATGCAAATTCAACCAATCAGAATTTAGCAACTCCTGAATGCTGAAGATGTCTCTTGCAAGTAATTGACTTGTCCTAGCTATCAATTTAACAAACTGTCTGTACTAACAGTTAAGAAGGCTCATTTTTTTAAAAAGATTTTTATTTATTTATTTCACAGAGAGAGGGAGATCACAAGTAGGCAGAGAGGCAGGCAGAGAGAGAGAAGGAAGCAGGCTTCCTGCTGAGCAGAGAGCCCGATGTGGGGCTCGATCCCAGGACCCTGAGATCATGACCTGAGCTGAAAGCAGAGGCTTAGCCCACTGAGCCACCCAGGCGCCCAAGAAGGCTCATTTTAAGCAAAACAGATGTATTAAAATATGTTTTACAAAAGATTAACGCTCAAGAATTAAGTTGGTTGTAACTAACAATGAGGTTTTATCCATTTTAAATATCCAATTTAAATGAATAGTTGATTTTGAAGAAGAAATGTAAATGTTAATGAACATGAAAAATTACTACTTCCTTCCTTAACTTTTATAAATGCAAATCAAGGCAACATACCATTTTTTTAACTTCTCAGACTGAAATAACAACCTCTCAAAGTTAGGTATTCCTCTCCTGACTTTACATACATTTTACATAGATATTCACTTTTATTTAAGATTTATTTATTTGAGAGAGAGGGAGAGAGCATGCACATCCATGCAGGGGGAGGAGAGAAAAAGGGGGATGGGCAGAAGGAGAGGGAGAGAATCCTAAGCAGACGCTGCCCTGAGCAGAGCTTGATCTCACCACCCCAAGATCACGACCAGAGCAACTGTGCCACCAAGGCGCCCCCATACATACTCACTTTTATTTTTTTTAAAAGATTTTATTTATTTATTTGACACAGAGAGAGAAATCACAAGTAGGCAGAGAGAGAGGGAAGCAGGCTCCCTGCTGAGCAGAGAGCCTGATGCGGGTCTCGATCCCAGGACCTTGAGATCATGACCTGAGCCGAAGGCAGAGGCTTTAACCCACTGAGCCACCCAGGCGCCCCCATACTCACTGTTAAATGACAAAGTCAGAAATGCAGAGAATTTCAAATGCACAGACATTTCCATTGGGATGGCTGGAGACCATGTGTAGAAGAGAATGGGCTGGAAGGGTTTCTTGAGGCAAATCTCAGGTTGTGGTAAAAGATACCAACATGTTTGTAGTCCTTGACTCCAATGGATAAATTTGGTTCCTACAGGATTAAATTCATTTACATCACCTCAGTTGATATTTTCAGTGTTATTAGATTTTAATATTTTAAAAATATTCTTTAGGCGAAAAGGTGACTTGTGGGTTCGTTTTTGTGGTTTTGAATTGTTTGAATTATTGGTAATTTACATGTTGGTTTTACAGATGCAGTCTTCTTTTATGAACAATTTTGTTCATTATTACTTATCATGTTATTCCTTTATTTGATATATGATATTTGCTATGAGTATTCCTTACTTCACTGTTGATTTCATTTTGGTTTGATGCTTTTTGAATTATACAAGTTTTCTACTTATTATAGTCAAATTTGTCTCTTTTTCCCAGTAATTAAAGCATCTTTTAAAAACATCTTTTTAGTAAAGCATCAGCCGAAGGCAGATGCTTAACCTACTGAGCCACCCAGATGCCCCATAGGGCTATTTCTTATTCTTAAAATCTCTCACTCTAGGGCCACCTGTGTGGCTCAGTGGGTTAAGGCCTCTGCCTTCGGCTCAGGTCATGATCTCAGGGTCCTGGGATTGAGCCCCGCATCGGGCTCTCTGCTCGGCAGGGAGCCTGCCTCCCCCTCTCTCTCTGCCTGCCTCTCTGCCTACTTGTGATTTCTCTCTCTCTGTCAAATAAAGACATAAAATCTTAAAAAAATAATTTTAAAAAATCTCACTCTAAAATCATGAGGAATTAATTTTGATGTGTTATCTAAGGTATAGATTTAAAAATGAAGTTTCCTGGAGCACCTGGTGGCTCAGTCATTAAGCACCTACCTTTGGTTCAGGTCATGATCTCAGGTTCCTGGGTTCGAGCCCCGCATCGGACTCCAGGCTCAACAAGGAGCCTACTTCTCCCTCTCCTCTGCCTGCTGCTTCCCCTACTTGTGCTCTTTCTCTGTCAAATAAATAAATAAAATGTTAAAAAGAAAAAAAAATGAAGTTTCCTTGGGGTTCCTGGCTAGCTCAGTCAGAAGAGTGCATGACCCTTGATCTCGGGGTCATGAGCCCCACATTGGGTATAGAGATTACTTAAATAAATAAAACTTAAAAAAAAAATGTTTAACAAAAGAAAATAAAATGAAGTTTCAAAAGAAAATAAAATGAAGCTTCCTGCCCCCCCACAAATGCAGAGCTGAGCCGCCAGTATCATTTAATGAGGAATTGTTCTCTATACTCACTTGTGGTGGTTGTCTCATCGCATATTCTTATATCCTAAAATTTCTGCAGATTTCATCAGAATTTTGCATAGAACTCAATTCAGGTTTCATCTGTGGTCACTGTCCCACCCCAAACCCAAATATATGTCATCCACCTAATCCAACAAGCCCAGCTGTGTCTAATCCAAGCATCTCTTGAAACCAGTGGTCTCCATGTTGATTGAAACACCCGGAGCTCAAGCCACTGGCATCTGTTGCTTGGACCAGTTCCCTAACTCTGAATTCCTTTTCCATATGACAGCCAGGATACCTTAAAAATATAAACCCTGTTTATCATCTTCTGCTGCTCATAATGCTTCTTACAACATTTAGACTAAAATGTAAAAATGCTTATTTGGGGACCATAAGCTCCCAGATGATTTAGCCCCTGACTACCTTTCGCATTCCCTCTCATGTCACTGACCAGCCACAGTCTCCAGAACCATCTCCTTTTAGGTTCAAGAATATGGTAAACTAGTTGTCCCACCACGAGTGCTGCATGCAGGGTCCCCATGCTGAGAACCCTCTTACTCCTGATTCAGGCGGCAGCCTATCATCTGGGGCTCACTGATAGGAACTCCTGAGGGGGCGCTTCCCTGAGCTCCCATCCAGCGCAACTCTCTTATTAGCTTTTCAGGCCGACCTGCTTTATTTTCTCCCTCACTCAGATGAGGATCTGCAATCGCCTTACCTACTTGTTTTCTACTTCGTCTTTTGTATCTTCCTTTATAAATTCCTTGAAAGGAAAGATCTCATGTGTCTTCTTCAGTCCCATAAACCCAGTACTTAGAATAGTGAATGTTACCCAGTAAGTGTCCAGTAACTCTTTATTGAGCGGATGGATGACTGTGGGGATAGTTGAGTGGATGGATGGACAGACAATCCTAATTGTCCCCTGGAGCTCTTCCCCAGCACCTCCATCATTAGATTAATATCTTATGCAGTGACTTAGTGTTCGTTATACCCAAGTATTCATTCTACCTTTTCCTATTCCTTACAGCCTTAACATTTGTGAGGGTGTGGTGTGCCCTCGCCATGTCCAAGAGTGGCCCCATCTCTCTAGGCACAGAAATGAGCAGGATAAGGTAGGTAATTCAGGCCTGAGCCTGGGGCTTCTAGGAAAGATTCTGCCTTTTTCTTCCATATTGTTAGGATATGAATTAGAGGGGTGCCTGAATGGCTCAGTGGGTTAAAGCCTCTGCCTTCGGCTCAGGTCATGATCTCAGGGTCCTGGGATCGAGCCCCGCATCGAACTCTGTTCACCAGGGAGCCTGCTTCCCCCTCTCGCTCTGCCTGCCCTTCTACCTACCTGTGATCTCTCTGTCAAATAAATAAATAAAATCTTTAAAAAAAAAAAAAGATATGAATTAGATTTGGTATAATCTTACTGAGAATCCCAGTAGGCTTTTTTTCATAGCAAAAGCAACAATTAGAGGAAGAAATTAACAAAGTAAATGAAGATTCCAATGAATGAAAAACCATGAATACATGGTTTTTCTTTTTCTAAAATAGTAATTTAAATGTTCAGTTCATTTACTTTGTCTTTTTCATTTTGTTTTTACAAACTCATTGAAAGCCGCAGCTTTATAGATATTTGTCATGTTAATTCTAAAAGGCATATGAAAATGTACAGAATCTGGAACAGCTATAGTTTGGGTAACATCCTATTACTGTGGGCATGTGCTATTCATAAGCTTTCATTACTCTTTTAAATATACATTAGTTCTATTCTTAATTCCTCCTTTAGTCCCAATATTGTTAGAAAAGAGTGACTTCTTAGCTTCTATAAATTCCAAAGTAGTTAGAGTCTTAAACATTCAAATTTATATTGCTGATTTATAATTTTTTTTGGCAACAGTCAAAAAATATGATCTTGCAATTTCAACTATTTTGGAGGCTAAGAGGAAATCTGAGATTTCTTTTTTGAAAATGTTTTTATAAAATTTTATCAAATTCTTAAAATGTCCTGCCCCTTTTTTATTCTTGAATTTTGAACCATATGAATCTATCATTTTAAAAAAATAAGTAAATGTCTTAGAAAATGAAATGAGGGGCACCTGGGTGGCTCAGTCGTTAAGCGTCTGCCTTTGGCCCAGGTCAGATCCCAGGGTCCTGGGATCGAGCCCCGCATCGGGCTCTCTGCTCGGCAGGAAGCCTGCTTCTCCCGCTACCATTCCCTCTGCTTGTGTTCCCTCTCTCGCTGCGTTTCTCTCTGTCAAATAAATAAAATCTTTAAAAAAAAAAAAAAAAAAGAAAATGAAATGAAAGAGCAAAAGAAAGAGAGGAAGGGAAAGGTTGAGGGAGGGAGGGAAAGTTTGGAAAGAAGATCAGAACATAGGAAAATAGCACCTACAAAGTTTTCCTGAGAAAATCTGTATAATAACACAATCCAGTCATGCAAAAGAGATTGGAAATGCAGAGGGCAGTGCATAAAAGGACTGGCAGTGAGCTCAGAATCCATTTAATTATAAATGATGGTAAATCAGGGCACCTGGGTGGCTTAGTCAGTTAAGCGTCTGCCTTCGGTTCAGGTAATGATCCCAGGGTCCTGGGATCGAGTCCCGCATCGGGCTCCCTGCTTGGCGGGAAGCCTGCTTCTCCCACTACCATTCCCTCTGCTTGTGCTCCCTCTCTCACTGTGTTTCTCCCTGTCAAATAAATAAAATATTTTTTTAAAAAAGTTTAAAAAAAATGATGGTAAATCATGATAATAATTGCAATTATAAAACAAATGTTAAGTGTTCTTTTTTTTTTTAAGATTTTATTTAATTATTTGAGAAAGAGAGAGCATGGGCAGGGGGAGAAGGAAAGGGAGAAGCAGACTCCCTGCAGACTCAGGGAGCCTGACCAGGAACCGAAATCATGACCTGAGCCCAAATCAAGGGTTGGATGCTTAACCAACTGAGCCACCCAGATGTGCCTAAATGTTCTTATTTTTTGAAGGGAAAACAATATAATGTTAAACTTACAAGAAGATAGGTATAATGTAGATATAATGGACTGGTACTTAAATCTCAAAGCCTGCTGCAGAAATTCAAAGGTAGGAGGCAGTGCCTCCAGAATTCATTTACCTAGTCCATTTCAAGTATGAAACATGAGCTGCCGCTGAGGCCCTGGGCTAGGCACTGAGAATCCTAGCAGTGAATGAAATAGACAAGTACCCGCTAGGTCATATTACCATTCCACCTGGCTGTCCTCATTCACAATAGTCTATAAAAGCAGTTTTGTTTCTTAGGCAAAAACAAACCCAAAAAACAAAACACATAAGTACAGGAGTACCTGGGTGGTACAGTGTGTTAAGTGCCAGACTTTTGGTTTCAGCTCGGGTCATGATCGCAGGGTGATGAAATCAAGCCCCACATGGAGCTCTGTGCTTGGTGTGGAGCCTGCTAGAGATTCTCTTTCCGCCCCCTCTCCTTCTTCTCCCTCCTGCCAGTGCACACATGCTCTGTCTCTCTCTCTCAAAAATCAATCAATAATAAATAATAATTAAAAATTTTAAAAATATAAATATATTATTTAGTGCCATAAAAATAGTCACTGATAGCAGGTTTTTTCCGAAATACTAATGAAATATGGAGAGGGAGAAAAGAA
Organism: Procyon lotor; assembly: GCA_028646535.1. NCBI lineage: Eukaryota > Metazoa > Chordata > Mammalia > Carnivora > Procyonidae > Procyon > Procyon lotor. Next base: position 62,037,658 of record CM053603.1, read on the forward strand.
GACATAAGATATAGACTGCATCACACACGGAAAAGAAGAAAACAAAAAGGCAGTAAGCAAGAAGTAAAATCATAAAATGGCAGAATCGAGACCAAACATAAAGCATGACTATATTACTATGTAAAACAGATTGCTATATTATATAGCTATACTATTTGATATGATTCTGCTAAAGCATTTGAAAATTTAAGAACTAAATAGATAAATGAGAATAAGAGAAAATATTAAAAAAGCTTTAAAGGGCATTTCCAGGTTGTATTCATTTCAGGGATAAATTCTTATTAAACTGACACTGGTATTTAGGTTGTTCCATAGAGAATAAAATAAAGTTCTAACTTACTTTTAAAAAGTTAGCATACTATTGTGATCAAAACTTAACAAAGACAATACAGACCAATCCCTTTTTTAAATATTTATGCAAAATTCTCAATAGATTAGCATGAAAAGTCTAACAATGCATTATGGATGTTAAATATAACTGTAGCCAAACAGACACATGAAAAAATGTTCATCATCTTTAGCCATCAAGGAGATTCAAATCAACACCACACTGAGATACCACCTTACACCAGTTAGAATGGCCAAAATCAACAAGACAGTAAACAACAAATGCTGGAGAGGATGTGGAGAAAGGAGAGCCCTCTTCCACTGTTGGTGGGAATGCAAGTTGGTGCAGCCACTTTAGAAAACAGTGTGGAGATTCCTCAAGAAATTAAAAATAGAGCTACTCTATGACCCTGCAATTGCACTACTGGGTATTTACCCCAAAGAAGCAGATGCAGTACAAAGAAGAGCCACATGTACCCCAATGTTCATAGCAGCAATGGCCACAATTGCCAAACTGTGGAAAGAACCAAGATGCCCTTCAACAGATGAATGGATAAAGAAGATATGGTACATATATACAATGGAATATTATGCCTCCATTAGAAAGGACGAATATCCAACTTTTGTATC
>CM053603.1:62039114-62095452 GCA_028646535.1 Procyon lotor
AGCATAAGGAAAAACATGGAGGGCATTGTGAGAAGGAAGGGAAGGTTGAATGGGGGGAAATCAGAGGGGGTGATGAACCATGAGAGACTGTGGACTCTGAGCAACAAACTGAGGGTTTTGGAGGGGAGAGGGTTGGGGTTGAGCGAGCCTGGTGGTGGGTATTGAGGAGGGCATGTATTGCACGGAGCAGTGGGTGTGGTGCATGAGCAATTGATCTTGTAACACTGAAAAAATAAAATAAGCATATTTAAAAAAAAGAGACAGATTTTCATAATTACAAAAATATATATATAACTGTAGCCAGCTAACTCCAGAAATACGGGGGTATTACATATTAGAGAGTCTCTTAGTAAAATTCACCGTAATGATAGATTAAATAGGAAAAAGTAAACTAATTTCCATAGAAACCAGAGTTGCCAGGGACTAGGGAGTTGGGGAAAGGGACTGATGACAAAGGAGAACTTGGGAATTTTTCAGGGTGATAGAAATATTTATTATTTTGACTATAGTATTAGTTACACAATTGTATACATTTGTCACAACAACTTACCAAACTACACACTTCTAAAAAGGGTGAATATTGTATATAAAGTATACCTTAATGTATTTGACCTTAAAAATAATTCATTTGAATAAACATACTATTTATTTGATTTTTTAACATGTGACATTATCTCAGATAAATTAAGAATAGATGGAAAATTCTTTATATATATCCACAAAATACAGACACAAACTATATTTACAAAAAATATTCAATTGTGTTCTAAATTCCTACATTTGTTATATATATTCAAAATTTAGCATCAGACTGGATGATTTAACATGAGAAGCATTTACGTTAGATACAAGAGCTCAGTGATACTATTATTTAACATATGTTGTAAGACATAGTTCAATATTCAAGAATTAAACTATTGGGAAAGAGGAGGAAAATGACTATATTTAGGTGGGTGATGTGTAAAAAAAAGAGATAATCTTTTAGCAAGGCTACCCAAAGTCACAAGGTTTTCAGAAAGTAGCTAATAAGATTATTCATTAAATCAATAGCTTCACTATAATAAATAAAATCCAATTAGAAAATGTAGGGACACCTGGGTGGCTCAGTGGGTTAAGTATCGGCCTTGGGCTGAGGTCCTGATCCCAGGGTCCAGGGAGCCCCCTGTCAGGTCTCTGCTCAGCAGGGAACCCGCTTCTCCCTCTCCCTCTGCTCCCCCCACCCCGACTGTGCACTCTCACTCTCTCTCTCTCTCTCTCTCTCTCTCAAATAAATAAATAAAACCTTTTAAGAAAGTAATAAATATCCCCATTATAGCAGGAATGACAATATCAACAACAAAATACATACAGGTAAATTTATCAAGAAAGATATAAGCCCACATGGACAAAACATATAGCTATACTGAGAGAACACTTGAGTAAATATTAAAGACATACATTAATTTTGGACAGAAAGTTTATATTGTAAAGACATCATTATTTAAAAGTGAAATTTTAGATTCAACGCAGTCTTGATCAAAACTCAAATTCACAGTTTCATCTAAAAGAATACAAAAAGAGAATAGCCAAGAAATTGCTTTAAAGGGAAAGTAGTGTAGGGGCACTCAGGTGGCTCAGTGGGTTAAGCAGTGACTACTGATTCCAGCTCAGGTCATGATCTCGGGGTCCTGAGATCCAGCGGCCTCTCGGGCTCCGCACCCCTCCTGCGGCTGAGTGCAGGCTCAGTGAGGAGTCTGCTTGAAATTTTCTCTCTCCCTCTCCCACTACCCCTCCTCCCCCTGCTCTCGCTCTCTCTCTCTCTCAGATAAATAAGTAAATACAATCTTAAAAAAGAAAGAAACAAACAACGTGGAGTATACTTTGGTACTGGAGGGGGAATTATAAAGCTAAGTAAAATAACATGTCACTAAAACAACAACAGTCAAATATTCAATGCTGTTAATAGACCTCAAAATTATACACAAGTATAGATAGAAATGTGGTATATATTTTTAGAAGCACTTCAGATAAGGGCTAGTCAGTAAATAGTTTTTATTTTATTTTATTTTTTATTTTTTTTAAAGATTTTATTTATTATAAATAAGCAGTTAAGCAGATGCTTAACTGACTGTGCCACCCAGGTGCCCCCAAGCTTTTCTTTTATAGATCATAATTTTGTTGCCAAAAACTTGTTCCTATATATTATATGGATTAATCATGAATGAGGAAGTTTTTTATTTTTCTTTTTAAAATTTATTACTGATATTTTAAAAGGTCTTGATTTTTCCTCTTACAAATTGTATTCAGCTCTTTTTCTATTCTCTACACTAGACTTTATAATAAAGTTTCTTAGCGTTTCTAGTCATCATGCCATCAACAAATAAAGGAGAGCCTATGTCTTTATTTCTACTATACATAATACTTATTTTGTTTTCTGGGTTTTTTTTTTTAAGATTTTATTTATTTATTTGACAGAGAGAGAGAGATCACAGGTAGGCAGAGAGGCAGGCAGAGAGAGGGAAGCAGGCTTCCTGCTGAGCAGAGAGCCCAATGTGGGGCTGATCCCAGGACCCTGAGATCATGACCTGAGCCTAAGGCAGAGGCTTTAACCCACTGAGCCACCCAGGTGCCCCTTTATTTTATTTTTTAAAGATTTTATTTATTCGACAGACAGAGATCACAAGTAGGCAGAGAGGCAGGCGGAGGGGGGACAACAGACTCCCTGCTGAGCAGAGAGCCCGATGTGGGGCTCAATCCCAAGACCCTGAGATCATCATCTGAGCTGAAAGCAGAGGCTTAACCCACTAGTTAAGCTTAACCCACCCCATTGGTGCCCCAATAAACGGTTTTTAAACAACTGGTTAGCTATTTGCTAGTACATAAAGATAAATTTCTACCATTCTTTTCCTTAAATTAATTTCAATTCCAAAAAAACATATGATATGAAAAGATTGAAAAAAATCTTAGAGAAGATCAGGTTTTTCTACAGCTTCACATAGAGTCCAACATGTATCAAGAAAGATACTCAGGGAGCACCTGGGTGGCTCAGTGGGTTAAATCCTCTGCCTTCAGCTCAGGTCATGATCTCAGGGTCCTGGGATCGAGCCCCACATCGGGCTCTCTGATCAGTGGGGAGCCTGCTTCCCTCTCTCCCTCTTCCTGCCTCTTTGCCTACTTGTGATCTCTCTCTCTTTCTGTCAAATAAATAAATAAATAAATAAAATCTTAAAAAAAAGAAAGAAAGATAGTCAGATTTTCTGTGCAGAATATGTAATCGTAAATGAAGTCAAAAGGTGAATGCTAAAACGGGGGAAAATTTGCAACATTCCACAAAGTATGGTACATACGATATTTAAAGAGCTCTATTAAACTTAAATATGCTGCACAAATTCATTAGTCATTTTAGAAATGCAGAGTAATATTTCCCCATACCAGAATCACAAAGACTAGAAGGCTAAATAATAGCTAGTGTTGGTGAGAATGTGGAGAAATAGATGCTCTTAAACATTTTTATTAGGAATGTAAGTTGGTACCAAAAAAAATCTATTAACATATACCAAAATTGTATATGAATATATTCGATCTAATAACACCAATTCAAGGGATTCATTCCAACGAAATAGTAGGACAAGTATGTAAAGATTTCCATGCAACAATGTTTCTTGTGGTGTTGCTTGTGACAGGAAAAACTGAACACTGTTTGCATATTTGCAGATTACAAAAGTATTATATTTGTGTTACATTATGTCCAGGCATATCTGGAAAGGCGCATGGTGGTTAAAGTTAGGATGTTGGTTCCAATTAACCTACACATTAACTTAATTCTGATCTCAGAAGGGGGGAGGTTCAGCCATCAGCAGCTCAAAGAAGTCTTCAAGGATCCAGATTCTTTGCCTCTCTCTTATCTGTTGCTTGAGCAGTGGGTTCCCTTTTAAGAGAGACCCCTCACTGCCCTAGAGGCTATCAGGCTACTTGCTTCCAAATAAGCAGGATCGTGAAAGGGAAAATAAGTAAATAAATAGATAAATAAGTAAATAAATGAATGAATGAATGAACGAATGAATGAATGAATGAATAAATAATAAAAAACTCTCTCCTACCTACAGACTCCAAGTTAACCCCTTCACTCTGGACCAGTAGCAATTCCCATGGAAACGACACGTACTGATTGGCTTAAACTAACGAGACTCTCCCCCATATTGTGTCTGGTATCACTTTTCCTTGAGTCACGTGAGGAATAAATGCCTGAATAAAACAGGAATTCTTTTTGGAAAAACAAGTGGGTTAAGATGGATACTAGGTAAGACACTGATCGGTGTCCCATATGTAACCACAAAACGCCAAGAGTGATTATCACTTGGAGGTTTGGTTATGAGTGCTGGGGGAGGGGGGGGTTGTTTTTGTTTTTTTCTCACTATTCCTTTTCTCTCTTTTTTTTTCCTGAACAAAGATCATATACCATCAAGAGGGGGAAAAAGTTTTACCTTGATTATAAAAAAACAAAATATCAGTGGAAAACCTAGACTTGATAATTTACTTGAATCAGTGCCTCTACCTTCATGCTACAGATTTTCAACTGAGGCAATGGCTAGAAAGTCATAAACATATCAGATGAAAGGAAACCAAGGTGTTCCCTCTGGCATTCTGCGTATTTCCCTATCCCTGTCTGCCACGTCAACACGCTTACCTATGGGTAGTCAACGATTTGTAGAAAAACTGTAAGCATTCATAAACATCTAGTGCTTGGATACTAGATCACAAAACAATAAATGTATGCTAAAGCATATTAGCATCTATAGGATGCTACCATCTAGGAAGCTGCCTCCTATTTGCTCCTCCTTTCTTTAACTCGATATCCCTTCCCTTAATACTCCCTAGCATTGTTACAATTCAGTCCTAAAATTAAAAGATGCCATCCTTAAAAAGCCCAAGACTTTAAAATGTTACAAACCTTGTTTAAAAATATATGGTCTGGTGGGTGGGGGGATGGGGTAATTGGGTGATAGGCATTAAAGAGGGCACTTGATGTAAGGAATGTGGGTATTATATGAAACTGACGAATCACTAAATTCTACCCCTGAAACTAATAATACACTATATGTGAGCTAAACTGAATTTAAGTAAAAATATTTAAAAATAAATAAATAAAAATAAAACTATATGCACCCAGCAATCCCAGAGGCCTGACGGAAAGGCACTACAGATGTTCGTCAAAAGATATGCCCAGGAATGTTCATACCAGCTCTCTCCATAATAAGCCACACTGCAAACAACCCAAATGCCTCCAGCAGAATGAATAAAGAAAATATAAATTATAAACTATATAAATGCTAAATATATTATATATTCCAACAGAATGAATAAATTATATATATATAATATATATTACACAGCAAGAAGAATGCACAATGCAATTACACACATCAACATGAGCAGATATCCTAACCAAGCTGAATGAAAGAAGCCAGACACAAAGAATGTACTAGATTCCATGTATATAGAATTCAAAACATTAGATATCTAACTAATGGTGATAGAAGTCAAAATGGTGACGGCCTCTTAGCAGACAGTGACCAGAAGAGGGCCTGGGGCCTTCTGGAGTTCAAGCAATACTGGATTTCTTAACATGGATGCTGGTTATACAAGTGTGTTCAATTTGGGAAAATTTATTGAGCTATGTATTTAGGATATGTGTACTTTTCAGTATGTACTACGCTTGAATTTTTGGAGTTTATTATTTTTTTTTATTTATTTTTTTAAAAGATTTTATTTATTTATTTGACAGAGAGAGAGATCACAAGCAGGCAGAGAGGCAGGCAGAGAGAGAGGGGGAAGCAGGCTCCCTGCTGAGGAGAGAGCCAGATGCGGGGCTCCATCCCAGGACCCTGAGATCATGGCCTGAGCTGAAGGCAGAGGCTTTAACCCACTGAGCCACCCAGATGCCCCTGGAGTTTATTTTTAAAATATGGCCAGAAATACACAGATTATCATTTCCTTATAAGGTTTTTTAATGGATGATATGAATGCTCTTGGCTGTATAATGTTGTTTTGCCATGTGATCCTCTTCTATCCCTAAACACTCAAAACCTGAGGACCAGCTGAGATGGAGACCCCATTCTACCATGTAATTGAGCCCTGAAGTCCTTTCTTTCCCCCTAACCTCTGTGCCCCTTCTAATCCTTCTGAGTTTCAGTTGACTCAATGGAGACCATTTCCTCAGCTTAATATGCGACTAAGACCAGAGTGGGTTTATATCCTATCTCTGCAACTTGGTGGTGGTCTGATTGGAAGTAACTTAGCCTTTGGTGCCTCTGTTTTCTCATCGACAAAACGTTGTTTTTTTTTTTTGTTTTTTTTTTTTAAAGATTTATTTATTTGACAGCGAGAAACACAGCGAGAGAGGGAACACAAGCAGAGGGAATGGTAGCAGGAGAAGCAGGCTTCCCGCAGAGCAGAGAGCCCGATGCGGGGCTCGATCCCAGGCCTCTGGGATCTGACCTGGGCCGAAGGCAGATGCTTAACGACTGAGCCACCCAGGCGCCCCAAAACGTTGTTAATAAAGAATGGTTCCTACCTCGTATAGTTGTTGTGTAGATTGAATGAGCTAAAAGATGCAAAGCATCAAGCCAGTGAACTCATTAGATGACACTGCTTTGCTTAAATTCTAGGATGCAACTTTTAATCTCTGGAAATCCAGAAACATTCTACAATCAATGATGTCTTACAATCACTGTTGGTCAGGTGACAGTGGTGACACACTGTCACTGCCTGGGCTTCCAACTTTTATTTTCCTTTTATGGATATATGAATGAAACATGAAAATAACACTTTGTCTAAAAAAGCAGTTCTTTCAATAAACACAGAATAAAAAATGTTAGGAGCTGCCCTTTTCTTTCTTTTTTTTTTTTTTTTTTTTTAAAGATTTTATTTATTTGACAGAGAGAAACACAGTGAGAGAGGGAACACAAGCAGAGGGAATGGTAGCGGGAGAGGCAGGCTTCCCGCCAAGCAGGGAGCCCGATGCGGGGCTCGATCCCAGGACCCCGGGATCATGACCTGAGCCGAAGGCAGACGCTTAACGACTGAGCCACCCAGGTGCCCCTGCCCTTTTCTTTCTTAGTGACAAAGTAATGGAGCATGTTCATGGATGGTATCTTAGAGTTCAAGAAATGTCATGAAATCCCTCATAGAGAAGCTCTTTGGCATTATTCTATTTTAAAAATATTTCCATGCTTTATTTGACTTTTATGTTTTAAAATCAATCATTTTAAACTAGGTATTTTCCAGGGATCTTTAAAGCTTCCCTAGGAACTGGGCAATTGAAAGACTTCCCAGGGATGCAGAGCACTATGACTTTCACTTGCTTCCCTTTGCTCTTAAAATGCCTTTTCTCCCTCCTCCACTGCCAATCCCAGAGCACCAGCAAGCACAGGACCCCAGCACAGGGTTCCCTCACAGTCTTCCCACTCTTCCCTTCTGAGCTCAAATGTCAATTCTTCCCAAAGACTGCCCTCGACCCAAGCCCATCAGCCCAGTGGTTGTCCAACTTTGCTACATATTGAAATCATTTAGACACCTTCCAGTAATATTGAGGCCTGTGTCTCCCTCTCAGAGATCCTGATTTAATTGTTCCTGGGATGCTACCTACCTACGGGGGCTACCTACGGGGGCATTTGGGCTTTTTAAGAACGCTCCAGGTGATTCTGCCAAGATTGGAAACCAAAGCATTACCCTGTTGGATGATTTTCCGATGTTTTCTTAATTGCTTACTTGATGTTGTTTGTATCATCCACCAGCTTCTGAAGACCTGGAAGCTTATCCTTGTCAACACTGTCTAGTCTTGTATCCGAGCACCCTCCTAAGAGCTGACACTCACAGTGCGCCTTCTAAAGCATAGAGAGCTTGGGCTTCTTTAGGACTTGCCATTAAGCCTTAAGAGATTTAGAAAATAATTCAGATCGGTTCACTTCCTGGGCCTTTGGCAACACGCGATTTCTGGGCAGCATCTGCCCAACTTCATCCCCGCCCCTAGCAGCCCAGCCAGGCGAGATGTTAATGGGGCTGACGGTCCCCTCCAGGTCCTCCTCTTTGATCAGCTTTGGGACTGTCTAGCAGATCGCTCCCCGCCCATGAGCCCCAGGAGCACAGGACAGTGTCCGACAGCTTGTTTACCCGATTCTGGTGTCTGAGAGTACAAACAACGAGGGGTCTCAAAGGCAAGAAAACTCCCACAGCGAGGCCCAGGCGGGTTTCCGCGCACGCGGAGCAAGGGGGCGCTGCGCCTTTCGCGGCGCACATTGCTCCTCCCGCGGCGCGCGCTTCCGGGGGCGCAGAGCAGCAGGCGGGCGGCCTCGCAGTGGATCAGGGAGTCGCAGCTTGGCTCGGCGTTGGCGCGTGCAGCTGCGAGGAAAGCCCCCAAACACAACATAATTTATTTAAGCCTTTCGGGCACGCCCTGGGATGTGTTGATCTAGCAAAACCTCCGACTAACGCAGGAACTAACTCGAAGACGTACTTTAAGTGAAAAAAGCAAATTGTTGAAGAGTGCGTATAAGAGCGTGCCGATGGGTGGGGGACAAATAAGGAGGAATTCAGGTGCATGCACGCACTTGCTGGTGCAAAAGATGTAATAAGCCCCGAAAATACAAGAAATTAATCGTGGTTGCCATCAGGCCGAGGTGCGCGCGAGATGTTGCAACCCGGTGGCTTTCTGAGTTTTTTAAAAGCCTTATGCAAGTATGGATGGATGGATGGATGGATGGATGGATAGATAGATTTCTTTTATGTTGCATTATATATTGTATGATGTTGTAGATAATGTATTGTGAAAGATATTATATTTTATTATAACACCATACAATATATTATGTAATACACATATACATTTATCTCTGGTTGATATTCAAAGAAAGTCAAATTGGCCTCTGCCTTTCAGGCTTACCTCTAACCTACAGAGAGAAAGGCTCGCGGAGTGCAAAGGCAAAGAGAGAGGACCAGAAGCATGAGGGATACCTCCATATCTTTTCGCCCAAGGCGCGCAGGTGATTGTGGGGAAAGGGACAAGAGAAACACACGCTCGGCTACCCAAGTGCAGCCCCGAGTGCGTTAGGCGTTCTAAGCCCGTGGCGGGGCAGAAACCGACAACCCACGCCTGGAGCGCAGAAGCTTGGGTTTCAGCCTCTGCCTGGAATTGACTTTTTTTTTTTTTTTTTTTTTGCTCGGGCCACACACCCCGGGACGTAAGTGGGCTCTGCCTTGCGTCAGGAAGGGGCACTCGCCGCGCGCCCCGAGCTCTAAGAGACTCCCTTGGCTTCTCTGACGGCGGGGCTCGGTCCCTGGGCTTCGTGTCATTGGGCGGCCGCAGAAGCCCGGCGCACCAGGGAGAGCGAGACCCAAGTGAGGCGGCCTCGCTTCCCCGCCCATCCGCAAATGAAAGGCTGTGAGCGATCTCCAGATCCGCGAGAAGCGCCCAGCAGCTAGCAAATCTCAGCCCTGGAGCGCGTGGGATGGGCGCTCCGCGGCGCGCTCCCGGGCTAGGAATGGGAAGGGAAAAGGAAATGCGACAGGCAGGGAGTCGCCAGCTGGCTGTTGCTTTGCCACCGCTCTGTGTGCGGATCGCCCCTCTCTCAAAGCTTGAGCCCAGAAAACCCTGTTTTCTAGTAAAGGTTTCAGGGTTCCGGGGAAAGAGCCTTCCCAGGTTACAGGTCCGCTGGAGCAGCTACTCACAAATTGTATGCCCTCAGGGAAGTTTTCTTGACCTCTCTCAGACTCGGTTTTCCTATCTGTAAAATGGGGGTGGCAAAACTACCTACCTCTGTGAGGTGGTAGCGAAGGTTTAAGTGGGTTAAGGTTAAGTGCGCCAAGGGCTTGGCCCAGCCGGAGATTGTAGAGAGAGGTCCATTCCTGCTATGGTTATCCCAAGCAAGAATAACTAGCCAGAAACCAGGACTGGGATATAGGGTGGAGTTCTGGGCAGTTTCCATAAAAGAGACTCCTTTTAAAGGTCCAGCGGCTGCAGATGCGCACCGAGCGCAGTCCACTCGCTTCCTTGGAAGCCATTCCAACACTTACCTGGAAGCCTTACCCCTCAAAGAAAACAACGCCCCACACCCCGCCCCATTCACACATCCTTAACCTCTCCACTGGGAGGCCCGCAGCTCCCGCTGCCGGGATTCAAATTTCCCGGCTACCATTTTTAGCTGTGTGCCTATGGACAAGGGCCTTCATTTCTCCAAGCATCGCTTTACCATTCTGTAAAATGGGTTGTTGAAACATTTTAAGGTGCCCATTTTAAAAGATCGTACAGATAAAGCAGAAGAATCTGACCTGTTGTCAGCTGCTCCTGCTTTTATTATTTTCCTCCTTTGTTCTCCCTAGAAACTCCTTTCCCTTGGAATCTTTCGCAGGAGTTTCCACAGAACTTCTGGACTCTGCCGAATGGTTCAGCGGTCCAAGCGGACCAGGATTTGAGGGTTTCCTCAACGGCAGCACTCTACGGGGTTGATCTTGCGTTGCTCTTGTCCTCTCAATTTTCAGATGCCACCACTGAGGCCCGCAGGGCCCCCCGGAGAGCGGATCCAGATGGTGTCCTTTTGGGGATCCCAGTTCAGGGTGCCTTCTCTAGGAGCGAGATCCCTGCGGGAGGCACCCGACCATTCGCTCAACTCCTTCGTGGTCGGGCGTTTTAACCAAGTAAAAACCCTATTTTTTTTCTTTGACGGCCAGAACGGCAAAATCCCGGCGGGAGGCAGGAGGGCAAGGAGGCCTGGGAAAAACAGAATGCTAATGGGGGCCTGGAGGGGGCGGAAGGCGCACCAGGGCTCGGGCGCCCCAGCCGCCTCCCTTTGAAGTGCACCTTTCCAGCCGCGCTCAGGGGGAGGGCACTGGATTCCACCCCTCCCCCCACCCCCTCCAACGCGCTAGGTTCTGGAGAAATTGAAAGAAGCTGTAGGAACAACTGGGGACTCTCCTCTCAGGTTCTAACCGACTCAGTCCTGCTTCCTACTTCTAGTTCACGTTGCTTTTGACCTGTTGGTTCCTGGCCTTCCCCCAGCAGTCGGGGAGAGGCATCCTCATTCCGCCCCAGCATCTACTAAGGAGAGGGCAAAAAATGAGTTCAATATAAGTGTGATGGGAAGTAATAGGAAAGACTTTAGACCTTCCTATGTGCCAGGTGCTATTCTAATTGCTTTGCATTCTATATGCTATCGTTACAAGTGGGAACTGGGGGACAGAAAGGTTAAGGAGTTTGCCCAGACTCACAAAGCTAGTAGAAGGTAAAAAGCCACAAATACATACAATTCTGCACACAACGTGTTCTGCTTTTCTCTTAGTTTATGGAATGATCTCTTTGGTGTCCTTCTTTCCTCCCTCCCCCTCCCCCTCTCTTCCTTGATTATCTTACAGGCTTAATGCTTTCTGCTGAGTAACTCCTCAACCAAGACTGCCCCTCTCCCCATTTCTTGCAGGGGGCCTGAATGCGAGATTCCAGCTGCCCTGTCATTTTGAAGCTTTGGTCAACAGGATTGGATTCTGCCCACCTGTTGTGTAGACATCCTGCCGCACCTGTACCACAGAGGTGGCTTCTGTTGAAACATTCACTGCCATAGGCTCTGCTGACTTTCTTAGTGATATGCAAGTGATTTATGTTCAGGAGGATGTTTCTCCTTGGCTACATGTTGGTTGTTCCCATTAAGAGCTGTACTGCAATTCCAGCACTAACTTTTCTATTTTCTACGCAAGAGCGTCAACATTGATGAAATACACAGGAAAAGCCACACAATCACGTAAGAACGTTGGGTTAGGAAAGGTCTAGAGAAGGTTTTTAAAATCCTGAAAAAGTCTTAGAAAGATGAAAATGCCACATCCATTAATTTAGGAAGATCTAAAAAGTGAAAATAGCATTTTCACTTTCATCTTCATGGTTAGAAAGTCTGGGACCTGACACTGTCCTTGGGCTATTTCATCTGTTCTAGTTTACAGATTCAGTAATCCTTTTCTTTCAGTTAACAGATGAGCCCTTACTAAGTGTCAGGACTTTCAAAGTGCAAAAGTAAGCAAGACAGGTGGAACCTTGTATAATTCTTTCATATTTTAATGTAGCCATAATTAACCAAACAGTTCCATAATCTATTTCTGAGAGTTTTTTTTACTTTATTTACTTTGTCCCACGTGGCTTTCTAGTATTTATGTGAATCTATGTACTTCCATAAAGGTGAATATAATAATGATAAAGCAGCACTGAAATTCAGGAATTCATTTGCTATTTAAAAAATACTTTCATTAAAAAAAAGATTCTTGATTCAATGTTTTAGGAAAGATTGATTATTTTTTGTAATTTTTGCCTCACACATTTGTGGCCCTGACGATTTCTTTCTTTCTTTCTTTCTTTTTTTTTTTTTTTTAGCAAATGATCAGTCTATTCCAGTGTCATGGTGAAATATAAATTCTTATAAAAGTGAAACTGTATTGATGGGAGTATCTTGCTGTTGTCAGCAGAATCAAAACTACTTGTCCTTGCCCGAATGTTTTATCTTACAGGACATTTTCTTTAAAAGAAAAAAAAGTGAAACATGAACAACCTTCGGTGATGAAAGCTCCCTCCCCCTTTGGAAAGCACAGTGGAGGTGGCAAATCTGGCCAGCAGAGAACAAAGGGCCAAAGAGTTAACCTGAGATGGTGAAATAAAATGTAACATCAACAAAGAAAAGGCCATAGATAAATAGTAAAAGGACCAACTCACCACAAAACACCCATTGACGTTTTCCCAGAGTCCAGGCGAAGCGGTGGTGACCGGGTAATGTTGGAATGTTTTCCTAGGGTTAAAAGGAGAACCGGCAGCAAGTCTGCTCAGAATTTACAAAGTGTTTGAATAACACGGACGGTGTTTTGATAACACATTTTTAGTGGGGGTGAAAATAATAGAATTTATTGGGACATTTATATGGGCCCCCTTGGTTGTGTGTAGAGGGGGGCAGGGCAGGAGGAAAACCATAGATTATTGCACTCATCTATAACTCACCCCTGTAACTTATTCATATATATACATATATGTATTTGATTTGTAATAGTCCTGTTAGAGCAAAATGCTTCTCGGTGTGACTTTTAAAAGATGAATGCATTTATAGTGGTTCCCCTTAAGGGGAAGAAATGGGTAAAGAGGTCACCTGGCCAGGTTGGCAATAACTTTGTGTTCTCAGGTTGAGATGGTGGCGTGAAGTTGATATGATTGCTTGAACCAATAGAGCATAAGATCTTCCATAGGCTCGTACACAGGCTTGGCCTTGGCTTCCTTGTAGCCTTCAAAGGGTCTTGTTTGCTCCAACTCATGCTGGAAGGTGCAAGATTTGAGTTAATCCAGCCAGCATTTGGGTCTGGGGTTCTGAGGGGTCTCCACATTTCCTCCCCAGTGTTGATGTTTTTGTTCAATGTATTCCAATACACTGTCAGTTGAGCCACATAAAACCAGGCACCTTTCAATAAATGTCTCATTTGGATTTCATGAAGCTTGGGGTGTAATTGAAATCAAACAGCAAACAGGCTGGAAGGGGCTGTTATTTGCCCACCCAATCTAAGGAGGGTGCTGCCTGACATGCTCACTGAAGCCAGTGCTTAGCTTTCTTTTCTGTTCCTATTTCTGGAAAAGCGTGCTTGGATTTTAAAGTTTGGCTGGGATACATGAAAATATTTTTTATGTCTCTTTCCCTGATTATAAGTAAAATGGAGCCAGAAAAAAAAAAAAAAAAAAATCCATTCCAAGGAGGAAATCACAGATTTGCTCATCTATAACTCTCCAGGCATTTAGAGTAGTATATTCCATGTGTAATAATAATAATGATGATGATAATAATGCAATTAGTCAATCAATACAGGAAAACCATTCAATGAGATTTCTTTATCTCTATGTTGCTGGAAAAAAATCATCTTTAGTTGAAACGGTGCTTTTCATTATGTTAAACAAAGAATATATAACTTATAAATGTAATATAAACCATGTATATGTCTTCCATGTTCCCAAAATGCCAGGTCTAAGAGCAGTTTTGGGCAGCCCGAATTTTGATTCTCTTTGAATTCCTCTTTATTTCCCCATCTGTAAAATGTGTCAAAGTTTGGGTAAAATAACAGATATACTGGGGAGGGGGGCAGACGTCCACTGCAATTTCCTGCCCCAGGAGTCAACACTAATCTTGATCACGCATTTCGTGTATATATTTAATAATTAGGTAGCCCTCAGAATGAACCCACGCGCTTTCAAGAGCTTGCTCTGGGGCTAGAATAAAATCAGCCCTTTCTGATGTGGCGCGGGGGACAGCTGGCCCGCGTTATTTGCGCCAGAGTGGGTCGGAACGATGCCTGTTGCCTGCTATGGCACTTTGCCACGCACAGCGCTTCCCCGGTCGCCTCGAAAGCAATTTGAAGGGACACGGAGGCCCGCTTTCTCTCTGTGATAAAGCGCAAATCTGATACCTACCCTCATCCACACTATCTCCAAATAATGTGAGATTCCATCTCACCCCTACTTTTCCCTCAAACACCCTGCAGCTAAGGTCAAGCCTAACGCGGAGCAGCCCACGAGTCGTAACCAGGTTCCCCAAATCTGAGCCACGTCGCCAAACTGCCCCAACCGCGAAGCCCCTTCCTTTCCTGTTCTCGCGTCCCCCTCACGGAATCTCCACGTTGAAAATCTTGAAGTCTTCAAACGCACAAAGTACTTGAAAAATTCAGTTCTTCAAGACTTTCCTGGGTCAAAATAAAACAAAAGCCGGGAGGTGGGGGGGGTGGGGACCGTGGGCTGCTGGGAGCAGAGAGCCTCGCCAAACCCGAACTCAACTAGCAGGACGAGATGCTAGGGGCGCAGGGCTGAGTGCGCTCTGGGTCAGCTTTCCAGGGATCTACTCCTGGACTGGTCTCCGGGACCTGCGGGGCCACCGCCTCGGCCCACTCGCTGAACATGCTCCCTCCCCACTGGCTGTGTCCTGACCCTGAAAACCTCACGCCCCCGGTTTTCACCACCCGGAAAAAGTGGTAAATTCCCGGGAGCGTCCAAGCGTCTCACGGACGGGCTCGCTCTCTCTAACCCAGACGTGCGGATGTTGGTTTGTGCGGCTGTGGTTTGAACCTGGGTTGGAAGGCATCGAGCCGTTCTGCACTGGCGTGTGCGCGCTCAAGAAATCCTGCGGCCGCCTCATCTGTTGTGGGCTAAGAGTTTCCCGTGTGATCGTGTTCGGTTGGGGAAGCAGAGTCCCAACATCTCAGCCGGAAAATGCGCTCCCGGAGCGATTACAAGCCGCGTCTGTAATTGCTTATTAACAGCGAATATTCATGCTTCTTCTTATCCGCAAGGAAACGTACCTCCCCCCTTTTCGGTGATAAAACAATAAAATAAGACGGCACCGCTCTTGACTCCACGGTCTGCAGAAACGCAAGGGAGAAACGGGCAGCTGGGGCAAAAGGGCTTAATTCAATATCAAACTGATTATTTCACTAATTATTCTACCTTCTGTGTTGCGCCGCAGAGAAGAGGCGCAGGGAATCTCAACCGCACTGCTGCTGGGGAACCTTTGTTTCTCGGTGCCAGGCCCCACTGAAGGTGGTGTGTGGGGTAAAGGGAATCCGGGATTCAGGGAAACTGAGCTGCGGTGGATTTTAAATTATGGGGAGTAAAAGTGACTGCCTCCTGAAAGCAGGCGTGTTGGCGTGAGGGTGAGGGTGTCCCCAGTAGCCCACCCCACCAGGGCTTCTGACTCCTAAGTTGGTTCTCAAGAATGGCAATGTGCTCTCGCCGAACCCGGAATTCCAAACGCCGAGCGCAAGGTTCATCTTCGCGAACCCTTCCCAATGAGTAAAAGAGTGGGACCGAACAAAATGGGGTTCCTGTGTGTTGAAGGCCTGGGAGCCTTCCACCATCTGGAGGAAAGTGTGCCTGAAGCTACAGCCCCCGGTGAGGAAAGAGCCCCCGGTGAGGAAAGAGAGTCGGAGAGCGAGGTCTCTCTGACTCTCCCCAGATCCCCATCCTCAGGGACCAGTGCCTCCCCGCAAGCCATTAGCTTTCAGAGCCTTTCTCGAGCCAGCCTCTAAAACCTGCTCCCGCCCCTGCATCCTCCTCCCAGAGTGCTGAGATGACTTCTGTGGCAGGACTGGACCCCGCTACGGAGACCCCAAACCCTGTTCCCCTAAACTCCAGCAAAACACGGACACCAGGACTGATTCTCGCAGGACGGTCTCAAAAAAAAAAAAAAAAAAAAAAATAGACTAAAGGAAAAGAAAGTCGCAGTCTACATGATCCAATTAGTAAATGCCTAATTGAATTAGTGTCACCTCCATCAGCCAATAGGAGAGTCCCCGGGCCGTGGGGCGCGAAGCCCCTCCCTGGCCGCACATATATAAAGCAGCCAATGACAGCCCGCAAGTTTCCAAGTGGTCAACTTGACCCACGCCTCGGCAGCCGAGAAGGGCAGAAAAGCTAGCGCTGGTGGGTGGATGGGGCAGAGATCTAAATCCTCTTCTTCCTGGGTGTGAGTGCGGAGGAGCACGGGGGTCCAGAGAGGCAAGAAGGACGGGAAGGGGAAAGGAGAGTGCTTTTCGGTCAATTGCCACCTCCTGCCTTCAAACTCAGCGCGCTTTCCTCACGGAAAGGACGCTGGGTTCAGGGCGCGCCAGTGCGCGCATTAGCGGCCCGCGTGCGGCCAGGTGGGTAGCCCCAGCACCGGAGGAAGGGGAAGTTACCTTCCCCTCGGAAGAGGGCGCTGGCTCCCCCATCCTGCCTTTATATTAAGGCCGCGGGAGAAGAGGAAGCAGCCAGCTGCCGTCTGCGCTTTGCAAAGCATGCAGTTAGGGGAGCAGCTCTTGGTGAGCTCGGTGAACCTGCCCGGCGCGCACTTCTACCCGCTGGAGAGCGCGCGAGGCGGGGGCAGCGGGAGCGCAGGCCACCTCCCTGGCGCGGCCCCCTCGCCTCAGAGGCTGGACTTAGACAAAGCGCCCAAGAAGTTCCCTGGCAGCCTCTCGTGCGAGACTGGGAGCGGGGAAGCCACAGCCGCCAGCGCGGGGGCCCCCGCGGCCATGCTCAGTGACGCCGACGCCGGGGACGCCTTCGCCAGCGCCGCGGCAGTGGCCAAGCCCGGGCCCCCGGACGGCCGCAAGGGCTCCCCCTGCGGGGAGGAGGAGCTGCCCTCGGCCGCTGCGGCCGCCGCCGCCGCGGCCGCCGCCGCCGCCGCCGCCGCCACCGCGCGCTACTCCATGGACAGCCTGAGCTCGGAGCGCTACTATCTCCAGTCCCCCGGGCCTCAGGGCTCCGAGCTGGCCGCTCCCTGCTCGCTCTTCCCCTACCAGGCGGCGGCGGGGGCGCCCCACGGATCTGTGTACCCTGCTCCCAACGGGGCGCGCTACCCCTACGGCTCCATGCTGCCCCCCGGCGGCTTCCCCGCGGCTGTGTGCCCACCTGGGAGGGCCCAGTTCGGCCCGGGAGCCGGCGCGAGTAGCGGAGCGGGCGCCGGAGGCGGCGGCGGGGCAGGCGGCCCGGGGGCCTATCAGTACAGCCAGGGGGCTCCGCTCTACGGGCCGTATCCTGGGGCGGCAGCTGCGGGGTCCTGCGGAGGACTGGGAGGGTTGGGGGTTCCTGGTTCCGGCTTCCGTGCCCACGTCTACCTGTGCAACCGGCCTCTGTGGCTCAAATTCCACCGCCACCAAACCGAGATGATCATTACGAAACAGGGCAGGTGAGAGCAGCGCGGAGGGGCCCCGAGGTGAATGACAGTTGAATGACTGTGTGGTCCTGGGGGAAGGCCGAGGGTGAGGGAGCTGTGCCGGTTCTCTCCGCGACTTGCTTGAAAAGTGTTTTTCCGCGCGCATCTCCAATCAGGCGTCCCTCCCGGTCCGCGTACCGGTTTGTGCGCGGCGCTAACGTTACAGCTGTTCCCCACCCTCCCCTCCCCTCCGGTCACCCTCACCTGGACTGGCAAGAAGGAGGAGGAAATGGAAATTGGGACTTGTCCACAAAGCTGGATTTACTAGATCCGCCCGCTCGGCGTACGGAGCTGGTCCCTGCATACCCGCGAGGAGCTGCGGGTGGGGAAAGGCGCAAAGGTTGGCTTCCTGAGCGCAATAGATGGGCTCCCGCAGTTTTAGGCGCCTGAGTCTCCACGGGGCGCCTCGGGGAGATGGGCGTCGGCGGGTCGGTTGGTCCGGGTAGTTGGTTAGGCAGGCCTTGGAGCCAGACCTGGTGGGGTTCGGAACGTGAGCAAGTTCTGATACCCATCCGACTGCTAACAATGGGTACGAATGGGGCAAAGTGAGGGGTGGGAGCTAGGAGAGGGGCGCTCAAGGGGAACTTTCAGCCTAGCGAGTACAATTTAAGAAATTTAACACGAATACCTGAACGTCGTTTGTTCTCTGGTACTTAAACGTAGGAAAATGAATGATTTTTAACATCCTGTAAGAAAAATTTAGGACTCGAGTGGGGAGAGGGTGCAGTGAGAATGGAGCAAATTGGGAAATTAGGGAAATACTTTGAGCAAATTGTTTCAGAAAAGACAACTCAAGTATGTTGCAGAGTAAGGGCCAGTCTTGGGGCCAGTATTCTGTTCTCTCCGTAGGCTTTTCAAGTCCCACTGCCACCTACCTACCCCAAGGTGCCGGCAAACCCGGTCTGGTGCGGGCCTGCTCTCAGGCATCCGGATTTAAATCGCTTATCCTGCTTCTGTTCCCTTGCCCAGGCGCATGTTTCCTTTCTTGAGCTTCAACATAAACGGACTCAATCCCACGGCCCACTACAACGTGTTTGTAGAGGTGGTGCTGGCGGACCCCAACCACTGGCGATTCCAGGGGGGCAAATGGGTGACCTGCGGCAAAGCGGACAATAACATGCAGGGTGAGGAGAGAGGAAGCCCAGGCAGGGAGGGGTGGGTGGTAAACTCTTGATTTCGGAAAACTCACATTTAAATCGAGCACTTGCCCCTCATCTGGGGCCTAGAGGTGTTAGTATGAATTCCTTGATGTTGATTGTTGGACTTGGGGAGAGGGGCAGAATTGCCAAGTCAGATTTCTTGCCGAAGAATATGAACTTTGGTACTTTAACCGTGACCCTACTTCTCCCCACCACCCCCCACCATTCCTACTAAATTCTCCTGGGTGGAAAGGGCTCCTGACACGCCAACCTTGAGAAAGCCTTCCCCAAGGTTGAGTCCACCCATGAAAACCCAACCACTTTCCATCAGTGGTTCCCCTTGCACCTATAGAAAGCCCCCAAATTGACCTCAGGAGACATTTCCTGGTGGCTCCTTTTATGTATTCTGTATTAAGATGACTGCCTTGTCCAAGGAAGGCCAGAGCTACAAAGGCCCTGGGACGGCTCTCAGTGGAGTCTAGGTGGAGAGCGAGCTCTGGAGAGACTTGTGCCTGAAGACTAGCTCTTAAATCTTTGCCCAGAAGTAACAGACATCCCTCCCCTGTGTCCATGTGTAATCAGCCCTATCTGCTTGGGTTTTGTGTTTTGTTTCATTTTCTCTTAGGCAACAAAATGTATGTTCACCCAGAGTCTCCTAATACTGGTTCCCACTGGATGAGACAGGAGATTTCCTTTGGGAAATTAAAACTCACCAATAACAAAGGCGCAAATAACAACAACACCCAGGTAGAGTGACAGAGGATGGGGTGGCTTCTGGCCATAGATCTCTTTTCCTAACAAGTTTCCATACTCTTCACTGTATTTGTAATATCTGCAGTTGTTACCTGTTTGCTCACCTAGTTCTAACCTTTTTTTTTTTTCTTTTGACCTTTCTCATTGTCATAGATTTCGGTTAACAGTGAGTTGACTATTAGGAGAAGAAATATTAAAGTCTTTGGGGGACTTAGTAAACTAAGAGGAAAGAGTATTTGTCAAACAAGCAAACCCAGCTAGCTAGGTTTTAAGGTTCAAAACCAACAGTGATAAGATCTTACAAATGGATCTAGAAAAAGGTAACTGTCCGTAGGGAACAAGCAGGAGTCCCATTCCAAAACAAGTAGTTTGTCAAGATTTACCTCTAAGAGACTTTTTTGGATTCGGCAGCTCTTTTTCTCTACCATTTCCAGATGATAGTGCTGCAGTCTTTACACAAGTACCAACCGCGACTGCACATTGTTGAGGTGACAGAGGATGGTGTGGAAGACCTGAACGAGCCCTCAAAGACTCAGACCTTTACCTTCTCCGAAACGCAGTTCATTGCGGTGACTGCCTACCAGAACACCGATGTGAGTGTCGCACATGTCCCAAGAATCGCTACAGCTAGGTCCAGCATGCTAAGGCACTCAGCGACTGACTGTTTTTCTCCCCTCTTTAGATCACCCAACTAAAGATTGATCATAACCCCTTTGCGAAAGGCTTCAGAGACAACTATGATTCGTAAGTGCAGCTTTTATTCAGATTTGCAGGGTCATCTTTGAACAGGACAGACGGAATCAGACACTTCCCTGGAAATATTCTAGAACGCCCTTTCACATCTGTTGGGGATTTTCACCTATTTTTATTTTTGCATTTTTTTTCCCCTGGGCTAATCCTGTTCTAGAATTTTCATGGAAGGGTTTTGTTACTTTCTAAACCAATGTTAAGGGCTGCAAAATGGGCAGCTATTTTTTTTTAACATTTGAGGGGAGATTTGAAATTTTCATAATCTGCATTTATATACGTTCCTTTTCATTGGATCCAAATTTTTTATCCTCTGAGGAACAGGTATTACTCCCCCTCTTTTATTATTATTATTTTTTTTTTACATAAGAAAAACCTAAAACTAAGAGGATGTAATTTTCACAACATTAAACAGCAAGGCCCCACAAGACCATTTACAAGTGGGATTTCTAATACCACAGCCAGCATTCCTTCCCAGACACTGAGAAGGAGAGTTAGTTACTACACTGTTCAAGTTCTAGGACTTGCGAAGGTGGATTTTTCTATAGTTTAAATGCTCATTAGTGCTTGGGAGGAAACTTTTTCCATACGAGTCAAGTGTCGTCGGGCTGACCTCTCGCCCTCCACTCCAGCAGACCAGTGCGCCCAGTACAGCCCACTATGTGAGCCTTTTTGATTTCTGGGAGGTGGTTATTTGGGGACAACATTAGGGTTTTTTTTTTTTAAGTGTTTCTCTTTATATTGTAGCATGTACACCGCTTCAGAAAATGACAGGTTAACTCCATCTCCCACGGATTCTCCTAGATCCCATCAGATTGTCCCTGGAGGTCGGTACGGCGTTCAGTCCTTCTTTCCGGAGCCCTTTGTCAACACTTTACCTCAAGCCCGATATTATAATGGCGAGAGAACCGTGCCACAGACCAACGGCCTCCTTTCACCCCAACAGAGCGAAGAGGTGGCCAACCCTCCCCAGCGGTGGCTTGTCACGCCTGTCCAGCAACCTGGGACCAACAAACTAGACATCGGTTCCTATGAATCTGAATACACTTCCAGCACCTTGCTCCCATATGGTATTAAATCTTTGCCCCTCCAGACGTCCCACGCCCTGGGCTATTACCCTGATCCTACCTTCCCTGCCATGGCAGGGTGGGGAGGTCGAGGCTCTTACCAGAGGAAGATGGCAGCTGGACTCCCATGGACCTCCAGAACAAGCCCCCCTGTGTTCTCTGAAGATCAGCTCTCCAAGGAGAAAGTCAAAGAAGAAATCAGCTCTTCTTGGATAGAGACCCCCCCTTCTATCAAGTCTCTTGATTCCAATGATTCGGGGGTATACACCAGTGCTTGTAAGCGACGGCGGCTGTCTCCTAGCACCTCTAGTAATGAAAATTCTCCCTCCATAAAGTGTGAGGACATTAACACTGAAGAGTACAGTAAAGACACCTCAAAGGGCATGGGGGGCTATTACGCTTTTTACACAACTCCCTAAAGAGTTATTTTAACTTCGTCAGAATGAGCTAACTTTTTGCAGATGGACTTGGTGTTTTTTGTTGTCTTCTTTGCCTAGGTTTGCCAAAAAGATGTTCGCATTCCACCTTGATGCATCCCGTTTTGTGCAATCCTCTAAAAGAAGGTGCCAAAGCTTTTTGATTGCTGCAGGTAACGGAAACAAGCCTCGCATTTTTTTTTCCTTTTTTAAATAAAATTAATGAAGGACTTTAAAGCGTTTTAAAAGTCGAAGGTTATTCAAGGCTCTGGATTTATTTATTGGAGGCACTAAACATTCAGAGAATCGGGCTATGAAGATTCGAGTGCTGAGCGCTAGCCAATGAGTGGAAAGCTGTGGTTCTCATTCCTATGTATAAATCTGTAAGCAAAGAGAATCCCAGAGTGGCAAGGTGTTTTGCCTCTGGAAGAGAAGGGCTGGGCCTTATGCTTCAACAGGGGACTTTTTGCTGTAACTTTCTGCTAGGGACAAAAGATAGTTAGGCCTGGGAGGTGAGTAAAACCTTATGTGAAGGTGCTGGCTTTACCTGACTTGGATTCCTCCTAGGCTTTCGAAGCAAGCCATGCTTGGCCTTAGTTCGGGACTGTTTCACTGGCTAGGCCTCTGCTGCGGGATGGGGTGGCTAGTAGGACTCAGGAGAGGGTGGGCGAAGAGAGTCGCCAAAAAAGGAAAAAAATGAGAGTTTTAAAGTGTACAGTTTTGTGTGTGCTTAGATACACTGTAGAATACCGTGGGATATATTGTACAAATAGCCTACTTATGTGTCTGAGATGATGAAAATTGGTGCTTTGGCTTTGTCAAGAATTCACAGATCACCTGACAGCAGGCCAGGGGGGATAGGTTCTCTCATCATCCCGGATATTGGGGAATATTCTGTTTACTTCTTAGATAGTTAAGAATGTATTCAGCTACTCTGTACTAACTTGAAACGTGTATAAGGAAAACTCCTCTATTTCACCCTCTTTCTCTGCCATTCCCACTACCCAGCTCGGTAATAATGTAAAGAAACTAAAACCTGATGCCACAGCTCCTATAGGCTTTTTAGAGATCTCGGATTTTTATGTACAGTCTTAGTCATTTTTAATAAATGTGGTTCATTACGGGAACAGGCATAGCTCTGTCTTCTGTACTTGGAGTTGTAATCTTTGTTTTAAAGATCTTACTTGGTTTCCTCTCCACCCTTCTCCAGCGTGAACACTGTGTCCCCCTACCTACCCCCACCCCTCCCCATCCCCACCCCCAGGCTCTAGAATCTGTAAGTGGACACTGTAGTCTTGAGGGGGTGGGGTTGCTTTTGTTTATCTTCTTTTTTTCTTGAAGATGAATAGGTTTATTTCCTCACCCCACTGGGAAGTCTGGACAATGGGTATTGGGCCGGTGGGGGAGGGGGAGAGGGGAGATTGCAGAGATGCAGAATTGCCTATGCTAGGCTTAACCCGCCCTGGGAAACCTCAGGCCCAGCCCTTGGATTCCGGGCCCTGCCTCGGCCGGAGACCTCTTCGTTCTCTGGGCTTTTTCCTAGGCTTTCTTGGGGCCACCCATCCCTGGGCCCACGTGGGTTCCCCGGGAACCCCCGCGGCCCTTTGAGCGCCCACGAGTTACTGGTCCCTGCAGCGCGGCGGGAAGCGGGCCGCCCACAACTCCGCTTCAGCTCCAACCTGCGGCTTTTTTCTACACGGAGCCCCGGAGCGCACCCGTCGCGGGCGGGCTGCTCTCCCCTAGAGCTGCTGGCTGAGGCGCGCTGCGGGCAGCCGAACTCGGCCAGGGACGCTGGGGACGCTGCGGCAGTGGCAGCGCAGGCTAGGGGCGGGCGCGACACTTACAAATGAGGATTCCTGTCGTCCCGTGCAGCTCCACTCTGCAAACAGCGGCCCGGGAGCGGTTTGCCCTGAGTCTAGCTCGGTTTATTTGGCTCTCATTCCCCAGGAGGGCGAAGGCCACCTCATCCCCTGGCTGAGCCCTGGGCCCGCCGAAAAGTTAAACCCGGGAGTGGGGCGGAGGGCCCTTTGTCCCCCCCTGCCAGACGTCCCGCCAGGCTTATCAGCAGACGGCTTCTGGCCCAGCTTGCAAACCTTTCCAGCCCCTTCCTGACCCTCCCGGGGTAAAGGTCTGGCCGGGAGGGTCATTTTGCTAAACTGCGTGGCGCGGAAATGCAGCCGCTAAGAGGATTAGCTGCTGGGAGGCGAGCAATCAGCCGGGACCTCCTCCTCTTCCGCGCCCAATTAAGGCCTCCAGGAGCCTCTCCCCGGTTTCCCATTCCCTGTACCCTTCCAGGGCCCGAGTTCTTCCCGCCCTGCCGGTGACCTTGGGGGCCCGGACTCTAGCCCATGTCTGTGACGGTACCTGTTCAAAACGCTTTGCCAAAGCCGCCCGGAATTTTACGACGCTAGAAGCGAAAGCTTGGAATCCGGTTTATGTATATTTTCTATGGACTACAGATTTAGACCCTGGAGGGAGGACTAGCAGCCCCCCTACCCTGTAACCTGGTCAGCGCCCCCCTCCCCTCGGGGACGGAATTCCGAAACAGTGCTCTGCCCTCTAGAAAGCCCGAAAATGCTAATCACCGCCGGGATCAAGCAGACTCTGGCCCCAGTCTATTTCGAATCCTGTATATTTTTGCACCGTACAGTAAAAAGAACCCGGTACTTGTGAAAAGTCCCTCACAGTGTTTAATAGAAACGTAAGTGGCTGAGTGGCCCCAATTAACACCTTGTGATAAGGCATTCCTAAGATGCAGTGTCAGACACCAAATTGTGAAGAGATGTATCTAATTAATCCTCCTAGGATGACACCGATAAACAAGCCTCTATTTAAATAAAGATCAAGGGCTCGGCGCCCCGTTTGTTTACATTCTCTGCCAGGGTCCCAGCGTTTGCACCCGTTCCCGGCGCAGGGTGGAGACCCCGGCTCGGGGGTCTGCTGCTCCGCCAGGGTTCGCTTCACCTCCATTCTTGCTCCAAACAAAAGCACCCAGTAAAGCGAATAAACCGCAACGAAAGCCCCGAGGAAAACGAAGTGCAAAAAGGACCCGACTCTGAGTTGGAAATGCTGTTGTATGCCATTTTCCACGCTGTCCTTTACATAGCCATTTTTTGGTTGTTCGAGTTTTCTTTTCCTTTTCTTTTTTTTCCTAAGGCAAACAAACAAACAAACAAACAAACAAAAAATAGCCCCCGCGTAGCCCCTGGAAGTCTTCTCTGTTTTGAGATGAACTCCGGGCAGGGCCTTCCTCCGCTCCCCACGGTGCCCCGGCACAAATTCGCTCCCCTTGGTTCCAGGATTCCTCCTCCTAGGTGCCCAAGCTGCGAACTGCTGGGACCTGGGGTAGCTGTCCTGGGGGTGGGGTGGGTGCGGAAGCCGCCCAATGGGAAAGGCAGGAGGAGTACGAAAAGTAGCGCAAGTAGGGGCAAGCTGCACACTGGCGCGCCAAACTGTACTAGGGCCGGGGTTTGGGGTCCGCCGCAAAGCATCTCCCAGCTCCGTAATGGAGTTTCAAGCTCCGGATCAGCTTTTGGTCCTAGCCGCCTTCTTCAGACACCTTTGATTAGCTTTAACTTGGAGGTAAAGGCAGGTTCATAGTTTTCCCTTTCCTCTGTAGTCTCTTCCTTCTGATCCAAACAAGTGTGTGTGTGTGGGGGGGGGTGTGATGTGTGTGTGTGTGTGTGTGTGTGTGTGTGTGTGTGTGTGTGTCCGGGGGGAGGGGGTGATGATGCGATTTAAAAAAAAAAAAAAAAATTCCGGGTGTCACGGAAACGCGCAAATGCACCGGAGTAAACACATTCCCGCAAGTCCCTTGATTTTAATCGGAAGTGAGCCTCTAGTAGGGACAGAAATTAGAATCACTCGTTTTCCACTCGCCTGGATGCCGGCTGCATCCTTCCTTTTTTCCGCGTTAGCGCCGAGATGTCCCCCCCACGACGCTGCACGCCAACTCCAAAAGTTTGGTTTTCACCTCGCGGAGATTTCGGCGTCACCAGGAGGCGCTTTTTAAAGACAACTTGCCAAACTGTTAGTGAGCGCGACTGAGTCCCTTTCTATGAAATCCCCATCTCCTCCGTCCCCCATCCCTCAGGTTTAGACTTTCGGGTGGACTCGAACCCGCGCAACCTGTCCATCCGCGCTTATCCTGGTCTGGCTAGAGGATGAGGACTGGACCCAACTCACACACTTGGGGTTCCTGCCCGCCCGAACCTGAATACTGCCTGAAGTTACTTTTTTTTTTTTTTTTAAACATGATGGGGACGCTGACCTTTGAGGGCCACCGAATTTCCCATTACGGCTTAAAGGAAAAGTAAACTTCTTCTCCTGGAGGTCCACTTATCCTTTTCTCCTTCGGCCCTAGGAGTCCTTTGCGCTTCGCCGAAAAGGAGCGTCGGATTCCCCAAAGGAAGGATTTAGCTGAGCCACATACCGCGCAGGCCCTCAGCGATGGTCCCCAAAGTGCCCGGGCTTCTGAGGGATCCCCGATCAACGCCAAAGCGCGAGTCACTGCTTATTTTAGGCAGCAGGGCGTGCACCCTCCACTCCCCGCCTCCGGGTCTCCTTAAAAAGCCCTAAACTTGCTTCTCTAAGCTTGCGGAGGCAGTAGGACTCGCACAGCAACTTCTGTAACTTTGGGCTCCGCTCAGCTTTCCGCGCACTGTCGGAGCGCCTTGCCCTTGGCCCTCGAGTCTCGCCGCAGTTGCGGGCGCTGTTCTCCCCTGGGCGGCGAGCAGCCTTCGCCATCTGGTGGCCACGGCGAGTATCTGCCCAGCCGCACAGGGCTTCCTTCCACTCCCCAAGTCCCCGTTTTGCCAGGTCCTGGAGGGTTCGGTAAACAATTCTTTTCTTCATCCCACTCCCACTCCTCCCTTTTAAAGCTTCTTGGTGTGGGGGGAGGAGCTCAGAATGTGGAATTTCTAAGACTCTACACATTCTCGTTCTGGACCGTGGCTTCAAGGCAACAGTTGCCCTGGGCTTCCTTGAGCTTCATTCATTTCTGAGAAGTGGGGATTTGAATAACACCGACCTCACCCAGTAGTACCCTGGAGGAAGAAATGAGATTGTAAATGAACTGCTTTGTAAACTGTTACGTAGCTCCAAGTGTTAGTAGGAATTATTAATTACTGATTTTATACATGAC
The DNA here is from genome assembly GCA_028646535.1 of Procyon lotor. Classification (NCBI taxonomy): domain Eukaryota; kingdom Metazoa; phylum Chordata; class Mammalia; order Carnivora; family Procyonidae; genus Procyon; species Procyon lotor. The sequence goes on from CM053603.1 coordinate 62,066,100, forward strand.
ATGTCATGGCAAACTCAAATGTGTTGGCAAATAAAAGATTATTAATTCAAAAAATTACGGAAAATTTCAAACATACCCCAAAGTAAAGAGCAATGGACCCTCATTTACCTGTCTTCAGCTACAACAATCACCAACTCATGGCTGGTCTTGTTTCCTCCTACAATCCCAACCTCATTCACAAATCCCAGAAACCCTGACATCTAACCCACAATTATTTCCACACTTGGCTCTAAAACATAAAGATTCTCCATATGTGTGTGTGTGTGTGTGTGTGTATAAAATTCACCACACCTACAGAATTAACAATAATTTCTTAATACCATGAAATATCCAAGCATGTTTCCCTTATTGTCTCAAAGCTTTTGCTGTTACTCTCTGGTTCTTTAATTTTCTACAGTAGGCTTGTCTGAGTCAGGATCCAAACAAGTCCCACACATATGGTTGATGTGTCACTTAATTCTCTCAATCAGGGCATCTTCCCCTTGCTCTCCTCTCTTATTTTCCTATACAATATATTGCAGAAGTCTGAGCATTCATTCTAATTGTCCAGGTTCTGGATTTTGCTGATTGCATCCCCATGGTGATAACGTGATCCTCTGACCCTTGTATTTCCAGTTACTTGGTAATTACATATGAAGACCTGATCTGATTCAAGTTCTACTTGAATTTCAGTACATCTGTTATTACCAATTACATATACAAGAGCAAGTTGAATGAGTTTTTGTAACATATATTTTTCCCATCTTTTGGGATACAATAGACATATAATATTGTGTAAGTTTAAGGGATACAACTTGATGATTTAATACATGTATATGTTGTGAAATGATCACCACACTAAAGTCTGTTAACACTTCTATCACATCACATAATGACCATGTGTTTTGTGTGTGCTGAGGACATTTAAGACCTACTCTCTTAGCGACTTTCAATTATATAATATAGTATCATTAACTATGGTCACTATGCTTCCATATCCTTCCAATCCTCAGAACTTACTCATCTCATAACTGGATCCTTTATAATCTTCCACCCTTTGACCAACAGCTCCCCATCTTGCTTATGCCCCTGCCACCAGCTCCTGGCAAACATCATTTTATATATTCTCTATTTCTATGAGTTTGGCTTGTTTAGATTCCACATGTAAGTGAGATCATACAGTATTGGTCTTTGTCTGACTTATTTCACTTAAGATAAAACCCTCTAGGTTGATTTATGTTGTCATAGAAGGCAGGAATATATATATATATGAGCTAATTTTTATTATCCATTCATCTATCAGTGTGCACTTAGTTATTTCCATGTTTGAGCTATTGTGGATGATATTGCAATGACACGCAGGTGCAAGTATCTCTTCAGGATAGTGATTCTCAATGACACTTTGAATGTGATAAATGGAGTAAACCAAAATGCCAAGGTCTCTGGCCTTTATGTATCATCACAAGAAAAGAGCTATGGCCCTCGGGGAACATGGGGTATAGAAAACTGAATGAAGAAATGGACAAAGGGCATGAATTGGTAAGAGTTAGCAGATGGTAAACATTTATTGAAACAGTTTGCAACACACAAATTGCTAAGGAATCACATGAAACCAGTGCATAACAAAGTGATAAAATCTGTTTCTGTTTGCTTTTGTGCTCCCAGGGCAAATTATCCATCTCCTAACCCCCTTACAGGTATATTTCAAGAATTGACAAGGTGAAGCCTCATAGGCAGATCGTAAGTGATAAAAAGGACTATCAGATAACATGACGGTTGTTCTAGGGAGGTGATGATTTCATCCAAGCCGAGGAAAGAGAAGTGGTTTCTACAACTTAGTTTGGAGTGAAAGGAAGGTTTGAGAAGATCTAAGGAAGAGAAGAGTCCAGGAAAGTCCGTGGGACTGCCCCGGTACTACCCATAATTCACAGCCCCAAATGTCTGAAACTGAGATGCAATTGATGGCTGAGAATATCATGGTGATTCTAAAAAGATGAAAGGTAGATTTTAACATGTAGATGCTGTCACTATGATCCTACCCCCCTCCCCATCCCAGATACAGAATCGAAGCCCATTCCACCGGCCACCAGGAAGGCTATATTACCCTGTCTGTGATTGTCCCCATTTCTTTTTGTAATGTCCAATTTTAATGCCCTGAGAACCTGGCTTTCTGTGAAATAGGACTTCTTCCTAAGTCCCCAAACCAATCAGCATTCCCGCAGTCACTGAACCGGAGAGCTGGGAGGCACCTCGGACATGGCTCTGGTACCATCCATCAAACAGAGACAGAGCTGAGAGCCACAGGGCTCCCAGGCAGGCCATGGCCTCTGAGGACTGCTTTAGCTCTGCAACATACCATGAATCGGATCCTATGTTTTAAACAAAACATTTCAGAGGCCTGTAAAAAGTCATGAAAACATTACATTCTAAAGCATAGTCTTTATTAGCCTTTGGTTGCTTTTCAGGGAATGAACAAGATTTGAGATCTAAATGGATCAATAATCAATAATGAATCTTTCTACTTCTTTATTTTTTTCTAAGAGGCACCTGGGTGGCACAATCGGTTAAGCATCGACTCTTGGCTGGCTCAGGTCATGGTCTCAAGGTCCTGGGATCAAGCCCCCGTCAGGCTCCATGCTCAGTGTGGAGTCTGCTTGACATTGTCTCTCTCTCTTCCTCCCCAACTGCCCCCTCCTGCCCATGCTGTCTCTCTCTCTCTAAAACAAATAAATAAATTTTTAAAAAAGATTTTATTTATTTATTTGACAGAGAGAGAGAGATCACAAGTAGGCAGAGAGGCAGGCAGAGAGAGAGGGGAAAGCAGGCTCCCTGCTGAGCAGAGAGCCTGATGCAGGGCTCGATCCCAGGACCCTGAGTTAATGACCTGAGCCTAAAGGCAGAGGCTTTAATCTACTGAGCCACCCAGGCGCCCACAATAAATCTTTAAAAGAAAATAAAAAATAAAACCCAAACCTGCCATGAAGTGATGTCTATTTCTTCCAGCACTTTGACCTATACTCAGCTCTGGGGTGGTGAATCCACAGAACATATGTCTTGTATCCTACATATTTGCTGGTATTCTTAATCTTGGCAAGCAGGTTTTATCCTTACCTTATAAATCTAAAATCCAAGAACATTCTTTGACATTTTACTTCTTCCAGGATTCCAGCTTTTTCCTGTGGGGGGGGGGGGAGTTACTGTGGAACTAATGAATCTACTAATCTACTGTGATCATCACTAAATATCTGGAAGGCTGTAGATAAAGACCACATAGCTGCTGCAGAAAAGCACAGAGAAACATGAATTGAAGTAGTGTACAGAAATGCGTGTGCATGCTTGTATGTGGGAGTGTGTATTTGTGCTCCAGAGCAGAATATCATTAAACTGAGACTACAGACTATAGACTATGATTAGAATAGAATGACATGGTGATATCTAATATTTCCTTTAGGGACTCTCTGCTCAGAGCTGTCAAAACAGATTGTGTAAATAGACCAGACTGAGGGAGGTGATCCTAGTCATATTGATGAAACACTCTTCTGAAAGACAGAACATAAGCAGAAGAGAGTCTCTAGGAATACAATTAAATCTTAACCTGGAGGTGGATACCTTAAATAATTCCTTCCCACTACTCTGTCCCTTTCAGAAAAAGGAATTTAGCTTGGGACTGAGGAAGAAATGTTCCTGCAGGAGTCTTTATAGTCAGGGCAATGATATCCAATAAATATTCCCTTGGTTTCTCTCTGTTTCCTAGCCCTTTTGTACTTAGGCAGGGTCACTGGAACCCAGAGAGAACAGTGTAGGTAAGGCCATTTGCCAAAAAAGCTGCAGCCTTTGAATGAAGGACTTGGCCAACCTGTAGTAAGTTAGCGAAGAGAAAGCTAGACTCTCATCCTGCCTCCTCCCGCCCTATCCCTTGCCAGTGTTTCTGATAGGCTGACCCCACTGAGAAGAGAGAGAGGGGGGAAATCTTTTGATGCAGTGATAGAGGTCAACCTCCTGGACACAAGGAGGGATGGAGAAGAATGAAGAACGGAACTGGGGCCAATGAAGAAGATGTGCAGGCCAGGTCTTACCCCCACCAACTCACCCCCAAAGCCTTGAATGCTAAAAGTTAGACTTCCAAGAAGTTGATTTGAGATTGTTCCAGAAAAGATGTGTCAAGAATAGCTGGAAATCTGGATTCTTATGTGAGAACTCCATTATTTTTCAGGATTGACGACTTATTTGAAAACATTAAACACTCCTCAGAAAGATTTGGCTGTGGAACAGCTAGCTTTTGACTCCTGATCTAGATTTAATTCTAACTGAATCTCAAAAAATGTCAAAAGCAGGGCTTCTGCTTCAGGACAAAATGGAGTAACAGGGCTATGATTTATCCTTATGCCTGGAAAAAATTTTGTCAACTAAAACCAGACAAAATATAAGAAAAAAAATGGCGTCCAAGACATTGAACATCAGGTAATGTAGAATAAGCAATTGGTAAAGAAGAGAAACAAATGAGGAGAGCCCTAAGATTGCTCCAACTTACTGCCTGGAGAGAGAGCTTCCAGACTGCAGCTCAGGATTGGTTTGGGGGCTCAGACAAAGCCCAGCAGTTGGAGCTGAGGAAACAGAGTTGTGAGGCTGATTGACTAAGATGACTAGAGTCCTCAGGGCAGAGTTCCAGAGAGGAGGATGCGACACAGAGCAACAGCCAAGAACTGACAAGGGTCCCCCTGAACTCTCAGAGTGCTAATCAGAACATGCATGTGAAGAAACTACCTGAAGCCCAGGGAAAACTCACGCAGGAGGATTAGTCACTGTTTCTCAACCTCAACACTATTTCAGGACAGGTATTTCTTTCTTTAGGAGCTGCATTATAGGATGTTTAAAGACATCCCAGCTTTTCCCAACTACCTATAAGCAACAACATTCCCTCCCTCTTCTGAGTTGTGAAAACAAAAAGTGTCTCCAGACACAGCCAAATATTCTTTGTGGAGAAGAATTTTCCCCAGCTGAGAACTACTGGCCCCCAGCACTCCCTCCGACTGGGGTAGTTCCTGTTCCCATTAGCTGGGGCACAAAACTTCATGATTCATGAGGTATTGGGAAGAGTACTCAAAAGGGTCCAGTCTCAGTCGTGAGTTGAACTAGTCCTAGACTAAATGCTGCTTCAGTCTCATCTAATACAGCCAAAAAATAAAAGTTGAAACTTAACTACATCCCAGAAGAAAACTCAAGTATATTTATAGTAATAAAAAATAACAACCAGCACATAACAAGAAAAAATTAAAAATTTGTGACATTCCATCAAAAATACCACACATACAAAGAAGCAGAAAAATATGACCCAGATGAAGGGGGAAAAGAAAATATCAAAACCAACACAAAATGACACAGATGATGGAATTACTGGGGAAGAATAATAGTTATTATAATTATATTCCATATGTTCAAGAAGCTAAAAAAGAATGAACCATTGAACACTACATCAGAAACTAATGATGTACTATATGTTGGCTAATTGAACATAATGATTTAAAAAAAAAAGAGCCTGGTATTCAGAATATACAAAGAAAACTTACAACTCAAAATAAAAAATATAGGGATGCCTGGGTGGCTCAGTCAGCTTAGTGTCTGCCTTTGGCTCAGGTCACGATCCCAGGGGCCTGGAATCAAGTCCCACATGGGGCTCGTTGCTCAGTGGGGAGCCTGCTTCTCCCTCTGCCTGTTCTGCCTGCTCTGCCTACAACTTCTCCCTGCTTCTGCTCTCTCTCTCTCTGACAAATAAATAAATAAAAACTTTAAAAAATGTTTAAAATAATAAAAATACAAATAACTCAATTTTAAAATGATCAAAGTTTTGAAAAGACATTAAAAAAAAGAAACTAAAAAAAGGAAAAGACTGAGCATGACAGGTAAAGACAAAGATGATACAAAAAAGAACCAAACTGATCTTTTAAAGGTGAAAACTATAATGTTTGAAATGAAAAATACACTGGAGGAGATTAGTGGCATATCACGCACTGCAGAAGAAAAGATTGGCGAACTTGAAAGCATAGCAATAGAAACTACAAAATGAAACACAGAAAGAAAAAGGATTAAGTTGGTGCAGCCACTGTGGAAAACAGTTCGGAGTTTCCTCAAAAAATTAGAGAATTAGAGTAGAAAGGAGGTTGCAGAGGCTGGCAGGTAAGGGAAATAAAAAGAGGTTTATAAAAGGATACAAACTTTCAGCTGTAAGATGAATAAGTTCTGAGCATCAAAAGTAAAACACAGTGACTATGGTTGATAGCAATGTAATGAATAATTAAAGTTTACCAAGAGAGTAGAACTTAAATGTTCTCACACACATACACAAATAAATACGTGAGGTGAAGGCTGTGTTAACTAACTCAGTGGTGGGGGTTCTTTCACAATGCATATGCACATCAAATCACCACAATGTATACTGTAAATATCTTACAATTTTATATGTCAATTATACCTCAATACAACCGGAATTTTTAAAAATTTAAAAAAGGGGGGGGAATAGAGCTTCAGTGAGCTGTGGAAATTTTCACACAACCTTATTTACATGTATTTCACCAAAAAGAATGGCACAGAAAACATATTTAGGAAATAATGGTCAAAATTTTTCAAATTTAGGGCACCTGGGTGGCTCAGTCGGTTGAGAGTCTGCCTTCAGCTTGGGTCATGATATCGGGGTGCTCGGATTAAATCCCCCACTGGGCTCCCTGCTCCCTGCCTGCTTCTCCCTCTGCCTGCAGCTCCCCCTGCTTGTACTCTCTCTGTCAAATAAATAAATCATTAAAAATTTTTTTAAAATTCAATGAAAATTATAAATTCACCAATCCAAATAGCTCAATCAAACCAATTCACAGAAAACATGAAGAAAACAACAAAAGTCTCATGTTAATCAAATTGCTTAAAACTAGTGATAACAAGGAAAATGTAAAAGTCACCTGGGGGGAAAATGATACATTGTGTACAAAGAAATAAAAGTTAGAAAATAAGTACACTAGATGACAGTGAAACATCTTTACAGTACAGAAAAAATAAAAGCATCAACTTAGAATTCTATACCCAATGAAAATATCTTTCAAAAACAAAGGTGAGGGGCACCTGGGTGGCTCAGTCGTTAAGCGTCTGCCTTCGGCTCAGGTCCTGGTCCCAGGGTCCTGAGATCGAGCCCCGCATCGGGCTCCTTGCTCGGCAGGAAGCCTGCTTCTCCCGCTACCACTCCCTCTGCTTGTGTTCCCTCTCTCGCTGTGTTTCTCTCTGTCAAATAAATAAAAAAAAATCTTTAAAAAAAACAAAAACAAAAGTGACATGAAAACTTCAGACACATGAAAGCTGAGAGAATTCATCATTAGCAAACTGCACTATAAGAAATGTTGAAAGAAATGCTTTGGGGGACCTGGGGGGCTGAGTTGGTTAAGCGTCTGCCTTCTGCTCGGGTCATGGTCTCAGGGTCCTGGGATCTCAGAGAGCCCACGTTGGGCTCTCTGCTTAGTGGGGAACCTGCTTCTCCTTCTCCCTCTGCCTACCGTTCTGCCTGTTTGTGCTCTCTCTCTCTCTCTCTCTCTCTGTTAAATAAACAAATAAATAAATAATCTTTAAAAAAGAAAGAAAGAAATGCTTTGTGTAGAAGGAAAATGATACCAGATGGAAATCTGGGATCTACATAAAGGAATTAAGAGCCTTGGGAATGGAATTACCTTGGTAAATATAAAAAACTTGTTTTCTTATTTTCAAAGTCTCTTTAAAAGAAAATCTACTGTTAAAGTGAAAATAAGGGACACCTGGGTGGCTCAGTCAGTTAAGCAGCTGCATTCGGCTCAGGTCATGATCCCAGGGTCCTGAGTCCCACATAAGGCTCCTCACTCAGCAGTGAGCCTGCTTCTCCCTCTGCCTGCTGCTCCCCTTGCATGCGCTCTCTCTCTCTCTGACAAATAAATTAATTAATTAATTAAAAAATATTTTATTTATTTATTTGTCAAAGAGAGACCACAAGTAGGCAGAGAGGTAGGCAGACAGGTTCCCCGTATCAGGCTCTCTGCTCAGCAGGGAGCCTGCTTCCCTCTCTCTCTGCCTGCCTCTATGCCTGCTTGTGATCTCTCACTCTCTGTGTCAAATAAATAAATAAAATCTTAAAAAAAAAAAATGACCCCCCCCAAAATAAATGAAATTCACCATGTTTTTAGAGTAAGAGTGAGAACTATGATTGTCTCCATAGGTGGTCTCCATAGATGAAGAAAAAGTATTTGATAAAATCCAATATTCATTCCTGTCAAAACCTCTCAGCAATCTTGAAATAGAACTGAATTACCTCAACCCTGTTATAGGACATCCATGAAAAACCCAGAACTAATATCATACTTAATAGCAAAAAGTAGAATGTATTCTCCTCCAGATCAGGAGCCATGTTTCCTCTCACTGTTTCCACTCAGTGTGATACTGGAGGTTCTAAACAATGCAAGAAAGAAGAAAAATCAGTAAAAGTCTCCCAGACTAGAAAGATTGAAGTAAAACTGTTTTTGTTTGCAGATAACATGATTGTAAGTAGACAAAAATTCTAAAAAGTCATTAAAACTGTTTTCAGTCGAGTTGTAGGATAAATGATCAGTACACACAAGTTTATTGTATTTTTTACATACTAGCAACAATCAGAAATTGAATTAAAAATACTACTTAAACATAGTATCTAAAATATGAAATTCTTAGGTATGGAACTGACAAAAGATGTAGAAGACCTATGCTCTAAAAACTATAAAATGGTGATGAGAAAACTTAAAGAAGACCTAAATAAACAGGGAGATATATCCTGTTCATAGATCAAAAGGTTCAATATTGTTAAAAAGTTAATTCTTCCCAAGTTGATACATAAATTGAGCAGCTTTTTTGAAATTGACAGGCTGATTCTAAACTTCCTTTGGAAACAGAAAAGACGTAAAATAGCCAAAAAAAACTTTGAAAAAGAAGGATTCTGTCTGGGGCGCCTGGGTGGCTCAGTCGTTAACGTCTGCCTTTGGCTCAGGTCATGATCCCAGGGTCCTGGGATCGAGCCCCACATCGGGCTCTCTGCTCAGCGGGGAGCCTGCTTTTCCTGCTACCATTCCCTCTGCTTGTGTTCTCTCTTTTGCTGTGTTTCTCTCTGTCAAAGAAATAAAATCTTTATTAAAAAAAAGGATTCTGTCATTAAATTTATTACAAAACTGCACTAACCAAGACACATATACATATGTATATGTATATATACACATACAGTTGGCATAAAGCCAGACAAGTAGACCAGGGGAACTCAGTAGAGTGTCTAGATGTAGACCCTCACAACTGACACCTGACTTTCAACAACAGTGAAAAACAATTCAGTGGAGGGAGGGTAGTCTTCCTAACAAAAGGTGCTAGGATACTTGGATAATCATATGCAATTTATGCTTCACACTGTATTCAAATATCTCTTCATAATGGATAATAGACTTACCCGTAAAACCTAGTATTACAGCATTTATAGGAGAATAAAGGAGGAAAGAACAGAATAATATAGGAGAAGAACTTGGTGATCTTGGTCAGGCGAAGACTTCTAAAGTCTGACATCAAATGTACTATTCTTAGAAGAAAATACTGATACATTGGACTTTATCAAAAGTAAGAACTTTTGTTCTTTGAAAGGTGTTGCTAAGAGAATAAAAAGACAAGCCACGGAATGGGGGAGATATTAATCTCTAAAAGTTTTATACCTTTGTCCTCACTAAAAAAAAAATGAGTTGTGATTTTTAGTTATATTAATTTGGATCAAATTTATATTTTTGAGATATTAAGTCTTTCTAGCCAGGATGGTATGTCTACTTACTAAAGTCATATTTTATACTCTTAAAAATATGTAATGCTTTTCTTTTTTTTTAAGATTTTACTTATTTATTCGAGAGAGAGCATCAGCGGGGAAGGGCGGAGAGGGAGAAACAGACTCCCTACTAGGCAGGGAGCTCGGATGTGGGGCTCTGTCCCAGGACCCCAGGATCATGACCTGAGCCGAAGGCAGATGCTTAACTGACTGAGCCACCCAGGTGCCCCCAAGCTTTTCTTTTATAGATCATAATTTTGTTGCCAAAAACTTGTTCCTATATATTATATGGATTAATCATGAATGAGGAAGTTTTTTATTTTTCATTTTAAAATTTATTACTGATATTTTAAAAGGTCTTGATTTTTCCTCTTACAAATTGTATTCAGCTCTTTTTCTATTCTCTACACTAGACTTTATAATAAAGTTTCTTAGCGTTTCTAGTCATCATGCCATCAACAAATAAAGGAGATCTTATGTCTTTATTTCTACTATACATAATACTTATTTTGTTTTCTGTTTTTTTTTTAAGATTTTATTTATTTATTTGACAGAGAGAGAGAGATCACAGGTAGGCAGAGAGGCAGGCAGAGAGAGGGAAGCAGGCTTCCTGCTGAGCAGAGAGGCCGATGCGGGGCTGATCCCAGGACCCTGAGATCATGACCTGAGCGGAAGGCAGAGGCTTTAACCCACTGAGCCACCCAGGTGCCCCTCACTTATTTTTTTTTTTTAAGATTTTATTTATTTATTTGACAGAGAGAGAGAGATCACAAGTAGGCAGAGAGGCAGGCAGAGAGAGGGGGAAGCAGACTCCCCGCTGAGCAGAGAGCCTGATGCAGGGCTCCATCCCAGGACCCTGGGATCATGACCCGAGCTGAAGGCAGAGGCTTTAACCCACTGAGGCACCCAGGCGCCCCGCCCCCCAAGTATTTTTTTAACCTTCATTCTAGACTCAGCTAAATTCCTACATTTCAATTTATTGATGTTTCTCAAGTTTGTTTTTCTTTTAAACCAACTTTACTGGAGTAAAATTTACATAAATAAAACAAACACACTTTAAGTACGCAGTTGAATGAGTCTCAACAAATGTATAACATAAAACACTCCTCTGATCTCAGAAGATGTCTTTGTGTCTTTTACCAGTCCAAACCCAATCTCCACACCCTGCCCTAAGGCATCCACTAATTTGTGTTCCATCCTTTTATCTTTCCACAATTTCATATAAATGAATCATACAGCATGTGTTCTTTTGTATCTAGCTGCTGTTTAATATTAATATTAAACAGAGAAATACATAGTTTGAAGCCTGCCACCTTGTAAGTGCTTAATAAGTCTTTGCTATTTTTACTGTTATTCCAGGGCAGGATTATAAACAATCTTGTACCTCTAACTCTGTGCACGCATTCATAGGTGGTCAACATACCCTTTTTAGTTAACTGTGGAATATGGTGAATTTTAAATAAGAATTTGCAAATATTGTGTTAGATACTGTTGTAACCACTTTGCGAACATTGATTCACTTATTGCTCAGAAGGACCCTATGAGCAAAGAATGTGATCCTTATGTAACAAGAGGAACTGACATACAGAGGGTCAGAAAACATGCCCAGATCATTTATCCAGCAAATGGCAGAGCTGAAATTTCAACCCAGGCAGTCAAGCTGCCTAATCTAGGTGCTTAAACACTGTGCCATAAGGTGGATCCATGAAGTGCAATCTTAGCACAAATCATGTGTTCCAGAATGTCCTTCACTCTCACAACATAGGTACCATATCAATTAGACAGATGAGATCGCTGATAGTTGAGTGATCTAAAAGTCACATGACTCTTCGGTGCCGCGCAAAGCTGACTCCAAGCTCAATGATTTCCCACTTCTTGATGTCATTTCTCTATTCTCCCACAAAGCCATTACACTTCTAGAGTCACAAGTCCACTTTTGTAGACATGGTCTGCATATTCAATCTGAGCAGTTGGCAAAATCTGAATCTGCCGGTCAGTTTTGGGAACTGCAGTAAAATTTTAAGCATCCCTCTTCTCCGGGAGCTCCTTTTTTTTTTTTTTCCTTCATGCTTTAAATGCTTCTCATTGACCACTAGAGGGCAGATTTGTGTCACCACTGTCTTTTTTCAAGAGCGGAAAAATGATGCCCAGTGGATCAGGGAGAAAGAACTGCAAGCTGAGAGCAAACATAGCCCAGAAAATTAAAATGTGGGTGATCTTACCTCCTCGGTAGGCAATTGATGAGATGGAAGGTCAGAAAAAAATCTTAGGCACATTTTAGAGCACCTCGTGCCCTGTGATCACTTTCTTACTTCTGCAGAAAGCGAAGGAAACGATAATTTTGGGATAACCTGTTCCTTTCTTCCTCTTTGTGAAATGTCCAGCCACGAGGGTAAGGACCCAGAAACACAGGAATCAGGATCCCGTAACAAAAGGCTTGGGAGCAGGATGAGTTCTTCTGTTGGCTTGGAGTTCTCAAGCCTGGTGCTGAGAATAGTGAGAAGTTGTGCAGCTCTAATTGAGGACCTGTGCTCAGGAGCTCGCAAAGGCAATCTGCTCCCAGCAAAGTTCCAAGGGGAGAGCTGTGGGACAGTTGTCCACGGCCAGGCTTGCTGGGCGTGCTCCCAGGCAGCTGGTATTCCCTGACGAGCCCCAACAGGATAAGGCAATGCACCCATGCCTGTGTCATTGTCAGCCTGGCAGGCCGATTCCTATTATGAGCTACTTGGATTTGGTGGGGGATGGGGGCAGGGGAGGGGTATGATCCAACTACGTGAGCTGCCTTTTTGAAGGTGCTGGAAGCCTGGAGCTTCTGTTTCCCACAGACTTTCCTAAGTGGCTTATAGCTGACCCCGATCACAAGGTCCCCAATCCAGGTGCAGTGAATGCAAAGATATCATGCTCTTCTCCAGAACTGGAAGTAGAAACAGTTTAAGAAAACCGAAATCAAGAGCAAAACTAAAACCACAGTCTTGGGAAGTAAATGTCTATATATCTAAGTGGAAAGAATGGGTTTCTCTTCTTTGGCTCCACTCCCAAGCAAAGGTGCTATTTGCTGCCTATTTGGGGTGGTGGACCTTAGGCTTACCTCTGTCATTTGAATGTATGTGACATTTTCTGGTTCTGTCCTTTCTGAGCATCCTGCTTCTCAGAGCTCAATTCTTTATGTCTGATGGCTCGTCCCACATCCTCCTCTGTTTTGTTGTCGGTGGAAATACAGGCTATTCACAGCAAGTTCCATGAGAGGAGGATGGGGGAGCTGGGATGGATACGTAATGGGAGCTGGGAATTTACGCTGCTCTATGGAAGTAACTTAAGGCTATCACTTACCCATTGGGCACTGGAGGTCCTTAGCAATCCAGACTTTTGTAATTTTACGGTGCGTCTTCCGTAAGGTTTTCTGCCAAGCAAAGAGGAAAGCTGTGTCTCTGGGTACCATTTATTTCATGTTGTAAATATTCACAGTAAATACTAAGAGGAGGTTCAAAGGATGGAGTAGGAAGGTTCCGAGCCCTGGGACTGTTTCAGTCTTAGAACGTGTAAAACCAGAATTTTGAAACGATCTAATTAATAGCTGGGGAAAGGGTTGAGTGAAGGGACATTTGTGAAGTGCTTAGTGTGGTGCTGGGCCCACTACACATGCTCAGGAGGGGATGGCTATCTTATTAGAGCTCGAGAAATCCTACAAAGGGGAGTCCCTTTGTATATCTGTGATGGCAGTAGCTGCTGAAACACCCCCCTCTTGCTGACTTCTACACCCTGAGTATCCCCTTGTTAACTGTTTTTTTTTTTTTTTAAAGATTTTATTTATTTATTTGGCAGAGAGAGAGAGAGATCACAAGTAGACAGAGAGGCAGGCAGAGGGAGAGGGGGAAGCAGGCTCCCCATCCAGCAGAGAGAGCACTATGCGGGCTTCGATCCCAGGACCCTGAGATCATGACCTGAGCCAAAGGCAGAGGCTTTAACCCACTGAGCCACTCAGGCGCCCCTTATTAACTGTTTTCTTTAAAATGTTTTTATTTTAGGTGTGCCTGGTGGCTCAGTTGGTTGAGTGCCCAGCTCTTGATTTCGGCTCAGGTCATGGTCTCCAGGTTGTGGGATGGAGCTCCGCGTCGGGCTCCATGCTGAGTGTGTGGAGCCTGTTTGGGATTTTCTCTCTCCCTCTGCCCTTCCCCGCACCCCTCACTTGCATTCTCTGTCTCTCTCTCTCTCAAAAAAAAAGAAAAAGGTTTTAAAATGTTTTTATTTTCATGGGGCGCCTGGGTGGCTCAGTGGGTTAAAGCCTCTGCCTTCGGCTCAGGTTGTGATCTCAGGGTCCTGGGATTGAGCCCCGCATCAGGCTCTCTGCTCCGCGGGGAGCCTGCTTCCCCCTCTCCCTCTGCCTGCCTCTCTGCCTACTTGTGATCTCTCTCTGTCAAATAAATAAATAAACATCTTAAAAATAAATAAAATAAAATGTTTTTATTTTCCTTTTTTTCAAATTTTTCATTTAAATCCTCATTAGTTAAGATAAATGTAATACTGGCATATTAGCATAATAATTTATTATTACCCTACATATAGAGCATAATAATTCATCACTGACATATAACACACAACGCTCAACACATGTGCCCTCCTTAACACCCATCCCCCACCCGAAAACGTTTTAAAAACTCATTTTCTCTCTTTGGTAGAGGCTGCTTTGTGTGACTTTCGCACCACTCAGAGAAGCTGGAAGAAAGGGAAGGAAAACACGCCTCGCTCTGCAGAGGCCTTCTCCAGGCTAGCCAGCAGGAGTGATGATGAAACCAAGGTCAGAGAGTTGGAAGGGCCTGAGGGGCAGAGCCAAGGCCTGAGTCATACTTTGTGTTGCTATTAAAACTCTCACCCGCCCAGATCCTGTTCCTTACAAGTCCTGTATGATTTATTTCAGGGCCTGTGCCTGGCGAATCTGTGTGTTTGCTCTAACATGTACTTATGATGCAGCAAAACTTCACCTCACTGGGTTTCCTCGGGAGCTGGTTCACAGCATGGGCTCTCCCCTCGTTTGGGTTGGGGATTACCCACTGGGACTCTCCTTTCTCCTCAGCGTGTTCTCTTCCTCCTTGCTCGTCTGAATTTCCCCATTGGGGCGGGGGTGGAGAAACCAAACAGTTCGGTCACAGTAGTCAAACCCTGACTGAACTCTGAGGAGCTCGGCTGCTGGAGCTGTCCTCTTGCAAATAGGGATTCAAGGCAACATTGAGGGTGGAGCCCATTCTGACTCAGTGACTTCAGGAGAGGGGGATGTTTGGTTGGGGGGTTGTGCCTGTGTTGGGAGCCTCTGAGACGACACCACAAAGCTGGATCACGGAGGCTGCAGCCCTTTATGCGTGTCATCAACGAACATTAATTCAGGCCTTAACCTCCACAGGTTGCTGAGATAAAGACGTGCATTACATGTGGTCCCTAACCTTGAGATCCATTATAATCAACGTGGAGAAAGAGTATATGTGAATATATTAGGAACAAACAAGATAATAATTGACAAGAGCCAGTATTTCAGAGATTTAGATGAGGAAGGTTGATGAGACCCCTCCTCAGATCTGGTCGGATTCTAGAAGACTTAGAATAAAGGATAAAACAATATTGTAGCTGGAATTTGAAGAAAAATTAGGACTCAGGGAGGGACGCGTGGGTGGCTCAGTCGATTTGTGGCTGCCTTCGGCTCAGGTAGTGATCCCAGAGTCCTGGGATCGAGTCCCCCATCAGGCTCCTTGCTCAGGGGGAGTCTGCTTCTCCCTCTGCCTGCCTTTGCTTGTGTGTGAGGGCTCTCGAGATCTCTCGGACAAATAAATAAAATCTTAAAAAATTTAGGACTCACATAAGCAGAGTAGAAGGGCAATGTCTGCACAGGCTTGTTTAACATTGAATATACTGTACACTGGTGCTGTCCGTCAGAATTCTTTTGGTGTCCAGTGACCAGAACCCCACTCGAATTACAGACAAAATCAAAATGACCCATATAACTGAGAAATTCAAGGCGTTGTGCAGGCTTCGGTTCTCAGAGATGCCATCGGGACCCAGTCACTGTTCCTCCGGCTCTGTTCTTCCAAGTGTTGGCTTTATTTTCAGGTAGGCCCTCTTCGTAGATAGGGCTACTTGGGCTCCGGAATTTAGTTCTACGGGCACAACGTATGCATCTTTTCCCCAGCGGTGCAACGACGCTTCCCAGACTGTCAAGAGCCAAGCATCTATCTATGGGCCAATGACCATGACCAGCAGCCTGGAATTCTCTGATGGCCAGATCCGAGTCGTGTGTCCACTCCTAGAGCCAGGCGGTGGGGGCGGTCCAACCTCAACCACATGAACTGGGAATGGGAGAGGGGAGGTCAGGATGGCACCGCCAGAAGAAAGGAAGGGTGTCTGGGCAGGCGAAAACAACAGATGTCCCTTGTCGTCTCACCCATTAGCAATCCGTTGGCAGTGGTTCATATTGACCCCTTCTTGAGTTTTATACTTCCTTTCTACGAATATCAGAGGTTCCTGAACACAACATTTTCTCAGTATTTGACTCTAAATCTCAGGGAGCAGGGGTCTAGTCTACATTTTTATTGATAGGAGATCCATTTGATGATTAATTCAGGTCCTCAGAGAAAGGAACACTACAAAATCCTCATTCATGAAATTAGAATCGCACTGTGTCCTTCTAGGTATGAACGCTTGTTTGACCAAATTATTGAGATAAAATACTACTTTGGCATTCATGGTGCATCCCAGTGAGTGAGCCTAAGAGGTCAACGTGGGAGAGTGTTCACCCCAAAAGGAAATGGGAATCTACATATATGTCTGGATACTTTTGTCCCTAAGGATGGTAGTGACCAAAATCCTAGCTCTCTCCAACCAAGAGGCGATGTCATTGTTCTATTATTTCTTAATAGAGAAACACTCAGGATCAAGATAGAAGTGCAAATGAGCCGAATTGTGCTTGCAAATTGGGACTTGGCCCATGCATTGTATGGGCATTGTATTTTCATACATATCCCAATGCCGAATACATCCCAAATGTATTCGGCACTGAGTCATGTTCTTTTTTATTCTAAAGGCTTGGCATTGATGAAAGATGCCTAAAGCTACACTCAGCATCTGTATCGTGAGGGTCTCAGAAACTTAGCAAAAGCACTCATCTGTTGTTTTAAACTATAAGGCCATTTGTTCCTCCAGACATTAATACTCAAGCCTTTTTAAAAAATCATTTATTTATTTGAGAGAGAGAGAATGAGCAGGGGGAGGGGCAGGAGAGGGACAAGCAGATTCCCTGCAGGGTGCAGAGCCTGAGGTGGGGCTCGCCTCGGGGCTCGATCCCAGGACCCTAGGATCTTGACCTAAACCAAAGGCAGAGGCTTAACTGACTGAGCCACCCAGACTCCCCAGTACTTGAGCCTTTAAATGAAGTAACACACACTTTTCAGACCCAAAACTATGCCAGGGTTGAAAGGAACCTCACGTTTGATTTGCTGTTATATTTATTTTTTGTTTTCAGTCTTGATTTTATTTATTTTATTTTATTTTTAATTTTATTTTTTCAGTGTTTCAAGCTTTATTTTAAATAGAAAATATTTTTGAAGTCTTTACCATCTTGACCAGACAGGGACAGATACAGCGCTATGTACATGCAAATACAGAAAAAATGTTTTTAATGTTCATTTTAGTCCCAGGCCATACCTATATAATGCTACCACATTTGAAGTTTCCTAAATGAATCAGAGGTTTTGACAGCATTTAACAAGATTTTCTTTTCTTAAAAAATAATTTAAATTTGATGCTATACATAACTACATTCTCCTTTAAAAAAAAAGTCAACCATTGTAGATTAAAGCTAAAAATCTCTTTTCTCCCCTACCCCTAACTCCCAATCTTGGGATTTCACTCCACCTTCTCCCTAGTTAGCTCTGCTCCTGTTCTGTTTTGGAATATGAGCTTGCACACGTGTGCTCACACACATATACATGTAACTATATCCATAGTAACTTTACAGTATTATTTAATGTATATTACCTAAATGATACTATACTAAATATATCTGTTTACAACTTGCTTTTTAAAATTCAACCATATGTCCTTTAGATCTACTGATATTTTTACCATACATACATTTAGCCAGCCTTCAATTTAAGGACATATGGGTTGTTTCTAATCTTTCACTGTTATAAACAAAACCATTTAAATATCCTTGAATATTTCTCCTTATCCATGTGCGTGATTATTCTGTAGATAGAAATGGAGAGTGTCTAAGTCATAGAGAGTGCTCATTTTTAGTTGTTTTTTTTTAAGATTTATTTATTTTAGAGTGAGAGAGAGCACGCACACACACACACACACACACATACACACACGTGCACACATGTACAAGGGGGGGTGGGCAGAGGGAGAGGGAGCGAATACTCAGGCAGACACCCCACTAAGGGCAGAGCGGGAAAGCGGGGCTTGATCCCAGGACCTTGAGATCACAATCTGAGCCTAAA
The DNA here is from genome assembly GCA_028646535.1 of Procyon lotor. Classification (NCBI taxonomy): domain Eukaryota; kingdom Metazoa; phylum Chordata; class Mammalia; order Carnivora; family Procyonidae; genus Procyon; species Procyon lotor. The sequence continues at coordinate 62,084,394 of CM053603.1, forward strand.
CAGCCTGAGTCATCCAAGCGCCCTTCATTTTTAGTTTTAATAGATATTAGTAAACTGTCATAAAAATAGACGTAATAATTAATCCCAACCAGAGTCCCAATTCTCTGTGTGTTGTTAATATTTTGCTTTTTTGTCAACCAACTATGTATTTGCCAATACGAAATGCCACCTCATTGCTTTAATTTAAATTTCTTCGGTTGTTAGTGAGGATGTTCCTGAGACAAAACTGCCACCCAGAGATATTAAGGGGCTCACTGTGGTGTCAGTACTAGCCAACTAGGCAGGATGACTTTCCTGTGGTACAAGGATTTCTTGTTTACCTAAAAGAAATTCAGTTCAGGTGTCTGCACATACTATGTTTAGTGTTGTAGGTGTACAAGAAAGCAATATTTGATAACTATGCAGTAAAGAAAGTTCCATAGAGGTGTGATTTGGAAACCCACAGGCCAGACTATCATTGATTGACATCTTTGTTAGTCCATTTCTATTTGCAAGAAAACAATGGATTCTTTATAGAGTTGAAAGGCTAGATTTGAAATCTGTGTGCCTGCCACCTGTAAATAATTTGTCTTGCCCAAGGGACAGTGTGTCACATGATTTTGCAGGATTTCCAGGAAATAGTAATATTAAATCTAGAGTCCTTTGTGAAGTGTCCTGAGCCCTTTAAAAGGAAACACTGAAAAAATAATAAGCTTTTTCCGGATAGTGCTTCTAATTGAAAAACATCTCCCTTTAATTAACTTCTCACATCGTGTTCCAACCCACACTGCTCCCAAAGATAGATATTTGAATATCATCAGGAATCTGCAATGGTCAAATCAATGGCTTCTTTACTCTTTCGCTTTGCTGCCCGCCATCATTTGACTTTATTGACTACCTGCCTCCGTGAAACTATTTCCTTTGCTGCTTGCTCTCACACTCCATTAGGAGGAGCACTGCTCAGGAAATAACAGGATCTAATTTTGAGTCCTGGCCCTGCCACTTGGAAGCCATAATGTCCCTTCTAGGAAGTTCTCTTTATCTGTAAAATGGAAAACATTAACTAGATAATCTTCGATAGTCCTCCAGGCACAAAAATCCTGTGGCCCAAGATTCCCTCTGTACATATTTTTTCCTATTTTCTTTTGATGCTCTGTTTGTTTGTTCCCTCCACTTTTCAGTCTGGTTAAGTTTCTGGACTTGTCCCTGGCTAATATCATCTACTCCAAAGGAATGCTCCCCAGACTCCAGTATTGATGGCTCTCCCAAATGCCGGTGTTGGGTATCCAGCTGTATGCAGGTTCCCTGTTTCCCTATGGGATAAAGTCTGAGCCTCCTAACCTGCTATTCAGGGCACTACGGTTGGGTCCCAATCTCCACTATATGTCCTTACCTCCATTTCTTCCTTTTACAAGGCCGCATTGTCTTCTTTCTCTCCCCCAGATGCAATTTCCACTTCCTTTGCCAGGCTATTTTGCTTACTTAACTCATTCATCCTGCTCATCTCTGACTCCAAAATCACTCTCATCCTTTAAACTCCAGCCTCAAGTCTGGCCCCCATAGGAGTCTTCCATGATACCCCAGGGATCTCTTCTGTCTTGAAATTGTCCCTCTCCTACATTAAGAAATTAAAAGGAGCACTTTTCCCCCTCACATTTCAACACTTCTGGAATTTGGATTCATGTTACATTCACTATTGGCAACGCAATGGTCATGATACGGTTGTGTTTGCCTGGGTACGTGCATCAAAATTTGCAGCTAAGTTTTCAGCAGCTTGGAAGAAAGTTCCGGAAATATCAGTGGAACACTTTCCAAAAAATGCTGTATCACCAAAGCTTTTGAGAGAACAAAGGACAATACTCTGTGAAAAAGATTCAGGAGAGTTAGACTGTAATAAGAAAAAGTTTTAAGAATTCTTTAACTAATTTATTTCACTTTGTCTTGTACATCATATATCATGCAAGAGTGATACATGACAAAACTCATGTATAAATGAGTGTCGAAAAGAGATCTCTCATTAAGTAAAACATGAAAATTCTAAATGAAAAAGAAGCACTGTGCCATAATTTAATTGGCCACATTCTTTCTTTTCCTAGTAACATGTTATATAATCCGTGACTTAAAATTAATGGTTTTAGATTTGGTGAAATATGGTATATTGGTGATTACATTATGATTACTGGATGCTTTCCAGCTCATCAACTGGGTTAGAAACTCCTAGAAAGCAGAGCTGTGTGGTGTTCAAAGCCCTCTGCACATAATACACATTTTAAAAGATTATCTTAGGGGCGCCTGGGTGGCTCAGTGGGTTAAGCCTCTGCCTTTGGCTCAGGTCATGATCTTAGGGTCCTGGGATCAAGCCCTGAATCGGGCTCTCTGCTCAGCAGGGAACCTGCTTCTCCCCCCTCTCTCTGCCTACCTCTCTGCCCACTTGTGATCTCTCTCTGTGTGCCAAATTAATAAATAAAATATTTTTAAAGAATTATCTTAAATTACATTTATTTATTTGTCTTGAAATAGAAATACATTAAACATAGCTCAAAAATCAAGCATATAAAAGGTATTGCAGAGAAAAGTCTTTCTTCCACCACTGTGCCCAACTGCCCAATTTTCTTCCTAACTTGAAATAAGGAAATGACTGCTTTTAGCTTCTTATTTCCAAAGATTTTTGATGCATGTGCATGCAAATAAGATAGATGTTTCTTGTTCTTTTTCTTTCCTATATATTTATTTGTTTATTATGTTTAAGTAAGCTCTATACCCCACATGGGGCTTGAATCCCACAAGGGGCTTGAACTTATGATCCCAAGATCAAGAATTACATGCTCTACTGACTAAGCTAGCCAGGTACCCTCTTTTGCTCCCTCATGCAAATGGTAGCTGGGTCTACATACTGTTCTATACCTTGATTTTGAAAAATTGAACAGTCTTAAAAATCTATCAATTCATTGAGGGCTTTTCATCCTTTTTTTGAAGGCCCATTTCTTTATGTAGATATATTTAACTAGTTTCTCACTGTCGAACATTTAGGTCATTTCCTGTCTTTTTCTATTATAATCAATCTTGCATAGAATATCCCTGTGCATATGTTAAGTCACCTGCAGGATACATGCTTAGAACCAAAATTTCTGGGATCAATATGCATATCAAATTGTGTAATTTTGATAGAATTTCCCAAAAGATCCAACTAGTTTTTACTCCCATTAGTGATGTATAAGAACCTTCAATAAAGATGTAAAGAATAAAGAAGGTGCGACTATGAAATCACATACTCATTTTGGGACCATAAAATTTTCCTTTCAGGATACATAGATACCATTTAGTGAGCAAAATCTCTCCAATGTGTAATTAATTTTTCAAATGCTAAAAGATCAATCTCTTTCAAGAGCCCCATAACATTCTGGGTTCTTAGTGTAATGACAGTATCTCTGGTGGTGTTACCTAATTATCTTCTGGAAGTGACTCTCAGTTGAATCTCTCACTTCCGCTAGTTAGAGCTTTGTTATTCCCCAAACAAGAGCCTTCCCTGCAGCCTTCAGCAGTAACTGACAGGACACGCCAGGCCATATCTGCTGTGGTGGTCATTACAAATGGAGGGAGAGCAGAAGCAACTGGAAACACACCTCTCACAATCATTTCCAGAAAAGTTTTGCGTCTGTTCCTGTCACCAAATCCACCATGTAACTGTAGTCCTTAATATTCAGAGAGCCAAGCTCTTCTTCGTGTGAACACACACAATAACATGGGGGAAAGTAGATGAGAGTCTTCCCACCTTCGTGGAGTTTACTGAAGACACACATGAAGTAAATACAACTTATTCCTGAGAAAATAAAATTTCAAAATTCGGATCTCTCCTCTGGACCCGCATGATCATCAATAAATAGTGATGCTAAGCATTCCTACACACATTCACCTAACACCCATTCTGGAGGGATCCCAAAGAACCTGTGGCTAAAAATCATCAGGGCTTGACCAGTGTTGAGGAGATGGCTCTAGAGTAAATCTCGGTTCCTTGTCACAGGGGTGCCTTAGGTCAGGTCCCCCAGAAGCAGAGCTTAAAGAGGCGACACTCCTGAAAGGTTAATTGAGGTAGTTCTCTTGGGAGAAGGGAAGGGAGAGAGAAGCAGGCTGGGGCGAGAGAAGGGTTAGTGTGACTCCTGCATTCCACACAAATTTATTGAGAATGAATGATGTATCAGTTTTGCATTTAATAACATAATAAGAATAATTTGGCCTTAATGATTCTCTTTTCCCTTAAAGTCTAGGAAGCTCAGAACTTAATATCATGCCCAAGGCAACCCTATTTGCCTACTTTGGACTGATATAAGAACCATCACTTACCACCACTACCCTCCCCCAACACACATCCTTTATTTTAGACTGTATTTGTATTCGTATTTGTATCTAGACTGTAATTTTCCACATCAGTTTTGCTGTTACTTAAGTAGGACTTATTACTATCATGATAATAGTACTCATTTACTGAGAGGTATTATACTAAATTCTTTGCACCTGCCATCTTATTTAATCGTCCCAAGATTCTTGTAAAATCCGATGGCACAGGTAAGGAAACTGAGGCCAGAGTGGTTACTTGCCCAGGATGATAGTGGTCACAGTAATAGAGCCTGGAATTACACCCAGGCCGTCTGGTTTTATACACTCATCTTCTATCATCACCTCTATTTCTTTTATAATTTGCTAATTGGTAGAACGGAACCATAAATAGATGTGAGTGGTAGAGCCCTTACTCATCCGGGGGATGATGGTCGTCACCCACCTGTCGATACAGGTTTCTGGAGCAGTCAGGGCGTGGGGCTTTGGAGCAGACCCACACTCTCTGTGCGTACCTGGTGGGACACCGTGGCTCTGCCCCAGACGGAGGCCTCTGAAGACACTGACAGACAGCTCCCCACCTTCCATCACCATCTTGTCTGCAGTTGCAGCCTCGGGGAGGGCCCGCCACCCTGGACCACACTTGAGCTGCCTCCCGTGAGTCAGGGCCCTGTCGAAAGCTCTCTTTAATGAGCCTTGCCAGGCCTAATGAGCTCGCTTTGGTACTCTGCTCTGTAAAAGGCTGTCTCTCACCATCTGTCCTCAAATGACACCCGTGTCTTTGTTCTTCTTGCCTTTGCCTTAGCAAGGGTGGTTCTTGATGTTTTGATAATCCTGCTGTGCTTTTCAAAATTTCCAACATCGGCCATACCTTCCCATCCCAACCCACCCCGGGACAGGAAATACAACTTGCCAGAACTGTCCTCTCTCCAGAGGATGGAAGAGTAAATGAGGCAATGTCTGGAAAGGGACTGGAAAGCAAGTCAAAGGTGGCAAAAATATACTCGCCCTGTGGTCTACCCACGATCTCTCTGTTCTGTTCTCTGTTCTGGTCTCTGTTCTGATGGGTTTGAATTTGATATTGACTTACGAACTAAATCCATTTCTGTCTGTTTTCATGTTGGCTATAATTTTTTTTATTTTTTATGAGACTATTAGAGACCATTTTCATTTGCCAAAGGAGGTGTGTGCTGACTAGCAGAGCAGTACTAAGAACACAGTTCTCCCTCTGTATGTCTCTGAAGTGCCCATCTGTCTCCATCCTGCAGGCTTGTCACCTGTTTTCTGCCGTTGACGAGTTGGATACGAGAGTCCCACTTGCAAAATTGTCTTCAAGTTTGAAAAGTGCACAGACAGTATCATTTATTCAGAGGTACTCAGTATATTATTTTAATTTAACGATCTAGCCCCACAGCCATGGCATCAGTCTCTGACGTCGCCCTAGGAGCATGCTTTGAAACAAACACCCATGGTTTTTGCATAACCATGCATGTGGGCCTGTGTCCTTTGATCACCTGCTGGAGCAGACACGGTGGTGTAACAAGTTTGGGGATTATTAGTTTTTATCTGTTCAAATAAACCACACCTACCTTCAGAAGACATGGTTGTGACGGAACACAAAAATTTATGTAGACCAGATCTTGGTGAGTGGGAAGGTGAAGAGGATACCAAGGTGAGGGAGAAGGGTAGGAATGGGTTGGGGGGGAGTGTGTGCCTTCTCAGATAAAAGCTTCAAGGGTAGCTTGAGAGAACAAAAATCTCATGTTAGTTTCTGGATCCCTTGGTTTAGAAATTTCATGTGCTATTCTAAGTTTTGTGCAAACGGATACACGAGTTGGGTCTTGGGCTTGCTTATTTTAGCAGAAGTCTGTTTTCTTCCCTCTCCTCTCCACCTCCTCCTCGTCTTCCTCTCTCTTCTCTTCTACTCACTCAAGCTCTGATATAAATACTCCTTCATGGAGTTTCCAGCTTCCAGCTTTGAATGACATAATCTTCTCCAGAAGCTATCCATACTGTGTAGTGAAGTTTTCTGGCATTTACCCAAGTAATAAAGTCCAAGGGTCTAAAACACCAGTTTTCCACAACTGAGAACACCATTCCTTTTGGAAAAAGGAAAACACGTCTATGACCTGGTGAGGGTAAACCAAAAGAAACCCGAGGGGAAAGGTCTCTGAGGAGGAACGATATCTCACAATTCAGCTTCTACTCTCTTTCAACGCTGACGCAAGATTGATTTTATAGCAGACCCTACCCATCCCCATTAGTATGCATGCACCTGATAAGGTCCGCATGTCCCAGTGACTTCCAGGTACACCTCTGTGCCTGACCCCCCTCCCCAACCTCCCTAATCTCACACACACCTCTGTGCTGGTGCCAGGAAATTAACATTCCTCAAGAGCAACCCTCAGCTACAAACTGATGGAGTTGGTGTGTAAATACCCCAACGCCCTCACTCTTCTCATCGGATGACTGACGTCTCTGTGTTGTACTGACTTCCAAAGCTCCAGTTGCCCACTATTGTAGCTGCCTCAGTAAATGTATTCCTGATTGGCTGCCTTCCTTCCCTACCTCAATTCCCACTTTTTACTGGTATTCCCTGCACCTACTAAATAGCTACTTGCCCTGGCACCCACATTTCAGGGTCTGCTTCCAGGGGAAGCCAACTAAGACAACTTTGAAACATTCATTTAACCGATATTTATTGGATACCTGTTGTATAGCAGGCACTGTGATGAACCAGATGACACGGGTCTCGTCTTGCCTATTTCGAATGACACATGTCATTCTCCTCTCTCTCCTTCTCCTCACCATTGAAATCTTCAGTCTGTTTCTCCTCCATTCTATTCTACACATGGATTCCCAAATCGTTGTCATGATATCATTCTCATTATGAACATTTCCAGTTTAAAAACCCATGATGGCTTGTCATGACCCCAAGCCACCAACTTCAAGCTTTTTAAAACAGTACTTGGGGATATCGTGACCCAGCCCTGAGCTTTGCTTCTCAAGAGTCTCAAGTCTAATTTCTCCCCCTTCCCCATGAGTCCTGTGATCTGGCCTTTCCAGAGCAGGGGGATGAGCATAATAACACCCACTTTAGGAGCATGGGCTTTGGAATCGGAGGCAGGGCTCTGCCACCCAATGTTAATACCAGTGTGATCTCGGGCAAATTATTTGATGTCTCTGTGCTTCACTTACTTTACCTGTAAAATGGCATAGCACGAGTTCATCTCTGGAGTCACTATAGGGTGTAAACGAGAGAATGCCCCTAAAGCACATAGAATAGAAGCTGGGCATGCTGAAAATGGTGTCCTTATCGCTAGTTTTGGAGTTCCATGTGGAACACACAGCACGTGCTTGTGTTGTGCCCTGCCCGGACAAAATTCCCCCTTCTCAGTGCATTTAACAAACATCTCACTCAAGACCCCACTCAAGTATTAACCTCTCAATACGTCTTTCCCTTACCAGCTCCTCATGCCAACCCCAATAAATCATTGCTCTCAGTTTTTCAATTCCATGGTATTTATTTTACATGTATTTTTGTACTAACTGTAGTATGGCTGATAGATTGATTCTGTGTGTGTGTGTGTGTGTGTGTGTGTGTGTGTGTGTGTGCACTTCCCATGTGGACTCTAAGCTCCCTCAGTGTGGGGACTGTATATTATTTGTCTATATATCTCCAATGTCCAGTATACCAGGAGTATGATAGGCACTCCATACAAATTCTTTTTTATTATTCTTCAGCTCCATAAAATTTAATGTAAGAAGGAGCAAGTGCATACATGAATGATTGAATGAATTTGTTCCAGGGTATAGAGTAGGACCCACACCTAAAGCCCACCTATCTTCTGCCTCTCTCTTGAGACCTCCAATAGAGCAGGCAAATCTGTCTGCTCTCTTTGCTTCACATCCTTCACCAGCCCTCACTGCTCCGCCTCATTACATCTCCTTTCTAGTACTTTTCCTCTGGGCGTACAGAACAGAAGGATGTGATACTGAAAGACTCTCAGCATTTGAGCAGAGAGGCAGGTGTCCATGGTAACCATCCACAAAAACAGTGCCAGCATGTGCTACTACAGACGGTCCCTGGCTCACAACTTAGGATTTTTCTATTTTATGATATTGTAAAAGTGATCAGCCTTCAGTAGAAACTTTGAGTTGTTTTTTTGGTTTTTTTTTTAAGATTTTATTTATTTATTTGACAGAGAGACAGAGGGAGAGAGATCACAGGTAGGCAGAGACACAGGCAGAGGGAGAGAGAGAAGCAGGCTCCCCACCAAGCAGAGAGCCCGATGCGGGGCTTGATCCCAGGACCCTGAGATCACGACCCGAGCCAAAGGCAGAGGCTTAACCCACTGAGCCACCCAGGCATCCCAAAACTTTGAGTTTTGAACTTGGATCTTCTCCTGGGCTGGCACTGAGTGGTGAGATCTTCCCCAGTGACGCTGAGCAGTGGCAGCCCCGGCTCCCAGTCGGCCATGTGCTCCGCAGGGTCAACAACCAGTAGGGACACTGACGATCTGTACCCATACAGCCATTCTGTTTGTCACTTTCAGTTGCGTATCCACCCAATTACACAAGAGAGCCAACACTTCATTATCAAGTAGGCTTCGTGTGAGATGATTTTGCCCAACCACAGGCTAACGGAAGGTGCACACACTGAAGATCAGCGGGGCTAAGCTGTGATGTTTTGTAGGTTGAGGCTACTAAATGCATTTTGACTTAGGATATCTTCAATTTACAATGGGTTTCTAGGTGGGTAACCCTATCATAAGTGGAGGCAGATCTGTTTCTCCCTTGAGGCCTCCACTCCCTGCTTGGCCATGGCTGACGGGAGGCAGCAGAGGAAATACTCCAGAGCATTTCCACCTTAAGTTCGTGCCGTGTCCCTTGCCTCTTCATTTCATGCTGCTATTGTTGAGTTTTTAGAGCTTGCTTTTCTGTAGGGATTTTGTGTCCTTAAGATTCATGGTGGTGGAAGTGGGGAGGCCTGGGCCCAGTGAACCCAAGTCACCTTGTTAAATGGTTCTTAAAATAGCAGGAGCCTACCCTTGGTCTCTTGTTCTCACAGAAATGTTTCGGGGATTAGTGAGAGGAAGCTTGTTTGGTGCTTATGAGCTCCTTTGTGTGAGGAAAGTATCATTCCAGTTGAGCCAGAAACAAGCCACACGTGAGTCGTGTTCAGTCTCGGGTTAGAGGCTCCTGCGAAGGACCTGTTCCTCCAGCATTGTTCTCAGGACTGTTTATTGGGCTTTGCACCAAAGTCACATGGGTAATGTCTTTGCATTTCCTGTAAACACGGCTGTAGGGAAACTTCCTTATAATAAGTGAGAGTCTGATGATAAATTCTGAGAACTCGGGGCCGAGGAAATGTTTATTTATTTCTCTTCATGAACCATGGCTTATTTTCTTTTTCCTACTGATGGACGGCGCATGTGGTAGGGCTGCTGGAAGCTCCGAGCTACACGGATGGTCCCAGGGTGATTCTCCTCAGCCATCACACCTTGTTACAACATCCTTTTATATATATTTTGTATATTCCCTCTTTTAGCCTTTTTTTTTTTTTGATGCTGTAATTTTATTAGAAATTACCTTCGGTCTTGTCAGGATGGCACAAGGATGGATGAATACCCAGTATATTGAAGAGTTCAAATCATGACATCTTTTCCCCATCATTTCAATGGACTGCGCTGGCTTAAGTCCCCCACCTAACACTATGGCCTTTTACTTTCATTTGTAAAACAGCCCATTTTGGTCTTAAAATTGAATCTTATTCGTGGAAAACTTCTGTCTCATTTCTGATTCACATGATTTCTCCTCCTCAACCATCCCCCATAGACTAGACCTGGGGGTCTACCAGTTAGGAGTGAAGTGGGGGTGGGGAGGGGTTATAAGCCTCTGCCCTCACTCTTCTCTGTGAGCTCCAATGGGTCCTGCTGACAGGGGTGCCTCTAAGTAGCCCTCCAAGGTGTGAGTGGTCCCTCTGGAAATCAGCCATTTTGTCTGGCAGACCCCCGGCTCGTGGGAGCCTTGGTCAGACTTGGGGGCACCCCTTGTGTGTGCTGTGGTAGTCTCAGGCAAGGCTGAAGCCATAGAGCTCACCTTCCATCCCTTGGGCATTTGGGCATGCATGTGCCTCTTTCTTACCTCCTGGGGGCAGGGAATGTGGGGTGTGGTGCCGGACGGCAAGTGTGGATGCCTGACAGCAGCCCCCCCCCACCCCTGCCTCCCTCCCTTGGTACTTCCCCAGCCCCCGTGGCACACAGGCAGGCTGACAAGTGTGCTCTCCAAAGCACAAAGAATAAAATACCTGCCAGCCAGCCTCAACCATCCCAAGGGATTCTCTTAAGTTCCCCTGCACTTGGGTTTGGGGGTGTGGAAGCAGGAGGAGGAAAGGCAAAATAGCTTCATTTTGCTAATGCTTCCCACCTGTCCACCCCAAAAGGTGACCCCTCTTCTCTCCTCAGGTCCCTCTATGTGGACTGGGGTGCGTTGGAGGAAGGAGATGTTTCTGCTAAGATGGCCCCTTCTGGTAAAGTCTTGGAAGGAGGTAGTTGGCCCCAGCTTCTGTGGTTCTCTGACCTGAGAACCTGCTCACTTGTGTTTTCAGTGATGACCCTTATTCACAATTCTGGGAAAATTGAGGGAAACATCACACATGACCCACAATCCCATCCTGTGACATAAGGAAATTGTCAAGAATTGTTTCCTGAGTACACGAAGGTTTTATGGCACCAGAGGGAAAAAA
>CM053603.1:62095552-62128354 GCA_028646535.1 Procyon lotor
CAACCCTGACATCAAGAGTCACCTATTATACTGACTGAGCCAGCCAGGTGCTGCATATTTTGTTTTGTTTTATTTCCTGGTAGCCTTTTCCTTTATGGATGTCAGACCTTTTTACTCTAAGGAAAGGACTAGTAACAGCCTTGTCCTTTCTAGTCTTCCCTTTGCCTATAGGGGGCAGTAGGTCTACCTGGAGCTCAGGATATATTTTTTTTTAATTTTAATTCACTTAATTAAAATATAATGTATTATTGGTTTCAGAGATAGAGGTCATTGATTCATCAGTCTTATATAATACCCAGAGCTCATTATATCATGTATTCTCCTTAATGCTCATCACCCAGTTACCCTATCCCCCCACCTCCCTCCCCTTCAGTAACCATCAATTTGTTTTCCATAAGAGTCTCTTACGGTTTGTCTCCCTCTCTGGTTTTGTCTTGTTGTCTTTTTTCCTCTCTTCCCTTATAATCCTCTGTTTTGTTTCTTAAGTTTCACATATCAGGGAGATCATACAATTATCTTTCTCTGATTGACTTATTTCGCTTAGTATAATACCCTTTAGTTCCACCCATTTTGCTGCAAATAGCAAAATTTCATTTTTTCTTGATGGCTGAGTAGTATTCCATTGTATATATATACATATATATATATATATATATATATATATATATATATACCACATCTTCTTTTTTTTTTTAAAGATTTTATTTATTTGACAGAGAGAAACACAGCGAGAGGGGGAACACAAGCAGAGGGAATTGTAGGAGGAGAAGAAGGCTCCCCGCTGAGCAAGGAGCCCGATGCGGGGCTCAATCCCAGGACCCTGGGATCATGACCTGAGCCGAAGGCAGATGCTTAGCAACTGAGCCACCCAGGTGCCCCTATACCACATCTTCTTTATCCATTCATCTGTCAATGGACATCTGGGCTCTTTCCACAGTTTGGCTATTGTGGACATTGCTACTATAAACATTGGGGTACAGGTACCCTTTCAGATCACATTTGTATCTTTGGGGTAAATACCTGGTAGTGCAATTGCTGGGTCATAGGGTAGTTCTATTTTCAACTTTTTGAGGAATCTCCATATCAAAAGTCCACTTAGCCTGGCTAAGCAATCTGCTCAGTTTTGCTCTCGGGAGCTTTTGTTCCCTGAGCGCTTTCCGTCTGGCCCTGGAGGTGGGGAATGAAAATGGCGGCCTCTCAGTCTCCGGCCTGGAGGAGCCAGAGCTCGGGCCCCACTCCTGAGTGCGCCCACAGAGACAAGCAGTCAATCCCTCCTGTCTCCCAGGTCTCCAGCTGCACTCCAAGCTCAGCCGGCCTGTGACGGAGTGTTTCTCTCTCTGGTGCACGGCCCCATTGGGAGTCTCCAAACCAGCTGATTCCTGCAGCACGCTCCTGCGCTGCTCCTCCTGGTGATGAAAGGTGAGTCTCCCCGGATCTGCTGCTTATGGGTCTCTGCTCGAAGAGTAGTGACCTGACTGGGCAGCAGATCATGGTTTAAGGTAAGCCCAAGCTGAGAGCCCCCACTTTGGCTCCATCTCTACAGCTGGCTTTCCCGCTCCAATACCTGTGAACTCCGCCACACTCAGGCACCCCTGGTCTTTCTGTGACCCCACAGGTCCTGACACCACTGTCCCAGCAGGGGCTCTGTCCCACTTAGCCACCTCAGCAACTCAGGCCAGGATGACCCTCACCGGAGCAGACTTCTAAAAGTTCCAATTTTGCGCTCTGCTGCTATTTCACTTACTGGTAGCCAGCTGACAGAGGTTTCCTGCCTCTCTGTGGTTTCTCTTCCCATATATCGCCACAGATTCACTTCTCCGCACTGCCTACCTTGCAGTAAGTGGTCGCTTTTTTTTTTTTTTTATTTGACAGAGAGAAACACAGAGAGAAAGGGAACACAAGCAGAGGGAATGGTAGTGGGAGAAGCAGGCTTCCTGCCGAGCAAGGAGCCTGATGCGGGGCTCGATCCCAGGACTCTGGGATCATGACCGAGCCAAAGGCAGCCACTTAATGACTGAGCCACCCAGGTGCCCCGGTCGCTTTTCTATTTGTAGAGTTGCAGCTGTTCTTTTTGCTGATCTCTGGTTGGGTTTGCAGGTGTTCAGAATGATTTGACAGCTAGCTAGCTGAATTCCTGGGACTGGAGGAAACTCAGTCTCCTACTCCTCAACTATCTTGGACTCCTCTAGAGCTCAGAATTTTGTGAGCTCCAGAGAGAGATATTTGGGGGCTCACATCCTCATTCTTGGTTCTCAGCTGTGTGGTTGCTAGATATTTCTGGCTATCCATCATTGACCAGAGAAAATTTCCATGTTCTTTTCAGTCCATGAGTTGAAAAACATGGTATGTTCAAGAGGAACCTGTTTTCATGCAGGGGATTAAGGAAACCAATAATGAGTAGTTGGGTAAATCCCTATCAAAAAAAGAACAAAAGGCAGAACACCTGGGTGGCTCAGTCCGTTAAGCTCTGCCTTCAGCTCAAGTCATGATCCCAGGGTCCTGGGCTCGAATACCACATCCAGCTCCTTGCTCAGCAGGAGCCTGCTTCTCCCTCTGCCTGCTGCTCTCCCTGCTGCTCTCCCTGCTTGTGCACTCTATCTCTCTGACAAGTAAATAAATAAAGTCTTTAAAAAAAAAAAAAAGGACAAAAGGCATAGAAATCTATGGGAGAACTATCCTCTTTGTATAGCTCTATAAACCTAGTTTGGATGGTACGTTTGTTTTGTTATTTTTACATTATTATTAAAATAGAGAGAAACCTACCTCCTGTAGATAGATGGGATGGGATGGCGTGGTGGGGGGGGGGATGCACTTAAAAAGTAGGATTATCTGTACTGTCAGTCACCTGAGGAGACCCACACCCTTCAGAACCTCAACTGAGATCAATGTCCTCAGGTATAAAAAACAGCTACCATTTGTCAAACATAAACTGTGTGCCAGGTTCCATCCTAAATGGTTATCAAGTATTATCTCATATGTTTTCCACAATAACACCATGAAGTGCATCCCATTAATACAGACAGGAAAGCAGAGGCACAGAGAAGTAACTTGTCCAAGGTCACAGAACCAGTAAGCAGTAGAGTGTAGATCTGAACGTGAGCAATTTCCCTTCAGAGCCCAAGTTCTGAACCCTCTGCTATATTATGGCTGCCCTGGTGTGAGCAGGGTTCTTGGGAGCTGGGGGAGTGCAGTAACCTAAGCTGGGGAACTAGAATAAAGTCCACTAGCTAAGGGAGCAGAAACCAGTTCATTGTGTGGTCCATGGTTTTTTTTTTTTTTATCTATGGTTCATGGGTGTTTTACCTACATATTTTTTCCTGTGTGGTTTTGTAGTATTGATTATGCTTTTTTTAATTTAATTAGGGAATCCTTGAGAATGGGGTTTTTACAGTTGAGCCAGACTGACACAGGGATCAGAGTACCTTGAGGCCACCATGATGATGGCAAGGTGGGGTCAAAGTGAGACAACACCAAAGTATCTTGGCAAAGGAGGGCCTGGTCCCTGTAGCATGATTCATTCTCATTTGTCCCCATCTGGGTATTCTCTCTCTGTGGCCAAAGCTTGGAGTTTCTGGTTTGATTTTCTTGGAGACCACAGTACTTTTTAAGATAATAACTTTATTTTCTTTTTTTAATTTTATTTATTTGACAGAGAGAGATGACAAGTAGGCAGAGAAACAGGCAGAGAGAGAGGGGGCAGAGAACCCAATGTGGGACTTGATCCCAGGACCCTGAGATCATGACCTGAGCCAAAGGCAGAGGCTTTAACCCACTGAGCCACCCAGGTGCCCCTAAGATAGTAACTTTAGATAGAAGTTAGTAATTAAAAGAAAACAAACAGAGTGCCTGGGTGGCTTAGTCGGTTAAGCGTCTGCCTTCGGCTCAGGTCACAATCACAGGGTCCTGGGATGGAGCCCCACATCGGGATCCCTACTCAGTGGGGAGCCTACTTCTCCCTCTCTTTGCAGCTTCCCCTGCCTGTTTTCTATCTCTCTGTCTCTCAGATAAATAAAATCTTAAACAAACAAACAAACAAACAAACCCAATTTGGAAAGTTCTGGTCAAAAAGGAGATGTTAAGCCCTGACCACATGGAAAAAAGAATCTAGAAAGCAGCCCAGACAGTGTTCTTGAAGCACAGCAGCAATTTGTCTAACATGATCTAGATCCTTGTTATAGTAGCACCCCCTCAGGTCATCATTTGGGAGAAATGAAGTATTTCATGGTAATGATCGGCACAGTTAATAAGAATTACTTCTTTCAATATCGTTTTTAAGTTTATACACCTTTGCACGAAGGAGGTTTTTTTCAGGTGACGGATCTATCTGTCCTGCAACCTGATGGTGGTGGTGATTACCAGAATCTATTCATGTGTTTAAATTCTCAGAGCTGTACACTCTGCCAATAGTCAATTTTATTGTGTGATAATTTTCTAAGTGAAAAAAATTTAAAGGAAAAAAATCCCCATGCTTTTTAAGGGAAATATTAAAATGTATACTTCCTAGGGGCATCTGGCTGGCTCAGTGGGAAGGGCGTGAGACTTTTGATTTGGGGGGCTTGAGTGCAAACCCCACTTTGGGTATAGAGCTTACTTCAAAAATTAAAATTAAAATAAATAAAATACAAAGACTCTTCTTTTAGGGGTCCCTGGGTGGCTCAGTTGGTTGAGCGTCTGCCTTCGGTTCAGGTCATGATCTCAGGGTCCTGGGATTGAGCCCCATGTTAGGCTCCCTGCTGGGCAGGGAGTCTGCTTCTCCCTTTGCCCCTCCCCCTACTCATGCTCTCTTTCTCTCTATTTCTCTGACAAATGAACAAATAAAATCCTAAAAAAAAAAAAAAAAAGACTCTTCTTTTAAAAAAATGTGCACTTCTCAGCCTTTTTTAACAAATGAAGCTGCATATGAATTTACTTCTGTGCTTTTCAGGGGCATTTAAGGAGGACGAAACTGCTGTTCCCTCTGTATAAGAAAGGTAAGGAAGTGTAAATTCCAGGACCGGGCATTATCACGGGCACGTGAGGGCAGGCTCTAGCTGAGCGTGTTTGAGGTGGAGAGGGAAGCAAGGTTGCAAGGGGGCTATTTGCATGTAAACATTTCTGGTAAATTGCTGAGAAATCCCAGTAAAAGGAGACCTAACTCTTCAGAACTCTGGTAATTTGGTATGTGCGTGTTTTTCCCACTGGAAGTAAATATTCACTTTTATATTTAATTATGCATTTCACACTTGTATTCTTTTTTTTTAAAGATTTTATTTATTTATTTCACAGAGAGAAAGAGATAGCAAGTAGGCAGAGAGGTAAAAAGAGAGGGGGAAGCAGGCTCCCCGCCGAGCAGAGAGCCCGATGCGGGGCTCGATCCCAGGACCCTGAGATCATGACCTAAGCCAAAGGCAGAGGTTTTAACCCACTGAGCCACCCAGGTGCCCCTGTGTTCTTTTTTTTTTTTTTTTAAAGATTTTATTTATTTATTTGAGAGAATGAGGGAGCGGCAGGCAGAGGGAGAAGCAGGCTCCCCACTGAACAAGGAGTGCAATGTGGGGCTCCATCTCAGGACACTAAGATCATGACCTGAGCCAAAGGTAGACACTTAACTGACTGTGCCCCTTATATTCTTTTTCTTAAAGAAAGTCCCTTGGGGCAACTGGGGGTGGCTCAGTCAGTTAAGTTACTGCCTCTTGGTTTTAGCTTTAGCACATCAGGTGGTGATCTTTGGGTCATGAAACCAAGCCCCACGTCAGGATCTATGCTTAGCTCAGAGTCTGCTTGGAAAGAACTCTCCCTCTCCTTCTGCCCCGCCTCCCTGCTTTCTCTCTCTCTCTCCCCCACCCCCTGAAATGAATAAATAAATCTTAAGAGAAAGAAAGTCCTTTAAATTGCATAAGCTTCAGATCCTACAAAATCCGGGTCCACTCCCACTCAAGGGTGACAGAGGTGTGTTGGGCATTTGACAACCCAACTCAGTGCTCCCCTAGTTGTGGGGCTGGGTTCTTAGAGGTTTTTGTCATTGCTTCATTTTTTTCCTGTGGCAGCCTGCTTACCTCCAATAGTACTCACATTTCCTTTGTTAATTCCCTTCTTCAGATCTAGTTGGAGCTAGAAAACCATATAATGAAACTTTTTAGAATGACTTAGCTCTGGGGAAGAGGCTCACACAAAGTTTCTTGTGTTTGACCACAATACCTAGAATTTTTTCTACTCACTTCCCAGAACCCGCATATCCTTCAGATGGTTGACGTTCCTACACAAGTTATTATCACATGAATTATATTTTTATCATATTTTGCTTGTTAATAAAACAAGACATTTTTGTTGTTGTTGTTAAAGATTTTATTTATTTGACAGAGAGAAACACAGTGAGAGAGGGAACACAAGCAGAGGGAATGGTAGCGGGAGAAGCAGGCTTCCTGCCAAGCAGGGAGCCCGATGTGGGGCTCGATCCCAGGACCCTGGGATCTGACCTGGGCCGAAGGCAGACGCTTAACGACTGAGCCACCCAGGTGCCCCAAGATATTTTATTTTTTTTTTTTAAAAAAGAAGAGGAAGTAGAGTGTTAGGACTTCATAAACGTTGAGACAGATTCTAAACCTTTAAGCTGCTTCTTGGAGCCATCCTGATTCTGCAAAGAACGCGACAGTGTGCAGGCAGGGACATACTTTCCATCAACACTTGCGGTTTTTGAGGCTCTAGGGGCACCTGGCTGTGTCCATTTTAGGCTCTGGCTGTAATAAGTGGGGTGAGCTTTATAAGTGAGGTCCCTTCTCCATTCCACAGCCCCCAGTGCTCCTCTGGAGTGGTCTTTTTTTTTTGGAGTGGCCTTCAAAGGAAGTTCAATGATGTCACTGTAGCTTGTGGCCAGCAGGGGGCTGTGGCACTTAGTGGCTTCCCAAGCTTTAGGCCTCCAGGGTTCAGAATTGGTGTCCGCCCAACCTCAGAGCCTCTCACCAGTGTTCTTTCCAAGCCTCCTTCTCCATCTCCACCCCAAGTCTGACATAGAAATAGATACCAGTAATGAATCGTAATAATTACTATTAGGGTTTACTGGTGTATTATGGACAGATTGTGAGGAATGCTTATTATTCACAGCCATAACCTTATGACACTTCAGTCCTAATCTAGACAGCATTTCTTTTCCAGGTGGCTGAATGAGTTAACCTCGCTGAGTGAAACGGTGGAGGGCTGCAAGAAGTCAATAATCTCCTCGGATCTGAGTCAGGCAGGGAGGCCATTCTTCCTTTCCATCCATCACCTGACATAGTTATAATAGGTACACCCTGACCCACAAACCTCACATGCAAGAAGTCTTTGGTCCCATTTCTGCCTCCAAAGCTGATGTTTCTAGTGATAAGAATGTAAGAAGTCTTAGCAGTTTGGTTACACTTTAACTTTGGTCAGACAAGGTAATGGAAGACAAGATAATGGAAGGACAGGGAAATCCACACTCTTCTCTCTTCCTAAGGGGCAGAGGATGGACGACTCTACTGAGAGAGGCTTTCTTGTCTAAGTAGCAATGAGGCAGCAAATTTAGTGACAAGAGCATGGGTTCCTTAACGGGCACTTGAAGTTCAAGTCTGGCTACTAAGTTGTTATGTGATCTCAGCTCTATGGACTTCCCCTTCCTAGTCCTCATCTGGAAAATGGGCTCTTACCACACCAAGACCTTGCTTAACAGACTCAGGTGTTTTTTATTTATCTTTTAAATAACCAATTGTCATTGCCATCAGTGTGGACTATAGAATTCCAGAGAGCCCATAAAGTAAACCTTATCACCGCGTACCTGGGGCTGTGTCATGCACTGATGATAATGTAGCTCATATTGTCCTTCACCAGACAGGAATGAGCCACCAACATGCGTCAGACATTGTGTTGGGCCTTGTATTTGCATAAATCAAAGCGGTCATAATCTTTACCCCCAAGGAATTTTCAGGTTAGTGAGGGGTTCTGATGCAATGTTGTGGGTGTTGTGTAGCTAGGGAACACAGCAGGCCACGTAGAGGGTCCCCTATCTCATACTTGGGGCCAGAGAAGCCTTGAGGAGCTGAATTCTGAAAGAAAAGTAGGAAATAGTGAGATGAAAAAGAGCAAGGAGGCATCCAGGGAGCAAGAAGAGCATCGCCACGTGAGGCATACCATTCATTAGTGCCAACCTGAGTGTCTCATGAAGAAAGCGAAGGGTAATACAGCTGTCTGGTCCACAGGTCAGGAAATCTGGGGTCGGGGTCTGGCACTGTCAACAGCTTTGTGAAACTGGTCCACCTGGTCACTTAATCTCTCTGAGCTTCTTTACTCAACGATCCATGTGAAAGCAGTCTGGTTATGCTTAAAGATGGCCCCAGGCCTAACTTTCTATACACGTCTGCATTTGGGGTTAACCCTAAGAAGCCAAGTGAGGGTTTCGGGCATCCAGTGACAATGTACCTTGGCTGGCAACCCAGAGGTCATCAACCAAGCCTCCTGAACACAGGGGTAAGGCACTGACTCTAACTCAGGGCCACACACAGCAGAGTTGTACAAACTGTCCTATAAAACACTGGTCCTCGGTACTTTGCCTCCTTTTGAAGGGTTGGAAATAGTGATAATTATTTAGAACCAGGAAAGTCTGATATGTGACGTGTTGGCCAGGAAGCAAGGTGCTGGGTGATGGGGCAGAGAATTTTGGATTTGTGCCTTGCAATCATTTTATGGAAAAAGTTGGAAAGCTAGTCCCACCCCTATCAGGCACCTAATATTCCTTCCTTTCTTCCTTGTAGGCACCACACCCAACATGGAAGCCAACCCGGGGCTTGAACTCATGGCCCTGAGATCGAGACCTGAACTGAAATCAAGAGTCAAATGCTTAACCGACTGAGCCGCCCGGGGACCCCAGGCCCTCAATATTCTGATGTTTGGGGATCTCCAACACACATTCAGCTTCTGGAGGATTAAGACCTTAACCTTGAATGTGGCTTTTGAAAAGCTCAGAATCCAGTTTCTTCTGACTCATTTAGATATGATAGAGTGTTTATTGGGCCGCTGTGAAGGGAAAAGTAAATTCCGGGGCTGGAGGTGGGAGCTGGACAGCAAGGGTGATCAGGTTGGATTAGTCCTTGTCTGTGCCTAGTGCCGGCAGCCAGTGTCTCCTTAACCGATCACAAGGGGCCTGTAACATCTTGTATCCCTCACTCCCTACTCTCCCGCTTGCCTTGTATTCTGGAAATAGCTCCTGCCCTTTGTGGGTCAGATTTTTTTAATTCCTTAGAGCTGGGTTGTGAACAACTTTGGGGTCTTTTCCCCTAATAGAAGCCCCTTCCCTATTCCTGCCATTAAGTCAGCAGAGAAGGCAAGGGAATGGGAACTGGGCCAGAAATGTATGTTCTCATTGCTTGACCAAATGATGACAAATTCTGAAGCTGCTCAACAGGAAGCAGCAAGAACTGTTTTAAACACATAAGGAGGAATTAAAAAAATAAAAAATAAAAATAAACACATAAGGAGGTTTTAAGGATCGAGGACCTTTTGCCTGAAGGGTTAACACTACTTACTGTTCTTCTAAACTGAGTCCTTCGTGACCTTGCAGGGTCAAATGGTGCCTCTCCATCAATTCTGAGGAAAACTTCTAATGATAATCAGTGATCTCCAGAGAGACAGGCAAAATCAACCACACCTGAGAGGATATTCTGAGTCCAATTCAAGAACTTCAAGTACTACTTCCTTGTCAAGGACAATGTGGGAGAAAAAGGTAAAGAGAGACAAAGGATCAGTAACCAGAACAAGAGGGATATGTTCAAGGGTTTCTTCTTGGAGTCAAAACTCCATTAAAATCACCTTGGTTTCCACTGCAACCCCTGAGTTCGAAGGAGGTCCATTTGAGATTTTTCTCTCCTTCACAACCCTTGAACTATATTTAAGCCTCTGGGTTTATGATGGTATCCGGTCTAAAACTGCCAGTTTGAGAAAACCTTTGTACCTTATTGCTGATTTAGGCAACACTGAGGATTAATGACGTATTGGGTGGAGTGTTTGAAATGAGATTAAACCGTAGCCCAGCTAATTGTTGCTTCAGCTTGAATTGGTGAGGGATGGGCCAACACGGGGTTGGGGAAGAGAGTAAAAGTCTTGCTTTCCACACCCTCAGGGAACCGCTTTTGAGCAATAAACAAAATGGCTCCCTGCCTTAGACTGGTGACTACCCTTGGAAATCTGTAGATGATCTTTGGCATTGCGGCAAGTACAGCTTCAGATATAAGGTGGTATCTCTTAATTAAAGCAGATAGCTACTATCTTGAGGACCCTTTGGTTGCTTGGAAGGCCAATTAAAGAGGTAGCAGGAGGTGAGGGCAGGGATTTTGACTGATGAGATGAAAGCAAGCTCTTCCTTTTCCATATAGGAATGCTTCTCGGCTCACATTCCACCCTACATCTTGGTGCTCAATGCATCTCCTCTATATTAAGAGGCATCAGTTGCGAGAAATAAAAGATTGCACGAAGCATAGTGAACATATCTTGGAAAGCATTCCTTCTGATTATTTTGCGCCATAATTGGAGGCAACCGCTATTTTTGACAAGTAATGGATGAGCTCGACAGTACCCTAAAGCGTTTTTTCTTCAGTTGTTTGGAATATGGTATAACGTGGTATTTTTCCCTGTCAGGTGCATCCTTGGGATTACCAGATTGGACGGTGAGGAGCAGTTTAGCCGCTGACATCAGCTCTGTGTGTTACTTGCGCTGTGCTATCTCTGCCTGTGTGTGTAAACAGCATGGTTATGAGAAGCCCCTGCTTACATGATTTCTGTAGTCTCTCCAAATAAGAGATTATCATTAGACTGGATGAGAACCACCTCTTGAGAAGCCAATGTGACCCCCACATATAATCTGGTCCCACAAGGCGCCCTCCGAGACAGTGACTCTCAGATATAGCTGCCCATTAGAGTCACCTGGGAAGTTTTTAAAAATCCAGGTGCTCAGACTGCACCCAGACCAGTTTAATCAGATTATTTGAAGGAGGGACGCAGGCTCTATTATTTCTTAAAATGTTCCAGAAGATTACAGCACGAAACCAAGTTTGAGAACCAGCTCTCAAGAACTCCCCTGAAATGTAGTGTCGACTCTGATGATAAGCCCTGCACCCCCCATAGAGGACTGGTGGGGCCAGAGAGGGCATTTGCCCGAGACAAAGCGAGCAGGGGTGTGGAGACCTTACAGTTGTGAATGTCGATGCCCCACAGACCATGTGAGGTACAGTTGCCCTCTCAGGACCTCTACCTTTGCTTCGAAAATAGCACAGGCATGTCTCAGAATGTGGACCTCGGTAACAGGCTGACATGTGACATGTCAATTTTTATTAATTTTTTTTTAAGTCGGCTCTACACCCAGGGTGGAGCCCAACGTGGGCCTTGAACTCAGGACCCTGAGATCAAAACCTGAGCTGAGATCAAGAGTCAAATGCTTAACAGACTGAGCCACCCAGGTGTCTCTGACATGTCAATCTTGACTAAATAACTAGGCAGACATTTTAAGCATGTGGTCAGCCCAAATGGATACGAGTAGCCTATGCTTTTGCTTACCAGCTGTTTCTGAGCATGAATTTATGCTGAGCCATGTGAGCCATGACCCATTTTTCCCAACAAAACACCCCTTTTATGATTGGAAATGTGTTTGAGTTGAGTAGCACTCAATAGACGCATGCACACACGCACAGGAACAAAGGTTCTCTGAGACAGCTGAAAAGATGATCACAAACAGCTCTGGGACCAATTCCATCTCCCTCTCCCAACCCTGGATTTTCACAGGTATATCAGAGGCATTCTCTCATATCTGGAACTGAAATGCTGAGTGGAGGGTCACACCTCCCCCAACACAGCTAATCACATTCGGGGCTTAGGTTTGCTGGCTAGGGAGCTGGAGAGCACAATCTCTCTCCTATCTATTTACCAATTTAAAAAAAAACAAATTGGTAGGGTAGTGGGGAGCATGGGGAAGTGGCTGTGACAGATGCCTCATTTTGCTCCCTGGAGTGCAGGCTCCTGGAAGAGACCATGCCTTGATGGAGCTTCACCTTCTAGGGTTTCAGTGGAAGGGGTGAGAAGTGGCATTTGTGGAAGGTTCCTGGACATGTGGGGGTTCCTGTTCTCTATCATCAGGCAAAAGATCAGGAAAGTCAGGACCCCCTGAAGAACAAATGCATTATCCTCTGAGAAACTCCAAGAAAAGCTGAGCTGGTAAGGCCTATAAATCCTTGAAAGCGTGACCACTGCAGATTTGCACTAGGAAATGGCACTACTTTGTATTCTCGTATACAACATTACAAAAAAAAAAAAAATTGAGAAGCATTTGGGTGGCTCAGGTGGTTAAGTGTCTGCCTTTGGCTCAGGTCATGATCTCGGGGTCCTGGGATTGAGCCTCACAAGAGTCTGCTTCTCCTTCCCCCTCTGCCCCTTCCCCTGCTCAGGCTATCTTTCTCTCTCTCTGTCTGTCTCTCTCACTGTCTCTCAAATAAATAAAATCTTAAAAATAAAACCGAAACAAGTACAGAAAGATAAAATAACAAAGGAAACGTTTTCTGAAATCCTACTACCAAAAGAAAGCCCTTGTAAAAATCTTCCAAATAGCCCTCTACAAATTGAGTGTGTGTGTGTGTGTGTGTGTGTGTGTGTGTGTGTGTGTGTGTGAATGTCAATATAACTATACATTTTCACAAACTTGGGCGTAAGTTATATGTTGTTTTGAAACTGACTTTTTTTAGTCAGCAATGACCCTGACCCCTGGGCTTGCTCTATGTCGGTGAAACTATATCATTTTCAATGTCTGCGGTATGTTTCCTTGTATGTATGTATCATAATCTGAGAAGTTCTTACAAATAAATCTGCTCAGCACTCTCTTGCACATGCGTTTTTGGGACACACGCCTCATTTCTCCTGAGATGTACCTACGAGGGGGACTGCTGGGGCTATCACCTGTCAGTCACCTCTGATGGGACATGGAGGCTTTTTCTCTATCTTTCTATTTTCTCAAACTTTTCTGCAGTGACCTTTCTTCTGCTAGAATGTCAACTCTGCGAGAGTAGTTCTTTTTCCGTTTGCTTCATAGATGAATTCCAAATGCCTATGGTGCTATTTTTAACACGTTTGCTGAAAGAACTTAATGAACATAGATTGTTTTCACATCTGTAGGGATACAGACAATCAATTCTTAACTCAAAGTTTTTGCTGCTCTGTCTATGTCCATGGATGACCGTGAAAGTGTCATGAGTAATGATTTGGGGGTTACAAGTTCATGGCAGTGAGTAGGCGAATTTGCAGATACAAAATTCATGAAAAATAAGGATCAGCTATATTTCATAGGATATATTCCTAGATTTGGACTTGTTGGATAATGGAGTAGATACACTTTAAGGACCAATAGATACTGTCAAATTTCCACCACTCTTCATGAAAAAATATATTGATTTACTTTTCCATCAATGTTATGTGAGGGTGCTCACTTTCCCATGCTCTTGTTGTTGTTGCTATTGTGGACCTGGATTGGGGAGACTTAGATTTTTATTGTGATGACAAAAATCTCACAGGGAAGAATGAAAATTATAACTGACAGACTGGGAATGAAGTGTGGACTGGGCAACATGGGGAATGGGTGCCCAGAGTCCTTGGAATGCTGCCTGGAGTCTTGGATTTCCTTCTGGAGTCCTCTGGGTGCCCTGGATGCCCCTGGAACCATGCTCCCAAGGGTCCCCTGAGTCTACTTTGAGAACCTGCACTCTGGGCTAAGGATTTTATCGTACAAGAAGGTGGAAATGTACAGGCATGTTCAGAGGGTCCACCCTCCTCCAGCGGGCTGCTGGTGGGTCTGGCAGGCATACTGTGGCGTATGAGCTGATAGCTTGACCACACAGTTGTGCAGCTCAAGGACTGGCCCAGGTAGCCCCACGTCTTCTGCCTGACTGGTACCGTGGTATCCAGACTGAGCACAAAGGCAAACAGGTCCTTCCAGCTCGTTTTCTCCTCCACATAAGAGTCATTGTGGATACAAACGATGTTGAAGAAGAAACAGGCAGTGGAACACTTTCTTCATGTTCCTACAGGGAGATGAGTGGCTGGCAGGACAGATGACTGGAGACAGCAAGTGGTCAGTGAACGGCAGTTCAGTTTTCTTCTGGACGCGGCTGAAGAGAATTTCTAGTTTGGACATGGAGCAGAAGGCTGTCTCTAGGTCTAGAGGCCGTTGCCGAGCTCATAGGAGTTGGCAGTCAGGCTAGACAATGAGGCTCCGTTCTCCCTCACCATCCATTACCAGTGAGAATTTGTGGCTCTTGTCTATTTTGTGTTTTGTCTGAAGAAACATTTTGATCATCTTCTGGGAGATGAGGGGGACTTGGCCTCTCCACCAGGACCTCAGGGGCAGGCACGGGCCCCTGCCAGGGTTTGGGACTGGGTCTGGGCAGGGTGGGGGTCACAGTGTCAGCACTGCCTGCCTCAGTCTCGGCCTTGCTATGGCTGCCCATGTCGGCCTGGGCCCCCAGCCCTGGGTCCTCAGCCCCCCAGGGTTGGAATGCATGCAGAGCCGACTCCCCCAACTCCTCTTCTTCCTCCTTCCCTTCTTCCCCTTCCTCCTCACAGCTGGAAGTGGTGTCAGGCAGCCATGACCCCTCATGCTGTCAGTCCCGAATCAGTGATGGTTGGTTGGTTGGTGTTGGTTGGTTGGTTGGTTGGTTGAAATACTTTACTTCAAGCTCTTCACTCCTCTCCCATTTAGTTGTGGATTTTTTAGATTTCTCTGAATCTAATCTTAATTATAGTCCCTGGATAGATTCTCTAGGTTTTTTTACTCTGACTTTTTATGAGTCCAAACAGCAGAGGGAAAGCAAAGGTTCTGAAAAGCAATGATGACCCAACGGCCCAGCTTTCTCTCCACAAAGGCTAAGAGCTACTAGCCGAAAATGCGGTTACCTTTACAAAGCTGATAAGCAATTGATTTTTCAATTCAGCAAATTATGAAACATTTCTTAAGCCTACAATAACACTAATTAACACCAAAGAAGATTAAGCATGCACTCAAGTTTTCCACTAACTTTAATGAATTAGTTGAGTTGCTGGAACATTACTCAGCACAGGAAGAATAAAGGGCAGTGATGTGCTCCCCATTCTGCTGAGAATGATAATGAGGTCTGCACTTCATTTGCAGGGAAAATGTTCTTTAGTGAGCATCCACAACTGACTGAGATAATGAATCTATGCCCAATTTTACTTCCAGTTTTATTAATAGATTATTTTACAGAGTGATGCAATGATAAATTAGCTATTCAATAGCACATAGGGAAACTCATGAACAAATCTGGTTAAATGCTTTTCTTGATTGCACTGCGTGTATAACATCTTTAAAACAGGGATTCGGTTCTTAATTCACACCATCAATTAATGTTTGCACACATTGTATTAATCAGTTCCTACTGTCAGGAGAAGTCCCCGTTGTTTATTGGTAGGGATACATTAGCATTTGCTGGCATCTCTAATTATAAATCTGAAATTCCTGGGAAAAGGAGGACAAAACCTTTTTTTTTTAATTCGTGCTTTTACATATCAAAATACTCTCTTACGTTCATGACATACCAAGGGGAAAAAAACAGATTCAAAACAATAAGAATTGCATAATGGCATTTTTTATTTATTATCTAAGAGATTCTAGAAGAGGGCTCCTGGCTGGCTCAGTGGGTTAAAGCCTCTGCCTTCTGCTTAGGTCTTAGGTCAGGGTCCTAGGATAAACCTCTGAGCTCTCTGCTCAGCAGGGAGCCTGCTTCCTCCTACCTCTCTGCCTGCCTCTCTGCCTATTTGTGACCTCTCTCTCTCTCTCTGCCAAATAAATAAATAAAATCTTAAAAAAAAATTCTAGAAGAAAGTATCCTAAAATTTGACTGTGGTTATCTCTAGGCAATAGACTCCCTGGTGACTTTTTTTTTTTTTTTTTGGTCTTTGTTTTCCTGTATTTATGGATACTTTCCTCCACTGGAACAATGATATATAGAGCTTTACATATGTACATACACTAAAATATACTGGAAACATACAAAGCATTATATGGCTACTAGGAGTGCTCATAGTCGACAAATCCTTGTGCAAATGGACTATGAAAATCTCTCACACCCCAGAATGGAACACTAACTGTGATAAATGAACTTCATTGTTTCAGAAATTTAAGCTATAACCTCACCAAAGGGGGTGGGAAAGGAGCCGAGCCACAGTAGCTTCTGAAAGTGGTACTCTGGGTACTGTAAGCCTAGAGACAAAGGGAATTCTGCATAAGCACCTTACTCTGGTTGGTCAATTTGTTTCTTGCAGGGCTTTGGGTTAACAGTATATACTGGGACTGAATGAAGAAGTATTACTGTCAGAGAAAGAAGTTGCAAATACCCAGGAGGGAAGGGCTACAGTGTTAGATTATAAAGTAGGACACATAAATTATATGTTTGAGATAGACACATTAATATATATTTAATAAATACATATGCATTTTATTTATTTTAACATATTTTAATATACATAGGTGCAGGTGGCTAGATACAAAAATATAGATATGATGCATCCATGGGTTAGTACGCACACATATGTTTCCTTGCTCTGTCAGCTCACAGGGCCTAGAGGTAATAACACCCAGCGGCCACGAACAAAACCAGTGTCAAGATCTTGGTTTCTAAAGGCTATCACCAAAAAAATCAAAGAAAGAAGCAGGGCTGCTTAGAGAAAAGGCTGGCACAGGGAAAATGAGCTTGGCGCATCTTATAGTTTCAGAAGGGAACAAATTCTCACCCCTCGTCCCCCACCACACACGCAAAAGGAACGGAGCAAGTCACCAGGACATAGGGATCAACCTTCAATTGCTCAATGGCCAAAGCTGGAATAACTTGAGCAAGAAAATAAATAATGATAATATTGGATTGTAACACGAGGAATAAACGTAATGTCCCTGAGTACATATCGATATAAAAAATGATTGATGAATAAATAAATGAGGGCCAAGGGACAGATCTCCTATGCAGAAGAATTCCAGTTAATAAATGTAGGGACGCCCCACTCCAGAAAGTGAAACTTAATTCCTCTTTCCTTGAGGATGGGCTGTACTTCACCGTGATTCATTTCCAAGGAATAGAGCATGGAGAGCAGAAGATAGCGCACACACCCCTGACCAGGAGGTCAAGGTTAAGATCACCAGTGACAGGTCATGTTGATATCATACCTTCCCTAATGTAATGAGACGAGGAGGGCATTTTATCTCTCTGGTTTTCTTCCCCCCAAACCCAGTTCCTCAGTCTCGACAGGAGAAAACTTGTCAGACGAACCCAAATTGAGGGGCACTCTACAAAACACTCACCCCAGTTCTCTTCAAAACTGGTAAGATTATAGACATCAAGGAAATCCTGAGAAACTCTCGTGAACTGGAGGGGTCGGGAGAGGTAGGACAGCTAAGTGCAACATGGTATTCTGGATTAGATCTCGGAACAGAAAAAGACATTCAATGCAAAACTGATAAAATCGGACTAAAGTCTGTAGCCAAGTTAACAGTGTTAATTTCTTATTTTTGTCAAATGTGTCCTGGTTAGATGTTAACATGGAAAGAAGGTGGGTGAAGGATATCTGGGACTCTTCCTGTATCTTTGCGGATTTTCTACAAATCTACAATGGCTCTGAAAGTTCAGATCTGCCCATTCTAGTGTTTTATAATTTCAGATCCTCTATCTTAGTATTTTATAAATGTTGTAACTATTTCTGCTGTTGAAAGAAATTAATTGTTGCTAGCTTATATTTCACTGGTTAGCAGCGGCTTGGATTTAATCCGCCTCATTATATGTGACCTCAGACAAGCCATTTAACTTTGGTGCCTCAGTTTCTTCATCTGTAAAATGAGAGTGATGATGTATCACAAGGACAATGTGAGGATTAAACGAGATAATACTCAAATAGCAGAGATCTTCTCAGACGTTCCAGAAAGAACCTGAAAAAAATCAGTTCCCACCACCACTAAAATTCTTTTAATTATCAGAAAAGAGGCCAAAAAGTCAGAGATGGATAAAAAGAGGTGAAATAAACCTACAGTTGGTAAGTCCCAGTGGGACTAAATTCCTAAGTTACTCCATTTCTTCCATTTTGTTGTTGTTTTGTATTCTTTCTGAGTCAGAAGGCCCAAACGCTAGAATGTCACCTGTGAGATGCCTTGCCCAGCTAGATGCAAGAAATATTTAGGTCCTATTATGAATAAACAATCATATTTTTCTAATACTCCTAGTATTACAAAACTCAGGAGTATTCCTGCAAGGTTAACCACATAACCCTTGGACACTTTACCTTTGGGCCCCATTAGACACAATTATTACTAAGCAGGATTAAAGTACTAAGCAGAGTTGAGATTTCATTAAAAAAAACAACAACTGTGGGGTGCCTGGGTGGCTCAGTCGTTAAGCGTCTGCCTTCGGCTCAGGTCATGATCCCAGGGTCCTGGGATTGAGCCCCGCATCGGGCTCCTTGCTCGGCAGGAAGCCTGCTTTTCCCGCTACCATTCCCTCTGCTTGTGTTCCCTCTCTCTGTGTTTCTCTCTGTCAAATAAATAAAATCTTTAAAAAAAACAAAACAAAACAAAACAACTGCATTGCTGGTATCTGATTGAAAGAAACAGTTGCCAAAAAGTGTTTTGCATCTGGCCTTTTGTATCTCGCTGGCAACAAAAGGAGAGAGATTTTCAAGAATACCCTCAATTTAGGACAATGATTCTCCAATTTTAGCTCACAAGAGAATCTCGTGGGAGAGGAAAGAGTCTCCAGCAGACTCCTGGCTGATCACAGACCCCCGGGGTGGGGATTGAATTCACCACCCTGAGATCAAGACCTGAGCGGGAATCGGGGAGTTGGACACTTAACTGACTGAGCCACCCACGTGCCCCAAGAATTGCATTTCTTTTTCTTTTTTAATATTTATTTATTTATTTATTTGGCAGAGAGAGAGAGAGAGAGAGAGTGCACAAGTAGGCAGAGCAAGAGGAAGAGGCGGAAGCAGGCTCCCCACTGAGCAGAGAGCCCGATGTGGGGCTCTATCCCAGGACCCTGGGATCATGACCTGAGCTGAAGGCAGCCGCTTCACCAATCAAGCCACCCAGGCGCCCCAAGAATTGCATTTCTAATAAGCTCTCAGGTCATGCTGGTGCTGCCAGCCCGACTGACCATCCTTTGGGAACCACTTTCTATGGTTTGAAAGGACTAACATATTTTAGGATTTATTTTACCTAATGGTCAAGGGGAATATGGCTAAAACCGTGGGATGAAAAAGGGATAAGTCTGAACCCGCAAGGCTGGAATCACCTGTCAGTGTTTTCTCCAGCGTTCTGAGAGAAAGCCTTTGTTTCTTAAGGCTTCTCATGCAAAAGATGATCAGGGACTTATCTGCTGGAATGGAGTAGGCTTCCTAAAATGTTCTCTTTGTACACAGGAATGCCGAGGGGTGTGTCTCTGGTTCAGCGGTTCTCAGATTTTATTGTGCATGAGAATCACTTGGTGAGCTTATTTAAAAGGCATATTTCTGGGCCCCACCCAAGAAACTTCAATTTATTAGATAATAATAACAGCAAGCATTTATTATGCATTTACCATGTTCCAGGCACTATTATAAGCACTTTACTTGTATGAACTGTTTTAATCCTCACAACAACAGTATGAGGCAGCTACTATTGTCATTCCTATTTTATAGACGAAGAAGCTGACCCTAGTGACTGATATCTAGTTAACTACTTATTAACCAGTTGGTGGTGGAGCTTGGATGTGCACCCAGCCGGTTGGCTCCAAAGTCTCTTACCTGCTCTTACTCACCACCTCTTTTCCAGTGAGGCTCTTCATTCGATCTGAGTTCCCCAAAGGGAGCCCCTAAAACAAAGATGTGCCTGAAGGCAATTTACTGGACTGATGGTTCCAGAGACACAGACAAGCAAGAAGGAAAGCGGGGCAGGGAAACTGTGCATTCATGAGCAGGCGGTTGGCATGGTAACCAGGGCTCAGTCTCACTGGGGACCCTCCAAAGGACCATGAGGAACACGCCTTAGAATTGCCCTACCAAAGTTGCAGAAGCTGGGATATGTACTGACTCCTTCCCCTTCTTGGTGGAGGGTTGTCTTGCTGAGCATGAATTCCAAATTCTGTGTCACTTACAAACTCCTCTGAAGCCAGAAAAAGCCCTTGGGCAGAATAGTGGAGATCCGTGCAGGGAACCATCCATCATAGCTGTAGGCAAACTCTGAGGTCGGTCACAGGGATTTAGGGCAGAGCTTTGATAGGAATCTGCATTATATATATATATATATATTTTTAATTTTTTTATTCAAACTCAATTTAGTTAACATATAGTGTCTTATTAGTCTCAGAGGTAGAATGTAGTGATTCATCAGTTGCATATAATGCCCAGTGCTCATTCCATCAAGTGCCCTCCTTAATGTCCATCACCCAGTTACCCCATCCCCCACCCCTTTCCCCTCCAGCAACCCTCAGTTTGTTTCCTAGAGTTTACCATCTCTTATGGTTTGGCTCTCCCTCAGTTTTAATCTTATTTTACTTTTCCTTCCCTTCCTTTATGTTCATGTGTTTTGTTTCTTTATTTCCACATATTAGTGAAATCATATAGCATTTATCTTTTCTCTGACTGATTTATTTCATTTAGCGCAATACCCTCTAGTTCCATCCACACTGTTGCAAATGGCAAGATTTCATTCTTTTTGATGGCTGAGTAATATTCCATTGTATATATAATATTCCATTGTATATAGATGTGTACATACATACATACATATATGTAAATGTATACATATACCACATATTCTTTATCCATTAATCTGTCAATGGACAGCTAGGCTCCTTCCATAGTTTGGCTATTGTGGACATCTCTGCTATAAACATTGGGGTGCAAGTGGTGCCCCTTCAGATCATTACATCTATATCTTTGGGGTAAATACCCAGTAGTGCAATTCCTGGGTCATAGGGTAGCTCTCCTTTCAACTTTTTGAAAAACTTCCACACTTTTCTGGAGTGGCTGCACCAATTTTCAATCCCATCTACAGTGTAGGAGGGTTCCCCTTTCTCTGCATCCTCACCAACACCTGTCTTATTAATTTTAGCTATTCTGACTGGTGTGAGGTGGTATCTCGTTGTGGTTTTGATTTTTATTTCCCTGATGCCGAATGGTGTTGAGCAGAATCTGCATTTTAATGCACTGTTCAGGTGGCTCTGGGAATACATTTCAAAAAAGGGTTTTTTTTTTTTAGATTTATTTTATTTTATTTTATTTTATTTTATTTTATTTTATTTATTCGACAGAGAGACACAGTGAGAGAGGGAACACAAGCCGAGGGAGTGGGAGAGGGAGAAGCAGGCCTCCCGCTGAGCAGGGAGCCCGATGCGGGGCTCGATCCCAGGACCCTGGGATCATGACCTGAGGCAAAGGCAGAGGCTTTAACAACTGAGCCACGCAGGCGCCCCCAAAAAAGGTTTTTTAAATTTGAGGATGACCTTGGGCTGCCTCAGTATGGTATCTCAGGCCATGATAACAGGGATCTAAATGATATGAAACTGAACAACTTCCCATTTCTCTTTTCATCACCAGCCCCCAAAACCAGCCCCAGACCAGTAATCCATTAAGATCCCACCATGCAGCTGAATCCTGCCTTCTGTCCTAGACCGACATGTAGTGCAACCAACCAGAAGCAGCCCGATCTAACCAATCCCAAGAAAGTGACCGTTCTCTGGATGGATGAGGAAATTCGAGAAGTCTCTGTGCCGAAATTGCTCTTAATGCCTAGGTTTCACGTCACAAATATGCTTAAAAATTGGTCACTGCCTCTCTCACCAATAAAACTGAACTGAGTACCAAATCATCGGGAGGATAGAGGACAGAGCTTTAGAGGCATCTAAAAGTAATATATTTAACTCTTGTCCCCCGTGGCACTTGCTACGTCCTGTTTAAACAGCACAATGCTAAGCAGGCAGTGAGAAAGGACCAGAAACAGAAATGTCAGCGCTGACTGGGGGACCTAGGAAAGCTCCAAATTCAGGACCTGCAAACTCAGAGGCCATCATGGGCCAGGCAGGGATGATGGCTGGTTATATAAATTATGAAAACACAATACAGAAGGGAAGGCCTTGGCAATTAGAAATGCACACTGTTTCTAGTTTTCAACAATGCTGGATTGACCAAAACTAAACAAATAAACAACAAAAAAAACCCATGCTGGGGCTCATATTTGCAGACTACTAATGTGTGCTTATTCAATTTCATTTGTTCCCCTTTAGTTGAGAGGAGACAGTTTCCAGGAGTCACTCGGGGACTTATGTGCAGCTGATACACATCGACCAGGCCCTGACGATACTTAAATATTTGACTGTCACCTCTAAGTTCATGCAACCAGTAGACCAAAGGACAGAAATACACCCACACTCTCTTCTGTTGTCTGCCCTTAAAAACTTACATTTTGCATTCATAATAGGGAAAAACAAATACATAGGAAAAAAATTTTAAATCAATAAGGAGTGCATAGATAAACGTATTTATCTGTGTAAAATAAGAGAGTTTTCCAGATGCAAGGGATCTTAGCTTCTATTACAAATTCTTTAGAAGGGGCACTTGTCTGGCTCAGTTGGTAGAGCATGATCTCAGGGTCGTGAGTTTGAGCCCCACATTGGGCATAGAGATTAGTTAAAAAAAAATTCATTGGAAGGGTAAATCCATCAGCGGGATACCATCAATGATCTAAACATTTGTTGATCTTACTTTTGTTGACAATGACATTCTTAAAAGAATGCTGGTACTTATGTTCTCATCGAGGATACATCAAAACACAGTGGGGGGTGGCGGAAAACCTATGCTTTAAAAATTTTTTATTATTTATTTATTTATTATAATAGATAATAAATTATAATAAAATACATAATATAATATGTTAATGTATAATGTAATAAAATATATTTATAATATTTATAATAAATAATAAATTATTATTTATTTAATAAAGGGGGGAGGGGGAGAAGCAGAGGGAGAGGAATGGAGAGAGAGAATCTTAAGCAGGCTCCACACACAATGTGGAGCCTGATCTCACAACCCTGAGACCATGACCTGAGCCAAAGCCAAGAGTCAGACGCTTAACCAGCTGAGCCACCCAGGCACTTTACCTTAATTTTTTTAAATGTGTGTTTATAAGTACAAAGTCTTGCTGTGTTTACTCTCAAGGAACTTCAGTAAAAATCCCCAAGGTTTGGCAACAGTCAACAGTTGTACCACCAAGACGTGAGCTTTAGGAGGTTAAGGATGTTTTTTGTCTTGTTTACCTCCATATCCCCAGGCACCTAGAATCGTGCCTGTCACAAAGACACTCAGCCTGTTGCCATGACTCTCATTTACCCCTTGGTGGTGAATATCAGCTGCCTGGAAGATTGAAATTCTGAAATATTTTAGAACCCACTGGTGCTATGCAGAGGACCTGTATCTCCAGATGCTGAGTAATGAGTGAAGTAAAAGAGTGAATGAGAAAATACAAGGGACCATCTGGAAAGGTTTCAGTAAATAACAGAGCTTGATGGCAGAGTTTGAAAGGATGGCGGTAAGGGGTTGAGCTGAGAGAGAATCAGGGGAGGTGAGCCTTCTGAACGTTTGTGCCATGATTCAGAGTGAAGATGTGAGAGAATGGGGAGAAAAAGTAGCATTTTCTCAGTTAGGCAGGCAGTACAAAGCAGATGGGAAGGAAAAAGAAAACTAGGGGTTGAGGGAGAGGACTAATTGGCAGGAAAATGGCAGAAAAGCCATTTTGTCAGGAGTTCCTAGTTTCTCCTTAAGCTTTGCTAGTCCATAGTGCTCTATATCCAGGGAATGCAAAGTGTTGGCTAGATAATATATAATTAAGCTTGAAAATACCCGATGGGGGGCACCTACGTGGCTCAGTCAGTTAAGTGTCAGACTCTTGATTTTGGCTCAGGTCATGATCTCAGGGTAGTGGAATCAAGTCCCATGTCAGGCCCTGCGCTCAAAATCAGCATGAGGTTCTCTCTCCTTCTCCCTCTGCCCCTCCCCTTGCACGTCTGCGCGCTCTCTCTCTCTCATTCTTAAACAAATAAATAAAATCTTAGGAAAAAAAAAACAAAACAAAACCCTACGGGGTCCCTGGCTGGCTCAATTAGTAGAGCACACAGCTCTTGATACCATGTTGGGGGTAGAGTTTACTTAAAAAAATAGCCCCTTAAAAAAAAAAAATGCCCTGTAAGGGAGATATTGTACTACACCCTGGAAATATGGTCGGAACAGCCAGAGAGAAAGACAACTGGTCAGTTGGCTGGCCTTACGGACCAAGAGGCTGCTGCCCCAGGCATGAAGAGAGCCCACCCTGAAGGGTGTTCCCAGAAACACAGGATCCCGAATGACTGTGTACATTGTCACTCTTTTTCTCCAATACGTATGTGCACAGAAGTTAGATTCGGCATTACCTTTTTTTTTTTTTTAACTATACCATAAAAATGTTCTGCAAAGCTCTGTATCAGTGTGATTAGGCAGAGGAAGCTGGATCTTATGGAAGGCTCAAGAAACTTTTGATCCCATTAGAGTTACTGGGAGATTTGCAGAGCAGAGCAGAGAAGGTTAATGTCTATCCAGGGCTTAATTTATGATCTGAGTGTACAAACCTCTTTCAAGACCGTACAGCTGACTAATGAATTTATTAGGGAGATTAATGCTTATTATCTGCCGTTTCGAGCTGTGCTGATATGTGCTAACTTGATTCGTGTGCCTTGCAACATGCCGAAACGTCCCCAGTGCATCGAACCGGCAGCTGTGTTTCCCAAACTTGGTGCTCCCACAGTTTAAGGTGGGGGTTTGAGGGGAGCCAGTCCCTACTCCTGTATTGGCTTCCGTGCCTTGAAGCCCGTTCCTGGGGGGGCTGGCACAGTCCCCCCACCCCATCAGCCTTGCTCCAGGCTTGCCTTGAGGAGGCGGAAGCAATTTACCTGCCATGGGTAATTGTCGCCACCCTCTGGCAAGCCAGGTGGTCTTAGGGAAGGCAAACGTTTCTTACCCATTGACCCTCATCTTCAGCCCACTCCACTCCTACCTCAGACACCTAAGCAAGTGAACCATACTGTATATCCAGACGGAAATAATCTCATTAAGGCAGAAATTAGCAAGGCGGGCCCAATCACCTGCTTCACCCACAGAGTCACATGTGCAAGGGTTCAGTAGGGTCCTCCTCCTCCGCGTAAGAGCTTTCCTTTGACTCAGAGTTGCGTGAAAACAAGGGGTTTGTGAAGAAAGACTGAATCTATGCCATGAGATGAAAACCATAGGCATTTGGCCTTTATCTTTTACCTAGACTGGGTAACTCCTATGGCCCAGTTGTTCAGCTCAAGTAGATTCTACCCTACTGATATTATCAAGAAACACAGCATCTCTCTCAAGGACCAACTCACCACTCCTTGAATTGTCTAAGAACCTCAGGGGGTTATTCAACTCAAAGTGGGGGAGGAGAGAGCTGCCAGGTACCAC
This sequence comes from Procyon lotor, assembly GCA_028646535.1. Lineage (NCBI taxonomy): Eukaryota > Metazoa > Chordata > Mammalia > Carnivora > Procyonidae > Procyon > Procyon lotor. The sequence continues at coordinate 62,121,065 of CM053603.1, forward strand.
AGGGTCTCATGCCATTGGAGCCTTGGCTGCAGGTTGAGTCTGATGCTACACAGCCCAAAGGCTGTGGGACCTTTATCTGCTATGACAGTGGGACTCTTACCTGTCCAGTGATGCCTGGGCCCACAATGCCCCAACTCCGGATTGATTTAAGATTAGAGCTCTGTTAATTAACCTTCAAGTGCTTCACGTAATTCCTGAGATGTGTATTTGTCTTCAGCTGTGGGCCATGCCAGGGCTAACGGCCCGCCTCCCCAACACCCTCTCCCACTTCTTTCTGCTCTAAACATCGGTTACCAGCCCCAAGACCCTACTCCCTCCTCCTGAGCTCCTTTCTGAGGCTTTCTCCTCATGGCTGCTGTTAGTGGACCTACCTCAACTGGAGAGAGATTCTCAATGTGTTGAATCTCAAAAGAATAAGAGCTGGGGCTTTTCAATTCCTCTTGTTCCCTACAAAATGTCCCTGCCTCCCCCTTGGAGGACAGCTCGGTAAAGGGGGAGGGTCCCAGCAACGAACGCCTCGTCACCTTCCTTTGCTCCTAAGGATGCCTGAAAAGAGACTTCCCTGAAAGTTAAAAAGCTGGCCATTTTCACTGCCTTGTCCTCACTCCCTCGTAAAATAACAAAAAGGAAGAACATGGTTTCTGCTCCACTGGGCATCCCACCGAGAGCGATCTGTAGCAATTTCTGGTTCTTTCCACTAAAGAATTATTGTTAAGTGTTAGGGGGCAGATGAGGGGTCTTAGCTGAGGGGGATCACTCCTCTTCGGCTATGGTCTCGATTTTTCTCCTTCAGGGTTATACTAACTGTCTTCTGTCTGTTCGCTCTGCAATACCCCAACGCTCAGGCCTGCTTATGCATTTACTTAACGTTTGAAATTTATTCTTATCTTTGTCTTGCTTTCTTCGCAGGTGAAAACCTGCTGATGTGCTCTGGAAATTCGGGCTGCTCTTCCACTCATTATCCCAGGTAGATTTGTCTTCTGTCTGCTTGCAAGACGCTGCAGGTCAGCTCTCTGACTTGGGCGTGGGTCCATGCTGTGGACTACAGGCTGGTGTCCCTGCAACCTTCCAATGTTGAAATCCTACCCCCCACCCACCCCCACCCAGATGGTGATATTAGAAGGTGGGGCCTTTGGGAGGTAATTAGGATTAGGTGAAGTCATAAGGGTGAAGCCTTCGTGATGAGATTAGTATCCCAATAGGAGTCAGGAGGAGCTTGCTTCCTTCCTCTGCTCTCTGCAGTGTGAAGATACAGTGAGAAGTCAGCAGTCTACAACCCGGGGGAGCGTTCTGACCACTGCCTGATGATGCTGGTCCCCTGATACCGAATCCCAGCACCAGAACTGTGAGAAATCTATTTCTGTTGTTCATAAGCCACTCAGGCTATGGTCCTCTCTTCTAAGCCACCTCATTCAGACAGCAATCTCGTTTAATGTGCTGGGTTACAGGTCTGAGGAAGGGTGTGAGAGAGATTTATTTGGCTACCTTTAACAGGAGTTATTTCCTGATTGAGGTATGACCTGAAAACAGGTTCTCCCCTCAAGAAAGGCAGAAATGAAAATACTACGACACTTCCTATATCACACACTGAACAGCAGCTCCTGCTGCTCTAGCTCAAGATGCATATCTGTTGGGGGGCACCTGGATGGTTCAGTGGGTTAAAGCCTCTGCCTTCAGCTTAGGTCGTGATCTCAGCGTCCTGGGATCGAGCCCCGCATCGGGCTCTCTGCTCAGCAGGGAGCCTGCTTCCCCCTCTCTCTCTGCCTGCCTCTCTGCCTACTTGTGATCTCTCTCTCTCTCCATCAAAAAATAAATAAATCAAATCTTAAAAAAAAAAGATGCATACCTGTTGGAATTTCTCGTGCACTCTCATGTGGTTTTGCAAACTTAGTTGTTTTGTCACTGGCAAGTTATGCACTGCTTTCCTGATCTGGGAGAAGAAAGAGCCATTCATTCAACTGACCTCAGGGTTCAGGCGTAACCAGGGTCCTAAGTTGTCTTTCAACACATACGGTTCACATATGGAATGTGCAAGAATGTTCCAAAAGTCCAAAAATAAATTTGTACACTCCCCTTTTCCTTGAATCATTATTCTGTCTTTTTGCTACTTCACTCTTAATAAAGACATGGGCCCAGAGAAATATTTCTCTACTTCAAGAAAAATAACAGCAAGAACAAAGATCAGTAAATGAAAACCAGCACTGAATAGGAAAATTCACTTCTTGTGTTTCTCCTTTACTCTCTCGCTACTGCCACAGTCACACTTCTGACACCAGAGGTGTGGATTTTTTTTTTTCCTCCAAAATACCAAGCAATTTTCTATGAAACCAGCTAGGTGTCCTATAAGTCAATTCAATTCTGACACTAACTGGAGGTAAGGTATACCACACAGATGAAGGGCTCAGTCCCACAAGACTGCCCCCCACTTCAGATGCTAATCACTGAGTGGTAGGTGCTCAGGTGACCCACAACTTCTGTTCAACTTGGCTGCAAATCAGAGGTTCCCATGAGTCTCCCCTTGCATTTGATTATTTGCAAGAACAGCTCACAAAACTCAGGGAAACACAGTTACCATTTATTCTACTATATAAGGTGTGATAAAGGACACAAATGAAAAGCCACAGCAAGGGAGACAAAAGGTGAGGTCTGGAAGGGTCCCAAGCATGCGAGCTTCTGTCCTCATGCAGTTGGGGTACACCACTCTACCAGCGTGTAGATGTGTTCGCCAACCAGGAAGCTCTCCAGATCCCATACTTTGGCATTTTTACTGGGGGTTCACCATGTAGACAGGATGGACCATTAATCCCTTCGCCAGCCCTCTCCTTTCTCTGGAGAATGGGGGCTGGGCTGAAAGTTCCAAGCTTCTAACCATGACTTGGCCATTCTAGTGACCAGTCCCCCATCCTGGAGCCCACCGAGAGTCACCTCATTAGAACAAAAGGCACTATCATCACCCAGGAAATTACAAGGGATTTAGGAGCCCTGTGTCAGGGACTGGGGTCAAGGGCCAAATATTAGAATAAAAGATGCTCCTAATGCTCTCTGACTTGGGAATTTCCAAGGGTTTTAGGAGCTATGTGCCAGGAAACAGAGTCAGAGACCGATATATCTATATCTTTATCTCTCTAGTTCTACATCTACTTTTTGTTATTTCATAGGCTCTCGGCCTCCAGGTCAGGGAAATGATTTGGAATGGTGGGGACCATGGTGCCTTGGAGCCCTCACCAGCCAGTTCCAGCTGATCCTTTGTCACACAAGGAATGTATGATTTCTCTATTTTTATATTTTGGCTGAAATTTTGTAAAAACACCGGGTAGTCCAAACTAAACATGTCCGCAGGCCAGATCTAGGCTTCAGGCTACACGTTTGGAAGCTGAGATGGGAAACGAGAAGGTCTGGAAGTGCAGTTAGCCAGGCTTGTAAAGTAAGCTGTAGGCCACTGAACTCAGCTTCGCAATTGTTTCCTGAGAGACCAGCCAGAACCTCCCAGCATCCTCCGCACCAAACTTCATCTGAGTTACTTGTTTTGAAGAATAGATCGCACATACTATGAAAAGCAAAGTGTGCTGCTTCCGTCATCCCCTAGCTTTAGCAGACAGAAAGGAACTGTATTCTCTCCCTTTGTCCGAGGAGAAAAAGATTCAGAGAACAATTTTCCTTGGTCCAAATCAGAATTCCTAATTCGGAAGTAGCCAGGTGATGATGGGTGAGTTACGTTCACTGGTACTTTCCCTCCCTGCATCTGGAGGACAGAGAGCAAGAGGTAGAGGAGTGCCTACCTGCTGAAAGGAAACGATGGGATGAGAATGCAAGAGATGTTCGATTATGGGATATTTGCAAATATCTGTGAGGCTGGTATCATGTAGTCAAAACATCTGGATGCGTCACCCAAACTGTCAGCCTCTGGATATCTGCCCGGCATGGGAGTGCCAGGAGGGGGCTCTTTCCCCTTACAGATGCAATGCCTGTCCCTTCCTTTCTTGATTCTTTTGCCCGACAGTGGAATCTGGAGTTGTTCCATTTAGAATCCCCGTACTATCAATAAGTCACCCATGATGGCTAGTCTATCCCTATCATAGCCCCAGGATGCCAGACCATTCTCACTGGTCCTCTCGCTATATTTTTTAAAGATTTTATTTCTTTTTTTTTGACAGAGAGAGTGAGAGAGCACAGGCAGGGGAAGCAACAGAGGGAGAGGGGGAAGTAGGCTCCCTGCTGAGCAGGGAGCACGATGCGAGGACTCCATCCCAGGACTCTGGGATCACGACCTGAGTCGAAGGCAGACCCTTAACTGACTGAGCCCCCCAGAGGCCACACTGGTCCTCTATACTGAGTAACATCCTCGGGGCTCATGTTGGAGTGTACATATAACACGCACGCTGTCTAATTGTAACCGGAGAGGTTACACACTGAGGAAGCTGGCTTTTCTCTGGCAACGGCCCTAGCAATGAGCAACGTCCAAGGTTACATTAGAAAGAAAATCCAGATTAAATAATGAAGAGGGAAGTGGATATGAATAAGCACAACCAGCGTTTGACTTAGCAAGCAGGAAAAGACAACTTAATTATTCCCAAATGCATAAAAATAATGCTAATGGGTACATCAAACTAGGCAAACAAAACATGTGATCTGACAGTGCCTTAATGAATGGATACAATTTTTAATTAGACCGTCAATTATCTGTAAGCAAATGAGTGTTGGGAAATTACTTGTTTTCTTTAGTCTCCCAAATTTGTATTCTTGGAGTTATATTTGAGTCATCTCTATCTCTAAAAATAACAAGATTCCAGAACCTGCTCATTGTTACCTTCTTATGCTTTTCTTTTTTTTTTATTTCTTTTAAAGATTTTATTTATTTATTTGATAGAGAGAGAGAGAGAGAGAGTGGGAGAGGGAATTTCTTCCCACTGAGCAGGGAGCCAGATGCGGGGCTCAATCTCAGGACCCTGGGATCATGACCTGAGCCTGACCTGAGCCGAAGGCAGATGCATAACAACTGAGCCATCCAGGCACCCCTTCTTGTGCTTTTCAAGTCTACCCTTCCCTCCTTCTCTCAGCTAACATCTTAGTGCAGTGCTCCCCAAACCTCAACTATATTGACAAATCTTCTGGGGATTTTGTTAAAATGTATATTCTAGTGCAGACCCTGTTAGTCCAGAGGCCACACTTTGAGTAGCAAGGCCCTAGCCTGTGCTGTCCTCCCCACCCTCTCCTCAATTCTAACCACCCTCCCCTTTACCCTCTAACCTTATTGTCCCTGCAGGTAAACATCTTTCCCAGGCCCTCCTGTATCTCACTGGCAGGTGAATGTTTCTTCAGTACAGCCCTGGTGGTTTCAGAAAGGGATCAACCAACCTCCCTGAAACGGAAAGCGATGCAGAGCACTCCAACAGTTTGGGGTGGGGGGTGGGGGATGGTATTGACTAGTTGACCCTTCTGGAACAGCTCCACTGAGCAGGTAAGCATTCAAGTTCCTCCTAATCACCCCATTGTCTGTGTAGTATTTCTCTAGTTGTGATCTCTGCTTATCACAACCAGCCCCAAAGGGTGCTCTGCTGCCGTTTTAACACCCTTACCTGAGAAGGGCCCAAACTCGCCCTCCTTATTTTTTGGTTTACTTAGCACAAAAAGGAAGTAGTGATAGAAATTCTGAAGGGCATCATAGGAATCAGATTCAAGTCTCTGATCTTAAGGCAATACACTCCAAAGCCCCAAAATCCCAAAGCCCCAAAGCCCAGTATAATTTACTTAGAAAACATCTGACTTTCTTTCCCAACTCCAACCTCCATTATGATGAGCATCATCTTATTTCTAGTGTCCTAGAAGCTGTTTCCCTAGGGACTGGGCCCAGATTAAAAAAACCTTTCAGACACATTGTATTCTCCCACTAAGTTCTGCTTTCCATTTGTGGGGGGCAGGGGGCAGGGTACATTTCATGGTCCGTGGCCAAATGGTAGACACAACAAATGATCTCATCCTTCCTGAACCAGCTTTGCTGTCAAAGAAGCATTTTGTGATCCAGGTGAGACCTACCTCTCCATATACAGAAAATGGTTGGTCCACATATAAAAAATGGCCATAACAATTATTTAACCATAAAATCTCCATGACATATATAAAACATACATTAACCAACATTAATTTATCTACCAGACACAACAGGCACAATGCCTAAGGCCCATGATACTTTTAGGGGACTGGGAAAATGTTTTAATTTTAATTTCTTTTAAAACAGGAAGAAAAAATAACCCTAATAATATGAATGTAATAATAAATTCAGTCTGGACTACATTAATCTTCATACTAATGTAGTCATAAAATATGTTTTTATATTTTTTATAAAAGGAAGGGACCCACCAAGACAAAAGTGCCGAGGGCCTGTGAAAGTCACATTGTGGTCGTGACTGTAATAAAAGGGTCATTCTCTCCGAATTTATCCAAAGCCCTATGGCTGACTGTCAAGGTCTTCCACACCTGTGTCGGCCTCAATCCACATGGACAGCTTATTACTAATTTTCTTCTACTTGGACCCTCCGTGCTAGCCGACCTGATCCTTTCCCAACTATTGTTTGGGTGAGAGCCCCAGGCCAAATGTTCTTTCAGTAATGTGTCTTTATTCTCTCCTTCCACATCTGGAAAGCTCTCCACGCTGCTAGTCCAGAACCTACCCATTTTAATCCCGCCATTTGTCACGAACCCTTCCCTGACTGCCACCGCCTACATTTACCTAGGTTCTAACCTACAGCGCAGTGACTTCACCGTACCCACCAGAAGAACAGGCAACCCCAGATGGGAAGCAAACACTGATTTTCCTGCTGGGAAACTGCTCCCACCAAAGGAAAAAGAGATTTGGCCAATTTAGTTTCATAAGCTTTTGGCGATGTAGAGGAAATAGTCGGATGTCTACTTAGCCATGTTTAATGTATTCATTTAAACACAGAGAAGTATTTAAAATAGCTTTTTATGTAAAAACCATATCTTGATTTGGAAATACTTCCTTTTGGTCTTATTTCACATTTCGTGAGACAGTTTTATTTAGAACTTCATTGCAGCTGAAGTTCTTAGTCATCACTTGGGCTACGTTTTGAGTCATTAATTGCAGTGTCCAGATGATATCATCTTTACTTCCAGCTAAGTCTTTGCTTCCAAATAAGTCCTTTTTGAGGTCCCTTACGGGGCTATTGCTAGATAATATATCCCAACCCACAGGTGGCTATTCACATAATAGTAGGACTGCTTGCTTACATTTGCAATTTCCTCAATGTCATCACTGAGTTGCTTTTAAAAAAA
>CM053603.1:62128854-62237493 GCA_028646535.1 Procyon lotor
AAGAAAGAAAGAAAGAAAGAAAGAAAGAAGGAAAGAAAGGAAGAAAAAGAAAGGAAGGAAGGAAGGAAGGAAGGAAGGAAGGAAGGAAGGAAGGAAGGAAGGAAGGAAGGAAGGAAGGGGGGAAGGAAGGGAGGAAAGGAGAAAGGGAGAGAAAGAAAGGAAGAGAGAGAAAGAAAGGAAGACAGAAAGAAAGGAAGAAAAGCTATATTTTTTGTAGTCCTTCTTTTTATATAGAAATGAGGAGAAAGACCCCAAACTCTATGCCACACCATCACCTGGCCCCAAGGCAGTAGGGTTAATGTCCTATGAGCTACAAAACCTCTCAAGATTCTGCTCCTTCTGCTTTTGCAATAGCTTCTTCTCTCTCCGGAGTGCAAATGAATGAATCCCTGGGCCCAGCTTTGGTTGCAAACATCATGCCACCCTCTTCACCTTCATGCACTAAATTTCCTCTTGGAATGACCCTCCCCCTGATGCAAAGCAACAATATGCAAACTGATTCTTAGAGGTACTATTTTACATAAAAAGATAAGTCTAAATTTGTATGATGGTCAGCCAGGACCTACCCCCCTCCACAACAGCCTCTACTAAGAAGGCACTGATAGTTTGTAAAGTAAGGAAGGGAGGAGATAATAGACAACACCACATGACCCAGTGCCTGCCCTCCAGGCTCTAATTACTTGTTTGGGGAGACTCAATATCTAAAGAATGAAGTAGCCTCTTGTCCTTCAGGAAACAGGCAAAGCCCGGTGACAGAGTTCAAACAAAGGAGAGATGTCTTCTGACTGGAGTGTTGGGAAAGAGAGACGTAGTGAGAGATAAGGAGCTTGAGATAGTCCTGGAGAAATCAGCTGGGTAGAGAGAGAGACTCCGGGAAAGATAAGAAGACTGATGGACTTGCCTAGGCTAGAAAAGTAGGAAAGTGTAGGAAACCGAAGGGGCCTAAGGCTGCGGGAGCAATTGGTGCTGGCCTGGGAGGCCTTGATTAGCATGTTAAGAAGCTTCTATAGGAGATACAAAAGACCTAGATGAGTGGTCTTTGCCTTCGAGATTGTACTTCTTATAACAGAGATAAAGCTTACAGGGGGGAAACAAGGGAACACATCATTATATGTTGACATTTTGAGCTCAAACATCTATGATATAGAGCAATGGTCAGCAAATATTTTCTAAGGGCCAGATAGTGGGTGTTTCAGGCTTTGCAGGTCGTTGCTGCCTGTCACAACTACTCGGCTCCACCTTCGTACCAAGAAAGCGACCATAGTGTATAAATGAATGGCAAGGCAGGGTTCTAATGAAATTTTATTTACAAACACTATCAGTGGGATGGATTTGGCCCATAGGCCTTAGCTTGCTGGCCACCACTAGTGAAGCACACACGCTTTAAGTAGTGTGGGTCTCTCAGTCAGGAGCCTCTGCTCAAACCTCAGGAAAAATCTGGGTGTTGAAGGATAATTACACTAAAGATGGCATGTCCCAGGGTTCAGAAACAAATAGCATCTAGAAAATTTGGGCTTTATCAATATGTCCTTAGATCTGTTTGAAAACTAGGCCCTTCCAGTCAAATATAATGGATCCTCTTCCCCTCTGGAAATCTGAGTCTTGTATCCAGCAGGTTTAAACCATGGAAAATCTATAAAGTAACCGTAAGCAATGGCCCTTGGTTACCACCTATTTTTATGACTTGGAAGGATTGGTCGTTCATCTGTGGATTCTCAATCCTCTTTCTTTTTTAAGCTTTCATTTATTGTCTGCCTAGTGATGTGCTGGTACAGTGATCCTCAAGGCCCTGAAGGTTCTTCATCACACACACACACACACACACACACACACACACACACACACACACCCCACACACCCTGGGAACATGTATAAGAGTTTGTGCTAGTCCAAAAAGATTTTGGGTCAAAAGACACCCCTCATTTAATCCTCACGTCAATCCTGTGAGGTTAGTACTACTGTTACTATTTCCACTGAAGTAGAAATGAAGAAACTGAGACTCGGAGAGGCTTATAACTTACCCCAGTTCGTACAGTAAGTAAATGAAGTCAACAGAAGCTGGAATTAAAACTCAGGTACATCTAACTCCAAAGCCTATGAGTATAGGCCTTGCCTGTTCCATGACCTGTGCTCTGCCTCAGGAAAGTTACTGCCCACCTGGAGAAGGCATTTGGTCATGGGGAGAAAGAACATTGCTTGCTATGGTTGTCCAGGTTGCCCTGGACAGAACCAGAAACGAGCTGACTAGGCTTAGTCCTGGGGTAGATTCCAGGAACTGAAAAGAGTCAGGGGACATACCCAGATCTTCCATGAGCAGACAAAAATCCAAAAGGCAAGTACCAATACTAGAGCCAAAGGAAGGAACTCTGGTCATTTCCAGAGAAGTCAAATGGGTATCAGATCCAGGGGACAGGTTGAAGCTAGATACAGGGGATAAGACACAAGGACTAGAGTCTCAGAGAAGCGAGTTAAGAAGAAGAAGAAAGAGGAAGAAGCAACTTCAAATTATAGACCAAGAACAAGGCCAGGGTGTGGGGAGCTTGAATTGGATTCCGGCTGCAAAGGAGGAAGTAGGATGGCTTAGAACTGCAAGCTGTGGCCAGAGAGAGGTAATTGAGAATGTCTTCAGGGGAGAAGTGATAATGGGGCTCGAGCTGCCCCTTTAAAGGGCTGGCAAGGCTGGATTGGAGCAGGGAGTTATTCCAGGAGATTTTAACAAATCTGGCTCTATGCCTGATCAGGGAATAGCAAGCTGGTACTGGCGTTATATAGACTTGAGGAGTTACCTATTCCATGAATACTCTTGCTCTTTACCACCCCTATGGTCCAGGAATGAAGCATCTGATGTTCATGTCAAGGGATTGCCCTGCATCGAACCAGAGGATCTAAAGCTTAAAATATAGAGCTGGGCTTCTGTCAGCTTGCACAGGGAATCTACCTTAGAGGTTTATCACTCTTCGTTTTGGATGTATTAAAATGTGCATATTACAAAATAAAAAAATTTTAAATGTGCATATCACTCAGAATATGGGTCTGTCACTAAGACTCTCTCTGAAGCAGCTTGGACATCAATAATTGGTCAATCTGGAAACCTCTCACTCCTGCAAAAGTATGAATGACACCAGGTGCCCCCCTTCCTTCACGCAGAGGACTGTGTCACACCTTATTATAAATGAAATAATGAATCGAGTTCGCTGTTGTTTTGCTGGGCTCTGACTTTGGAAATAAGCTCTACACTCCTCTGCACTCACTCCACCCTCCCCGCCCCAGCAAAGGTTCAAAGTCTTCCTGGCTAAAGCTAATTCTGAATTCTGAAATAACATCTGGGCCACTAAAGCATGATCACATGACTGTGTAATATTAATTTTTCCAAAGAACAGACAGGGTACAGAACATGAGCTGACTTGTCGGGACAAAACGTCTCCCTTTCACACGAAGCTCCTAGAACAAAGATTGTGAGGGGAACCTGCCCTCCTCCCCATGCAGATGGGAATCTCAGAAGTACCCTGTGGGGCACAGTGATCCTGACTCTCACGAGCCACGAGGTTGCAAGACATTGAGAAGGATTGGTTGGGGTTCAGCAAAATAGAGCATTGGGCCCCTATTCCTTTTAGAAATCTTTTAAAACAGTATCCAGGAAGAAGAAAAGCCCAAGAATGGTTAAGAGAATCTGTAAAACAAATGAAGGCCGTGGAGATGCCCACAACAAGCAGGAACTCTGAGTGGATTTTAAATTCTCATTAATATACCAGGGTGTGATCACACTGCTTCTCTGTCTGAGGTCCTAAGAAGCCATAGGCCCCAGCTGGGAGAGCACATGGATGGCTTGGTCTGTGTCTGAACCTCGAGTCCACACTGAGGGGGGAGGACAGGTTTGTCAGGACCCTCAGCCCTTACCCCCTAGGAGTGACGCGAGGCCAGTGCAGAACACGCTTCCTCATTGTCAGGGGGAACACAGTAACACAAGGCTTGCTTAATTTCATTTTGTTTGAGCACTGAAAAGCAAAAGGATTATAGCACATGGCACTTTTTTTTTTCTGAACAGGAATAGAGCAGATGGGATACAGGGCATCTACACAATTATTTTGTTACCCGTGGGTAATTACTGATGTTTGCTTCTTCTCAGAACAGAACCATCTGGAACTTTAATGTCATCAGACAGGTGTGTGCGTGAGTGTGTGTGTGTGCTCAGTCTGACTGAAGATGGGACATTCTGTCATCAGGGTCTTTGATTTAGAGCCAACCCAGCCCGTCCCTGGCACAGTTGGGAAGCAAAATCATAGACCATCAGAACGCAAGTTTGGGGAGGACCCCTCGAAATCACAGTTGCCCGCCCCTGGGCAATAGAGATGGGAAATTAAAACTTCTTAGGATGGTCCCACAGCTGGATGACCTTGATGACAGGTTAAGAACCCAGACTCCAGAAAGATACAGTGGAGAGAACATTGGCCTACAACCCAGCAGATCTGGGTTCTTCTACCACGTTTGTTACCCACGGGCCAGCTGTGTGGATCTTAGATAAGTCACTTAGCCTCTGTCAGTTTCCTTATGTATAAAAACGACTACATCAGTTTATTTATTTATAAAAGATTTTCTTTATTTATTGACAGAGGGGCACAGTTAGAGAGGGAACACAAGCAGGGGGAGTTGGAGAGGGAGAAGCAGGTTTCCCTCCAAGCGGGGAGCCAGATGTGGGGCTCGATTCCAGGACCCTGGGATCAGGACCTGAGCCCAAGGCAGATGCTTAACAACTGAGCCACCCCATCTGTCTTCTCTCAGAGGTTTGTCGGACAGAGCAAATGGATCTGAAGGTGCTTTACAAAGTGCTCTATAAAAATAAATGATTGTGTGTCTGTGTATGCATGTCTATACTAAAATGTAGTCTGTACGGTTTCATGGGAGAAGAGTCCAAATTTGTTAGAATTCTTCGGGTTGTTCCACTGTAAATAATAAATCCCAACTCAAATTTGCTTAGAAAGGAAGAAGGGGGGAGAGATGGAGGTTGGGGTGGAGAGACTGAGATTGATTTATTGATCCCACAACTAAAAAGTCTATATAGACTAATCCATATTAGTCTAAAGGGGATAGGCTTCAGTTTCTGCTGGATCTAGGGACTCAAGCAACATCATCTGGCCTCATCCTCTCTCCTCATCTCAGTTGTCCTCTTGAATGCTTCCATTATTAGGCTTTCCACAGTGGCTCCTAGTGGATTTGTGCTCACACCACCTTTCCAACTATCCATCTCAATGGAAAGAGGAGCATATGGGCCTGACTTGGATCACATGCCCGTAGATTTTTAACACGTGGGGTGAATGGGTGCCACATGTGAGAGTAACTTTGTACACAGTCTTCAGTAGATCATTTCTTTTCTTTTGTTCTTTCTTTTTTTCAGGTTTTGCTTAAGCGGGTGTGTGAGGGATGGCTAAGAGTTCAAAATTACATGGTAAGGACTATGCTGAAGGGATTGGGGATGCTTAAAAGAGAGGGAACCATGGACAAGCAGAGGGACTGTGGTGACTGTTTTCAGATATTGGAAGTGCTGACATATGGAACATGCTTTCAATGTCCTGAGTTGCTAAGGAGGGCTCCACCAGCAGTCCATGGGGCATTCAGAGACAGGGAGATTTAGAACAAATGGAGAAGCACTTCTAACATTTGGGGTTGCCAACACTGAAGTTTCTTGTCCTGGGATGTGCTAAGTTTCCCGTCACATGAGGTATAGGGGCAGGAGTGGGGACAATCACTTCTCACAAATTTATAGAGGAGATTCAGGTCTTTTTTGAATATTTTCCCTAGAAAGTGGTATAGCAAATGCTCCCCTCACTCATGGCCCTCAGTCTTTGCCAGGTCGTCATGGTCTGGCTGACTTCCACCTTCCAGCATCTGTCCTCAGAGCCTGAGGGACTTCTCTGGAACTGTACAAGGTCATTCTGTCATCCTGTGTATGACAGACTTGAAGGGCTGCAAATTATTATACCCCTAAGAGTAGCCCTCAACCAGTGACTCTTAGGAGTTGGCATATAAATATCTCAGCCATCTTGCCATCTCATAGGATAATTCCCAGGACATGTTTTGTACCTTTTCTCAGAGTTTCTCTGGGAGGTTAGGCTCAAGTTGTCCACAGAGATGACTTGCTTAATGACACACCGTGTACTGGCTGCCTTCCCTTCCCAATCTCACTTCCTTCTCCCCTACAGTTGTCCCTGGATCACTCTGTTCCCAAATAAATGACTTTCACTGGAATCTCATTTCAGGGTGTGCTTCTGAGGGAATCCATATTAGGAATGGTAGCTCCTAACAGTATAGTCAGTGAGCATCCAGAAGCAGGGGTTACTCTGGGCTGTGGGTGCCACGGGAGACATTGAGGTAGCTGAGGTGTGGCTCCTGAGTGTGCGAACCGTCGGAGAAGAAGGGGAAGATGGACTGCTCCGTGACGCATTCTGTATCAGAGGGTCAGAGATGTTATGGGATGCAGCCCAGGAGCAGTGAGGCAATCAGCCTGGGCGTTCTTCTGCATTGACTTGGTTTCCACAAGCAAAGAATATTTTTGGAACGAGAACTCCTGGAGGCCAGTCCTCCTTGCCTTTTTTGGCCAGGGCCTGCCTGGGAGACACACCATGCATATCCATGTTCTCAGGAAAATGTACTTAACAGTGATCCTGTCTTTCCCTCACAGTCTCTCCCAGCCTGAGGCCAGGCAGCTGGAGAAGCCGGCAGCAATCAGGGTGGGCGCATTTCCAGGCCCTCAGCCTGCTGGGCCATGACGCTGGCACCAGGGAACTGAGCTTGCTTCTTCTCCTTTTTTTTTTTTAAGTTTATTTATTCACTTACGCTTCTTAGTAATCACCATACTGAACATGGGGCTCGAACTCATGACCTCAAGATCAAGGGTCGCATGCTCTTCTGTCTGAGCCAGCCAGGCACCCCACTGAGGTTGCTTCTTGATTTTAGAAATGAAAAGGATGAAAATCCCCTAGTCCTCTTCACCTCTATCTACTCTTTTAAGGCTCAATTCCAATCCTGCTTCCTCTGTTAAGTCTTTGTGGACGAGCTTTCTCCCCGCCTGCCGCTCCCCCATTCTCCCCTAAGCTCCTCTGCTTAGGGATCTTATGAGAACTTCTCTCTTCTTACTTTGAGTTACCACCACCCTTTCCTTGTGTACAGTTCTACTTTGTGGACAGAAGCAATGGTGTTTATTGAACACTGTGTTTCATTGGTTAAGGAGTACATTGTTTACAGGGAGTCAAAGATATGTAAATATACATTTAGAAAACTTGAAAAACCCACATGTCCCTTGGGGAGGAAAAGGATGCAGAAGTTTTTACGATCCTACTATGAGATAATTACATAGCTATTAAAGAGAAAAAGGTACACGTATGCGTAAGGATGTGGGGGAAAAAAATCAATGTCAGTGAAAAAAGTAAACCAGAGCCATGAAAAGACACCTAAAAGCCAAAAATATATATTGCTAAGTGAAAGAAGGCAGTCTGGAAAGAATTTGTACTGTGTGATTGCAACTCCTTGACATTCTAGAAAAGGTAAAGAGCAAATACAGTGAGATCAGTGGCTGCCAGTGGCTGAGGTGAGTGGGGGTGGAGGGTAGGGGTGAATAGGTAGAGCACAGCGGGTTCTTAGGAAGTGAAACTATTCTGTATGACGCTGTCAAGGTGGATTGGTGACATGATGTATCTGGCAAACCCAGAGAACCCAACAGAAAGGGTGAACCCTAATAGACACTGTGGAGTTCAGTTAATAATGTATCAATATTAGCTCATCAATTCTAACACATGGATCACACAAGATGATAACATGGGGATACTGAAAGGGAAGCAGAGTAAAGGGGAGCTCTCTGTACTCTGCTCAATTTCCTTTAAGCCTGAACCTGCTCCATGAAATAAGTCTATTAACTAAAATATTATAGAACAATAGGAATAGTATGATTCCATTTGAATAAAAAATAATTGGATGGGTATAGCTGACTATCTGTTATGTTTGAAAACACAGCCAGAGGTCTAGAAAAACCAGTGTACAGGAAGCGGTTAACAATACTTCTGGCCGACGATGAGTGGCAAAGAAAAGGAAAGACTGTCTCCTTTTAATGAAATATTCAGATATGAAAAGGTATATAGAATAATGTAATGAACACCTGTGTACCTCTCCTACCCCCACCAACCAGCTGCTGAATCAAAACATGAGTAGGATTCATACTTGTTGTTCTATGTACTTTTATATCTTATAATATGAACACAAGCTTATGTATTTATATTGTGATAAGAAAGAAAGAAAGAAAGAAAGAAAGAAAGAAAGAAAGAAAGAAAGAAAGAAAGAAAGAAAGAAAGAAAGAACAGTGATCAGACAAGGTACTGCATGAGAACAAAGGTAGAAGCAATGGGTTGTGGCTAGAGTTGGGGACAGTCAGAGGTTGGTAGACAAGTGTTATTGAAGCTGGGGCAGAATTGAGTAAAGAGGAAAGGGGAATTAGCAAATGCAAAAACAAAGAGCTGGGACAAAGGGCCCAGCTTCTTTAAGGAATAGGAAGTGATTCTGTAAGATGGGGGCAGGGAGAAGGGAAATGTTTGGTTGTGGTTTGATTTTGAAAGACACTCAGTACTATGATAAGGAGCTTGGTCATTACGTAATCGGCAAAAAGTATCCAGAAGAAGCGTCTAAAATGGTTTAATACTTGCTCAGATTTGTTTTGCAGGAAGCAAAAGTAGGTAGGAAGGCCTGGAATAGGAATCACCAGGCACGCCTTCAGTAGGGTGATTCCTGTGTCCCCCAGTTGCAGAGACATGAAGAAAGCATGTATTTTATTTTATGGTCCTCACGTATTTTGTTCACTTGTATCAATGAGTAAGCCTTAAACACCTTCTCCTGATGTGTTAAAACAACACGTACAGGTATGCCTAGAAACCTGTGAGTGACCCACATGACCCCTCCCTACCCCAGTCTTCCTGAAAGTTAGACTCCATTAACCCTCCTTATTTTTGGAAGTCAAGGTACAGAGAAGACCACAGCCTTCCCATCCTCCTCACAAAGGGGCATGACTCATCCCCAGGAGGTCCCAGTTAAAAGCGTCTATGTTACCTGAGCACGTCACTAAATTCCCAGAGTCCCCAGTGACAACATCCCCTTTCTTTAGAGCTTCTTGGAAGTTCTTCATATTTTCTCCTTAATGGCATGCCATTGATTTTGTGAGTTCAGAGGTGAATGACCTCTCGGCCTTTATGAAGCCAATAGTCTTTTTCTACAAGATAGCGTGTTTTTGCCTGTAATGACCAAGGGTCACTATTTGTGAAATTCAATATGCGAATCAGAGATGCATCTTGATTTGGGGAGGAGGGGAGTGTTACAGGCTGGGTCTCCTGGGAAGCACACACTGAGATGGAGTTAGTGTGGAGGAGGCTACCAGGAGGCTCACAGGGGAGGGCTCCTGGGATCCCCATCTGGGGATGGGAAGGGAAGGAAATGAAGCCCAATCAGGCAGCCAGGGAGGGAGAGCCATTATGCGGGGCCAGCGAGGGCCTCGGCCACTCTCACAGGGAGTTGTCAAGATGGGAGGATCCTTCAGAGCTCTGGATTGGGGCAAGATGGCAGGGCCTTTACAGCGGACATCAGGGAGCCATTGGGTTTGCATGGCTCTGGGAGAGAGAGGCCATGTTGGGAGGGGCGGCTCTCTTCAGCTGAGGCAATCCCCAGAAGGGGCTGTGCTGAGAGTAAGAATTTCACTCCTGAAGTGTGATCTGAGGTATGCATCACAATGTCTACCCCAAGACCCAGGTACTTTGCTGATATTCAAGGAAATCCGTGGGGTCCTAGGCTTTCAGGACCTCCTCTCTTTAAAGTGCCTCGCAGAACAAGCCCTCAAAAGTTCTTATTAATTTTTTTAACAACTACCTACTGAGTGTCCACCATGCGGTAGACACTATTTTCAATGCGAGCATCACAGCAATGAGCACTTACGTTCTGGAGATGACGGGCTGCAGACCATACACAAGAGAGCAGATTAGAAGACACAGTCTGTAAGATGGTGAGGATTTCTGTGGAAGAGGAAAGGGGGTGGGGAGTGCTAACAGGGCAGTGGTGGGGCAGGGATTTCCAGGCTGATGGGCTAAGAAGTACGAAAGTCTGACTCTGGGGGTTGAGAAAGAGCAAGCATTTTTCTATGGCTGGAGTAAAGTAAAAGAAGCAGAGAGCACTTGCAGGAGAGGCCCCAGAGGTAAGCAGAGCCACTGGGGGAGGCCCGGGGGTCACAATGACCCTGGTGGGTCACCGTGAGGCTTTGGATTTTTCTCAGACATGGGGAGTTGGCGGAGGGTCCTAGGCACGTGACACGGTGTGATTGACATTTTAGCAAGATCAATGTGGAGAACAGACCATAGGGAACAAGAGTAGAAGCAAGGAAGCCAGTGAAGGAGGCTATCACAACCGTCCTGCTGAGAGACGAGCAGGGACTGGCCCAGAGTGCTGGTAGGGATGATGGTGGGAAGCGATGGGACCACATGTGCATCTCATCAATGAAGGCAATGTCATTTGCTGATGACCTCCGTCTGAGTACTGAGCAACAAGACTCCCAGGGGCCTACGATGGCTTGGCCTCAGGCAACTCGGAAGATGGGTGTTTTCATTAACAGACATGAGAAACCCTGGAGTCAGATTGAGGGGTAGGAAGCAATCCGGAGTTTAGTTACAGACTTGCTGAGTTTCAGAAGCTAGGAAAACACACTATGTTTCCATTGGCTGGTTGCTTTTCATTAGCCACCCAGCCTCTCAGTAGAGGGATTACTTTCTGAGGTGTCTGCGAAACTAGACCATCCCGGGAATATGCCCTCTTCAAGCCTGGGTTAGATACATGATTCTCTGATCAGTTTCTATCTCTGTCACTAATTTGCAAGTTCCACGAGGACAGGAAGAGTCTGCTTCATTCACTCTCTGATCCCCAGGTTTAAGATGAGCTCCTGCTGGGCTGTAACTATTATCTTGAATGAATACATTGGGGGGGGGGGGAATGCATGTGGAGGAGAAAATATGTGTTTTAAACCCTCTCCCAGCTTCTTTTTTTGGGAAAAGCTGGCCAAATCCTCAGCTCAGAGTAACTCTAGTTCTAAGGTCTCTACCACTAACCAGTCCCCTAAGCTTCCCCTGAAGTTAAGTCTCCAATCCCAGCCTGGTGGCAAAGAGTGTGGAATTTGGAGTTCACAATCTGTGTGAACTTGAGCAAGTTCACAAGAAGTCCTCATAGCTCACGCTGGTGCCTACGGAATGATGTCTAAACTCTATAGCAGGCATCTTTGTCCACCATCTTCTACTACATCTTAATTTCATTGTCTGTGCTCACCTGCCCAACCCAACAATTCACTTCTACCCTGGGGCTTTCCTGCAGGTCACTTTCCCTCTGCTTGTAGTGCCTTTGTTTCAATTTTCTGCCTGCCAGGCTAGGACCCATCTTTAGGACCCAGCTCTAATTAGGAGCACTGTCATCTTGTCATTTTTGCAGGTTTTGTGTTCTAGAAAATAAAGCCCAAGGCAAGGATTAAAGTGCTGATGCTGAATTCAGGGGGCAGAGATCCAAGGCAGCAAGGATGGGGAAAGAGAAGTGGAACAAAGGAAGATGGGGAGAAATAGGACATGATGATTTACCTCACGGAACACAGCCTGTCACGCAGGTGTGTTCCCGAGCACACAAACTTCTCTCACACGGGAGTGGGACGCAGGGACACAAGGAGGAGGGGAAAGCTCTCCTCCAGCTTCCCCTTGGGGGCAGTTTGGCCCAAGGCAGGACCTACCTTGCTCTCCTGGATGCATCATTCTCTCCCTTCTATGCATCCCATGCCCCGCAGCAAGCTGTTTCATCCAAATCCAGAAGCAATGGGGAGAAGAGTGTCTGTCTGACCAGTAGCAGGTGCCAGCCACGGGGGAACACTTTCCCACTCCATCGGTCCTGGGCAGCTGCAGCGCGACTGAGGAGGTGGGAATTGCCAGAGCAAATGACGACGCACAGAGGATCTGTGTCCTTTACAGTGCCCAGGTGGCAAAGCCAGTGGATTCTGCAGGAGACCACTGCCCACCATTCACAAAATGTACGCACAGGGCGATTCACTTCAAGACTCTCTGTCAATTTCCTTTCTTTTCTCTTGTATCTTTTCATTTGGAAATAATTCAAAAACGGCCGAATATTTCAAGAGCAGCACAAACCCTCCGGTCCTCCATCTTCACCAACTGTTAACATTTCGCTACGTTTCTTTTATCACTGTCTCCGCTCCCCGCCCCCCTCTTTCCCTCTCTTCCCGCCCCCACCCCACACTTGCGCATGTGCACACCCATTGTCTCTCTCACACACAATTATTATTTTCTATTTCTATTACTATTATTATACTAATAATACTATTAGTAATTTTCTCAAATCACTATTTGAGGGTAAATTTATATCATGCCCCTTTATTCCTAAAACCACAAAACGATGATCAAAACCAGTTAGCATTCCTACAGTGCTATTATCTATCTAATCTACAGTGCTATTATCTATCTAATCTACAGCCCATATTGACATTTCACCAGTTGTCCCAGCAATGTCCCTTATTGCAAATTTTTCAGTGTCTGTTCCAGTCTGGCTAAGGGGAGCAACATTTCATAACGTTGTTATGAGATTGACATGAAATAATACGCACAGGGCACTGTCATGTGGGCCCTGGCACAAAATAAGAACTCAGTAATGGCCTGCTAATTCTTTAATGATTATTAATTCTTCAGTGAGGTCCTTCCAGTCCCCTTTCCTTCAATTCAAAATTAGTCTCTTCCTTCTGTTTCCTTAGCACCCTATTTGCATACCTTATTGCACATTTACCTTAGCTTTCTTCATAAGCTTCTTAAGACCCCATGGCTAATTCCTCTTTGCTTCTCCCCATAACTCCAGGCATAGCCTCTGGTACATAGCAGGGCAGAACTGAGGGTTTCAGTATGAAAGTGGAAGGTTGATGAGGGAGGTTGGTGGGAACGTATCTCACAGGATTGTGCTAGTGGATATGTTTTTGTCTTTAAAGAGCTTATGGTTCATGAAGTGAAAGACAAATACACCGGTGAAGAGTTCAACGAATGAGAACCGAATAGATCTCAAGGCAGCCTCTGGGAAAGAGCCCAAAGTGAATAGGAATAGACAGACATTTGGGGAGTTGAAAGGAAGAAAAGAGGCTAGAAAGGAAAAAAAAAGTCACCTCCAAAGACTGTCCAACATGGTCTCCTCAACAGGACAGATGTCATGGAGGCTTGATAAACCGAAGTTCTAAAGGCAAAGCCCTCAAATCCACTTTCCCAAGCCTTGTGGACCTGAGTGGATAGCTGAATTACATCTTGGCCACCCTTCCTGAGATGACGTTCAGGACAAAAGAACTGGAGCTGAAATGTGCTCCATTTCTGGGGCTGGCCCACCAAAATCTCCCGCGTGTGCTCTCTTCCTCCCTGTCACTCTCCTGTGGCTTGGAGACCATATGCGGAAAACTGTGATGCATGGGACAGAGTATGAATCCCTGTGGGACTGTATGAAGCAGAACCCCCATTACTGCGCCACACCACTGAAAGGTGAAGGCTGCTGGTTACAGCGGCCATTGCGTACCCCGTCTAGGGTACAGTTAAAACCAAAGGATGCATTCAGAAGACCTGTTTATATTCTCGCTTCACCACTTGGTCACAGATGAGCTAGGTGAAGTCACTTCATCTGGGAACTTCTGTGAGGAGTAAATGGAAAAAGCCTTTGTAAACTATGAACGTGCTATAAACGTTGGATATTATTAGTATTCGTCCATTCTTCCTAAATTGACCAAAATAACAGTCCAAGAATAGTATACAGGGATTAGTCATTCTTTCCAAACTAAGAAAAAGAGGAACACAGTCTGGGGTCTCAGGATACTGATATTAACTCAAGTTTTGGAAAAGGAGTTTGGGTCAGTCTCTGGAAGGCCAATGATTCACTTCAGAACTCCTGGAGTTACTTTTCTGCTTTGCTATCACGGGGTAAAATTTTTATGAATACTTCAGTATTTGGAGGTAACGTCAACATTGGGATCTCTTAATAGTTCAACTTTTTTTTTTTTTTTTAAGATTTTATTTATTTATTTGACGGAGAGAGAGAGATCACAAGTAGGCAGAGAGGCAGGCAGGGGGGCAGGGAGGGAAGCAGGCTCCCCGCTGAGCAGAGAGCCTGATGCGGGGCTCCATCCCAGGACCCTGAGATCATGACCTGAGCCGAAGGCAGAGGCTTTAACCCACTAAGCCACCCAGGCGCCCCAATAGTTCAACTTCTGCTGAGGAGAGGCAACGAGGAGAAAAGAGAGGACAATTCTTTTTAGATGAATTTTACCAGCTATATTCTTTAGAGTCAAATGGATTCAAAGTATCTTGGCCTCAGGTTGTTTGGTATTTCTGTATTTCTCACAAATGCCAGCAACTCTTCGCTTTATCAAGGAGGCTGGGATGATCCAGAAATCATATTCCAACATGTATATGTTAAAGTAAATGAAGGACAGGACCAAAAGAGGCTTCCAAGACTGAGAATTATTCATCGTATAAATTCCACCACATTCCTGAATACTGGAGCAGTTCCGGGAATGGGTAAGCAGGCTTCTTGGTGTGAGGTTTGGGGAATGGGAAAGTATCCCAGCTTCAGTGAAATATTTCCAAGGCACCAGTGGGAGTGTGTGAGGCAGCCCACTGACAGGATATGGGCCTTCACTGATGATAGTTCCGGCTACAGCCAGATGAAAGGCAAGACACAGAGTTTGATCATTAAAACCATCTGGGCCCGTTATTCCTGGCCCCCAACCCACCCGTTCTAAGGAAATGATTTCTTAAGCTCATCATTGCTCCTTTTCCCCCTTTTCTTATGCCTCCTTTTCCTGTGTGTGGTGTCTAGTCCTTCTCTCTAGCCTTCATAAGCTTTTCTTTTTTCCTTTTACATTTTAGGATTAGGGATGGTTCCAGAGAATGAAGGCACTTTCTCCTCCTCTTCTGGATCTTTATTCCCTGTGGCTATATTTCCCTTCCTCCCTTGTCGGCTCTTCTGTTTGTAAGATTTGTTTTCACTTTCATCTGGATTTGGGTCAGTGGACTGGGAATCAGAAGATGTAGGCTTGTGATCACCAGCACATAGATAAAGTAATTTTATTCTGCTCAGACTCAGTATTTCATCTGTAAAAATAAAGACTAGAGTGTCTCCTTATTTACTTACTCCTCAGGTTCTGTGTGAGATCAGTTCCTCATCAACGGCTAAAAAAGAAGGTCTTCAGAGTTGTCTTACTCCACAGTTAAGTAGATGGTCCTTGTTTTTCTGAGTTAGACATCTGGGTGAACTTCCAGAAGAAGCAAGTTCAAATCCTGGACTATGAATAAATTTGGAGTCAGTGGTAATGAGACTAGAGAAGTGGCACCAAGTTTAGTTAGGAAGGACCTTACGTTGTATGTGAGGTTTAGAACTTTATTCATTGGACGATGGAGAATCTTGAAAGTGAGACCAGATTTGTGTTTTAGGAAGTTCATTTGGATGGTTGTATGAAGTATGGTGAAAACAGAAGACAGTGCCGCCAGAAAATTATCACCATTTTTCAGGCAAGAAATGAAGAAGATCTAAAGTAAGAAAGTAGAGCTTAATGGGAAAAATGGGAGGGGACAAATTTGGTGCATTTGGGGATCCGCTGGCTGATTGGCTAGAGGAGTTCAAGAGGGAGAAGAGACTAGGATAACTCTCTATGATTGGAATGGATGGATTTATCATGATGATAGATACCTATGGCTTTTTACTGAGTAAAAAATTACAACTTTTCTCTTGAAAACTGTTAACAAGTCACTTTAAGGGAGATAGTATTTTTTCCATAATTTTGGCCCCATGGTCTTAACTGATTGGTCTAGGAGGACACCTCCCCCGTGACAACCACAGAACCCCCACCTACTGGCAGCAGGTAATAAATCCAGAGGAGAGCAATGGATTCAAACCAAATCAATCAGAGTCCTTGTCCAGAATTTTGAATTTGGAACCAAAGCAAGTTTCAGTCTGGCCTTTTTAGTGACAGAAGTTTGCTATGTCTGAATGTTTGTGACCCCCAAAATTTATATGTTGAAGCGTAATTCTCAGTGTGACAGTATTTGGAGGTGGGCCTTTGGAAAATAATTAAGTCATAAGAATGGAGCTCTCAATAACGGGATTAGGGCCATTATAAGAAGTGATATGAGAGAAACGATCTCTTTCAGCCATGTACCTCCCATACAGTGAGAAGGTATTTGCAAGCCAGGAAGCAGATACTCACCAGACACTGTCTTGCTTCTGGACTTTGCAGCTTCCAGAACTGTGAGTTATTTCTCACAGATTGTTTATTATTTAAGCCACCCAGTCTATGGTATTTTGTTACAGCAGCCTGAAGTAAGACAATGTTTCAAGATACACATGAGGGAGCTAGCAGCCATATTTTCCACCAAATAAGAGTGGTCTGAAGCAAAAGAAAATGAAGTCCATAGGCAGAGAGAAACAGAGAGGAGAGTTCTATAGTATTTGAGAAACCTGGCTCCAGTTGTTCATGTGGCCCATTGGCATTCCTGTCCCTCCTACACTTTGACTGTACAACTTTCCTTGGATTTCCTGAGACAGTGCTTTCCATTTGTTGCCTAAGGTAGTTAAAGGTGAGTTCAAGTACTTGCCACTAACGAGACAGTCTATTAACCGAGTTGAGGAGAACTAGAGAGAGGCAAGCCTGAGAGAGAGGATAATGATGTGTTTTGGGCATTTTAGGTTGAATTGCTTTGGATGTCCATATGAAGACTTCTAGCAATTATTTTATTTATGAAACTGAAGTTCAGAAGATGGATCATATTCTCCAAGTCATCCAAAATATATTGAAAAACACAAGTCTAAATATAATGCCCTAGAGAATATCACTAAATATACCCAAGTTGTCATTCTCTTGGGATGTAATTGTTTCAGTTTCTATACCTCCATTCAGTTGAGCTAGCACTCAATTTACCATTCTCACGGTGGTTCACAATGATATCAGAAAGCATTTTTGTAAGAACGTGGATTAAATCAAGATTGAATAGTTCCATGGCATTCCCCTGATCGTCTAGCTCAGCGGAACATAAGGTAGAAATGTGACTAGTCCAACATGACTAGATCTTGGTGAACGTAGTTCCAAATGCTGGCTGCAAATGAATGTTGCTATTCTCTAAATATCCATAAGTTAACTGTCAGTAATTTTTATATATATATATATATTTTTTTTATTTTTATTTTTATTTTCCCTGCTAAATCATCATGTTCATCTAAATCAGTAGCACTAAGAAGTAATAGGTGGGTATATTGAATCTTGAAAAACTTCTAGTATCTGTCTCTGTTAGCCTTGTCAGCTCTATGCATGGATGCTTTTGTTCCTCCCAGCAGGGAGACCCAGCATTCCATGAACTTAATGGTGCCTATGAACTGTTATTGTTCTGTCCAGCACAGAAGGGTCCTGCTTCAGAAATGCCAGGTAGACCCTCCCTGAGAAAAGTATCTTTTCTTTCATGGCCACACCAGAGGCTATGAGCAGCACAATTGTCCTTTCAAGGCAGAGAAACCTGGGGTGTGAATATTGGTTCCAACATCCACATGCTGTGTGATCTTGGGAGAGTGACTTAAGTGTGCTGAGCCACAATTTTCCTCATCTGGAAAATAGGAACAAAGATCAATTCCTTAGTACATTTGTGAAAATTAAATTAGATACTAAATAGTATTAATTAATTAAATACTAAAATAGTTCATGGTGCATAGTCAACTTTCAATAAAGGGTAGCTGTACTACCTTATTTGCTTATTTGTTTTTGCTTATTTGTTTTAGCTGATGACATTGTTTGCGTCTTCCTCTTTCCCATTTATCCATGCTTATTGCTAGTCTTGATTCCTCTACCTACTACTGACTACTCTTTTTTAAATTTCCTTCTCACATTATTTCTTTTATCATGTTTGGGCATAGTTGATCCTCACAAAAAAGCTACAGCATATCCCTCCACTAACACAAGCTGTCTCTATGGATAGTTTGTATAATTGGTGACCTTAGGCAGCTAGTCAAGCAAGGCCCTTGGTCATTTCTGTCCACAGCCCTGGCAAAGTGTCCATTCCCAGGCTGGTTCTCCATTACCTCCAGATCAATCAAAACCACACTGCGCATAAAGTATGCACCTATTATACATGTTAATGATGTAATTTCACACATCTCGTTTATCATCCCTTTATGGAATCCTTATTTCTTTCTAGTCGAGTTGGCAAGAGAACAATGGCTGAGGCAAAACTGCCCTGCAAAGCCAAGGGATCAGGGCCTTGTTAGATCATATACTACATCAAAGCAAAGGGAAAGAAGAAGCTCAAAGATATTGTACCTGTCCAAAGAACAAGACCGTTGTGGAGTGACCTCCTAACTAGCTCTTGTGTGTATCTCTTTCCACACCCACTCCCGAGCCCTCCATCACACCGTCCTCCCTTTCAGCCTGTTCTCTCATCTCCTGCCGGTGGGAGCTTTCGAATTTGTAAATATGACTATGTCTTTTTGCTGCCTGGAACAATCAGTTGGGCTTAAACAAGGCCCGTGGTGATCTAGCCATGACATACCTCTTTACATTTCCCACCATCATGGTTCAGGCATACTATTAGAGTTTTCAGTTTCTTGAGTGTTCCATTATATCCCTCATCCCCCAAGCCTTGCGTTTGTGGTAGGTACTCTCTGATAAGAGCCTGTCTCTGCCTCCCCAACATTTTTGCCTTTGGCCTATCTAGATATTACATCCTATGAGAGTCTTTTTCTGACCCAATGCTGCACTGCCTGCCCCTCTAATAAACAAATGGTGAATCGTGGCAGTAGAGCGATTGCCTTTTTCTGAAAGTTTATTTTTATTTGTGTAATCTCTGTACCCAATGTGGGGCTCAAACTCACAACCCCACCATCAAGAGTCACATGGTCTTCCAACTAGCCAGCTAGGCACCCCTGGAGCAATTGTCTTCTTATTTGTCTGTATCAGCCTACTAAACTATAGGGATGTTGGAGAAAAGATCATCTCTGTTTTGTTCACCAATGTGTGGTGAATGTTAGTCATGGTACTCATCATTGAGTAAGGCTCTCAATGATTGAGTGTTGAATCAGTAAATGAATGAATGAATGATGACATTAGAAGTTGACAAAAAATCAGAACTGAGATATCAATCCTAACTATCCATGAAATGTTTGGGACATACTTATACTAAAAAAATAATCTTTTGTTTATCTGAAATTCAAAGTTAACTAGGCATTCTATATTTTATCTGGCAGTTTTCCTTGCTAATTAAATACCAATTTCTGCATGTCTAAAAGATAAATGTACTAATTCCAACAAACCCATCTTAGATTATTTATTGCCTTAGCATGTCAATACAGTGAATGATCTTGTTACTGGTGATGAACAAATTGCTTCTCTCTCTCTCTTTCTTTAAGCAATGGAGATTATGTAGGTTTCTCGCTTGAATTTCAGTTCTTCAAAGCCCTGGCTTAATGTGAACCAATATAATATGCATTCCTTTATATACTCTATTGTTGTGAACACTGTGATGGGTTAAATTCCTAGAGACAGCTGTGAGTCTTAAAATTTCTTAGCCCTAATTCATTTATACATTCCATTCATAGTCTAATTTGCTAACTCCTTTTTGAGTCTCTTGTTTTTAAATTGTGCTTTCATTATTGCACAATCATTAGTGACTGATCTTGAGTAATCAGTGAGTAATCTGATTTTAAAAAATAATACACTATATCTTACTAATCCAGTTTCATCAATAACTTATTAGAGATCCTTTTTCTCTTCTTTTTAAAGATTTATCTATTTATTCATGAGAGAGAGAGAGAGAGAAGGAGGCAGAGGCAGAGGGAGAAGCAGGCTCCCTACGGAGCAGGGAGCCCGATGTAGGGCTCTATCCTAGGACCCTGGGATCATGACCTGAGCCAAAGGCAGATGCTTAACCAATTGAGCCACCCAGACGTCCCTAGAATTTATTTTCTTAGTGAACTAATAAGGAAACAAATACAGATAAAGTTAGGCACACAGTATTCATAACGACAAATGATAGCATAACAGGGTATTGGTAATAATGAAGGGAGAAATCTTTAGTACACAATTGGTTACACCACTTAATGTATTTGTTAAGCTTTTGCTGGAAAATGCAAAAATTACTAGGTTACTAGGAATTTTTAACCCAGATTGCCACAAGGAAAATGAATTTAAGTCCAAAATTATTTTTATTAAAAACAATGTTAGAAAAAAACAAAAACAAAACGTTAAGTATTTACTTCCATTTAAGGTTGTGGCCTAAGTGCAGTTTCAGATGTAAAAATGAGTGCTTTCCAGAAAAAACAAACAAAAACCCCAAACCAGTCTTACTTAGAGATAAGATATAATTTTGCAAGATAAAAAGTAATCGATGCTACATAAGAGATCCTGAAAATGTTCAGTGAGAACTCAGATGTAAGAGTTCAATTGGAGGAACCAGGAAAGACTGTTCCTGGTTTTTTTCAGCAGTGATGGCATTGGTCCTTCAAGGGTAGATAAGATTCCAAGATGGATGAGGAGACACTGCCGTTCAAAAGGGTCCCTGTGGGCCCAGTCTTCCTTTACCTTTAGCGGGAGCAACATTCAATTGCTTGGAAATTACATCTTCTAAAGAAAACCTCAGTGTTCCTACAATGGCCTGAGAGTTTCCAAGATGGTGTCGAAAAATACTAACAAGGCTTCCAGCTATATTTTAAACACCAACTGAACTGACAGTTTGATGAGAGATATGCTGAGAGAACGTGGGTTGGGGAGTTACCTGTGATTGTGATAGTCACCGATAATTCCCCACCCTGTGTATTTGAAGACAATGCTTCAAATAATCTCCCTGGGACTGGGTGTTGTAGATAATCTTCTTAAAGCCCTTTCCTCAAGTGTAAATACGACCAGCCCCTCAGTTGACAGACCTGAATGCTTTTTAAAGACCTGGATGACTTTTCCCAGTTCGGGGCCCCAAGGGCTAGCAGCCGCCATTAGGATGCCTTAGGAGGAAGTTTCTGTGGGTGTGCTACAGTGCATGAAGGAACAACTCCGGGAGAGGTTGTGGGGATTTTTGTCTCCTGCATCTTGGTTCTGATTCATTTTCTAGGCTCACGTAGCGCGCTCAGTGGCTGGGCCAAAGGGTGTGGAAAGCAATTGCAAGGCTAAACCCTAAGCCCTCCTCTGGGCCTTTCCTCTGTATCACAGGATGCTCTCCCTGCAAATTCTCCCTCCCACTTTGTTCTGACTTCATTGGAATAGGAATGTGAATGTGAATGGCAGGTAAGGCCAACCATGGAAACAGGAACTACAAATTCACTACCCCTGACCTGCATTTCCAAATCCAGAAAGCTCTACAAACTGGGTTTTTTGTAACTCATTTGGCAGCAAAATCTGACCTCACCTGAACTCATTTGAAAGCAAAATCTTACCTAGACTGACAGGAGGCTATTTACAGTCTTTGGCCAACTAGCATAAATATTCACGTGTTTTAACCTCAGAAATGTTAATGCCTTTTAGCGCAGAGCGCTGTCCCAGAGTCTGCTGCAAGAGTAAATAATACACAGTACTTACACTGTACTACTTTTGTAAAATTCCAAAATAATTCTGAATTCTGACATCTGGCCCCAGGGTGTTGGCTAAGACCTTGTCATCCTACAGTACAAAACGTCCTGTTGAACTTGCACAGGGTTAAGAGCTGAGCTCATTGTACACAGGGTGGACCTTCATCCAGTCATGACCTCTGAATTCTTAAAGTTTAGCAATGAAATTAATATTTTTCTACCTCAATCGTTTTCAATATGTGATCTTAGAACACTGGAAATTTACAAAATGTCTTATGGAGTTTATACCTTTATTGTTAGACATTAAAAATTTACTTGTACTTTATTATAATACAAGACATTACTGACGGCTCATTAGAACCAAGGCAATTTCTTCTCCTCACTAGTCAATCTCCCCCTTTCTCCTTCTTTGTGTGTGATGTGTGAGCAAGTAGGGAAAGTAGGAACAGTGCCAGCTTCATGGCTGTATGATTAGTGTAGCCACACAAGCCCTATATCCAGAAAGTCAGGATTCTCCAAAGATTCAGATAGATATAGATATATAGATGCATATATATATAGATATATATCTATATATACATGGAGGGTATTTATTATAATCATGTGATTATAGAAGCTAGCAAATCCCAAGATCTGGTGGGTGAGTCAGGAAGCTGCTGACCCAGGGAAGCTGATGGCTTAGTTTCTGTCAGAGTCCACATGCTTGAGAACCAGGAGGGCCATTCGTGTAAGTGCCAGTTCAAGAGCCAGCAGGCTCAAGACCCAGAAACAGCTGATGTTTCCTAGGAGTCTGAAAGCAGGAAAAACTCTTACTTGGAAGATGGTGAGCCTTTTTGTTCTATTCAATTGACTGGATGAATTCCATCCATTATTAGAGAAGGCAGTCTGCTTGACTCAGTCTACTGATTTAAATATTAATTTCATCCAAAAACACCCTCGCAGCAACTCACAGAATGTTTGACCAAATACCTGGGCACCCATGGGCCAGTCAAGTTGATATATAAATTAACCATCCTGGAAGGGGATCACATACATGCTTGGAGTTCAATGGTCTATGGTCACCATCTAGAAATTTTCGATAATTTTATCTTTTTTTTTTTTTTAAGATTTTAAGTATTCTCTGCACCCAACATGGGTCTCAAACTTACAAACCTGAGATCAAGAGTTATATGTTCTACTCACTGAGTCAGCCAGGTACCCCAATCTT
Organism: Procyon lotor; assembly: GCA_028646535.1. Lineage (NCBI taxonomy): Eukaryota > Metazoa > Chordata > Mammalia > Carnivora > Procyonidae > Procyon > Procyon lotor. The sequence continues at coordinate 62,151,683 of CM053603.1, forward strand.
ATCTTTTATTTGTATTTTCTAATCGAAGCCCAATGGGACACTGGAGCATGTGGCTAGGTTTTGGAACCTCAACTCACCCAAAGTCCCACCTTCTGCCACGTCCCTGTCTCCTGTTTTTGTTTGCTTGTTCCTGTACCCCTGGCCAGTGACCACTGCTGTCCTCTGCTCCAGGCAGCGGCCAGGGCAAAAGTGTGGGAAGGATCAAGGTCAGGCACTAACCAAGTTGCAGGGCAGGGCCCCAGGCATGTGGAGGGTTGCGCTGGCACTGTTAAATATCCCTATGTCTGAGATAATGTGACATTAAAAGCAAAAACAAACAAAAATGCCTACAAAGATCAAGAAAAAGATCTTAGAAGAAAGGGAAAAAAAAACCATTTTCTTGATTTTTTTAACAAAGGACCTGAATTTTCATTTTGCACAGGGCCCTGCAAAATCTGCCGCTGACATTGGATAGGAAGAATACTCAACAGGGTCTTTGGCGTCTTCTATCCCCCATATGCAAGCACAGCTACACCCATGCACACGTAGAATTGTTTCATTGTTGTTGTTCCTATTTTTCACGGAATGGACGCAGAAGAAGAGAAAGTTCAAGATTCAGTCAGTTCCACAGATATTTTAACCTCGGTTCATAAGTGACTTTTGCCTTTCCCTCACTTCGCACTTTGAGATTGCATACAGTTCTGTTTGCCAGCGTCTCTCAACACTATCCTTATTCATTTCCCCGCCTGCCCACCTCGTCCAGGAGCAGCCCTCCCATTCTCCTGCTCCTCCCCCTGCTCCCCCATTTTCCTCCCTATCACTACCACCACCATTATCACTATAGGAAGAGTTCTTATGCTTAAAATGTACCAATGTATCAGGTGCTTAATATATTATTTAATGTATTTCTCACAGCCACCCTGCCAAGTACTTGAAATTATCCCCATTTTGCTGAAGAGAAAACACTGCCAGGAAGTGGTAAGGCTAGACGCATCATCTGGTGTGCTCTTTCCACCGAAGAACCCCAGTATACCGTCTGAACAGCCTCCTCATTTAAACGGCCCATCTTGGTCCTCTTCAAAAGCAAGTCCAGACTTCTTTATCGAGCACGTGGGGCCGCCACTGTTAAACACACCGACGTGGCTGATCTCATCTTTGGTTAGTCCAGCACGAATCAGGTTTCTTTCAGTTGCAGGTCACAAAACTGCAACAAAACAGAAACACACAAGGAATTCATTGGCTCCTGTAACCGGAAAGCCCAGGGTGCGAGGAGAGTTTTGCTTCAGGCGCAGTCAGCTCCAAGGATTCAAACTCTGCCCTCAGGACCGCCTTTCTTCTCCTCCAGGCTCCTTATCCTTCCAAATTGACTTAATTCTTAGGCAGCCTTCCCTGGAACAGCAGTAATGGCCCTGGCAAAGCGAAATTTACTCCGACTTCATAACCAGCAATCACACAGAAGAGAAAATTATCCCTTCTCCTCTTGCGCCTTTATTAAATCGCCCTGAAGGACTCTGATTGGCTCTGCGTGGGTCACGTGTCGCCTACGCCACAGGGCCATAGAGTGCCCTGATTGGACAGGCTGAGTCCCAACGCCTTTCCCGAGGGATGGAAGGCGGGGCCATGTGATTGCCAAAAATTCAGAATCACAAACAGTAATGAAGGGCCAGTCCTGAAAGCGAAGGAAGTCAAAGAAACAAACAAAAACAAAAATATGTTCATTACACCTCATACGTGAACCATCAACGCTGACTGAACAAGGTAAGCATTTTCCTGACTTTAGGCTGCTGTGCATTCTGCCTGTCCTCCCTCCCCACCTTCAAACTCGGGAATAGTCCCAACTTCCTAATGTCTGCCCTTAATTCAGAGCCTGGATTAAGCTCCTTCTTCTAAAAAGGTGTATCAGGGCACCTGGCTGCGTCAGTCAGAAGACAGTGCAACACTTGATCTCAGGGTTGTAAACTCAAGTCGCACATGGAGCAGAAAGTTTACCTAAAAATAAAATCTCTGGGGCATCTGGGTGGCTCAGTTGGTTAGGAGGTGGACTCTCTCTGCTCAGAGGGGAGTCTTCTCTCTCTGCCACCCCCCGCCCCCTCCTCCCTGCTCATTCTCTCTTGCTCGCTGTCTCTCAAATAAATAAAATAAAATAAAAATTTTTAAATAAATAAATAAAATGTGAAAAAAAAACAAAACATAAATGTGATGTGAGCTAACTGAAGATAGGGAAAGTTCCAGGTCAGATTAATTTTGACTGTGTTAGTGTGTTAGTTACTATGCAGCTTCAGCTATAATAACAAAGATCCAAACACAGAAATGTCTCAAAATAAAATAGTTACTTTTCCTTCATGTTAACTATTCAAATGTGAGCTGTCTGGGATTCATATGGCACATGCCTGATGTCATAAACCTTAACTTCTGTTTTTTTATTCTGCCATCCTTGGCATAAAGCTTCCCTTTGGCAGTCTAGTCTGGGTTCTGTTGCAGTTTGCAACCCTCTCAGGAGCTTTCTGGTTATACACTGAAACGGGCCCCCATATGTGCAGGGCAGGGAGAGATCGAAGAAAGAGGCAGGCTATGCCAAGGTGGTGGGTGGCAGGTTTAAGTATCTTATAAGTTCACAGGGAGACCTTAACTGGGTTCTGCCCCATGTACTATGCAGGTGTTCCCAACATCACATCACTGTCTCAAGTCTATGTCCTTGGAGCAGTCTCTGGGAGTGGGAAAGACAAACAGAACCCACATTCCAAGAAGAGGGGAGGGGTTGAGCCTCCAAGTGCCTGGGTCCAGCTCATGGATCAGCCAGCAGTCATGTCTTTTCCATCACCTTCCCCAACATTCTGCCATAGTCAATGGGAAGAGAAAAAAGGTTTAAGGAGTGAGGCACCACTTAGAGATGCCTGGGTAATGCAGTCGATTGAGTGTCCAACTCTTGGTTTTGGCTCAGGTCAAGATCTCAGGGTTGTGAGATGGAACCCTGGCTCTGCACTCAGCACAGAGTCTGCTTGAGTTTCTCTCTTCCTCTCCTGCCACCCTCTCTCAAACAAACAAACAAACAAACAAATAAATCCTTAAAAAAATAAAAGCACAATTCAGGAAAAAAAACCCATTCATTTCTGCTAATACTCTATTGGACAAAGCTTAGTCACCTGACCTTATCTAGCTGCTAGTTGTTTGCTGGGCTGCCATTTGCTTAACTAGAAGTGAAGGGTCCTATTACCGAAGGAAGGGAAGAATATAAATGGTATAACCAGCAGTAAGCAAAATGGAGATGATATAAAGGTGGGATGGAGAGATACATTTGCTTCACTATTGATCTTTTGCTAAAACAGAGATGTTAGCAAAAGGCGTCCAAATTCTTAATTTTTTGTGTGTGAAGATTTTATTTATTTTATTTTAGCGAGAGAGAGCTCAAGTGTGAGCAGTGCGGAAGAGAGGGAGCAGTGGAGGGAGAGGGAGAGGGAATCTCAAGCAGACCTCTTTGAGCGCAGAGTCCGATGTGGGGCTCGATCTCATGACTCTGAGGTCATGACCTGAGCTGAAACCAAGAGTCCAATGTGCTCAACTGTCTCTCTCCCAGTCTCCCTTCCAAATTGTTAAATTTAAAAATAGTTCTCTTTTGACCTTTAAAGTTGCCTTTTATTCCAAGTATCTTAGTGTCTATCTTCCCTCTTTCCAGAAGCCTAGCGCCCTTGAAGAGCTAACATACCTAACAGGATCTGGACACAGACAAAGATTAGCTCATTCACTTAGTAAGTCTTTCTTGAGAGCCTACTGTATGCAAAAGCCTTCTGGGTGCTTGGATACATCAGTGAACAAAACCAAGAACCCTGCCTTATATAGCCCCTATTGGGGTGTTTGGGCTGGGGGTCAAGAATATACGGTAAGCAAGAAACAGTTAAGTCCTGTGAAAACAAAGCTAATTAAATGTCAGACAAGTCTTTTAGCTCCTGGAAGGGTGGAGATGCCATTCCCTGGTCTTACAGCCTGTAAGGGTGCACATCCAATACATGCTGTCCAGACGCTTGAGATTCTTAACAACATAAATATCTCCTTGGAGTCCCTTGGATCTTTAGCTAAAGATTTATTTATTTTTCACAATCAAATGGATCACTATATTTCATAGGACTCTTTTTTGGTGTGTTAGAAACCTAAGAAGCTTGGGGTGGTGGTGGGAAAGGTAGCAGAGATCATTTTTTTTTTTTTTTTTAAGATTTTATCTATTTGAGAGAGAGAAACACAGCGAGAGAGGGAACACAAGCAGAGGGAATGGTAGCGGGAGAAGCAGGCTTCCTGCCTGGCAGGGAGCCCGATGCGGGGCTCGATCCCAGGACCCTGGGATCATGGCCTGAGCCGAAGGCAGACGCTTAACAACTGAGCCACCCAGGCGCCCCGCGGAGATCATTTTTTAAAAGGATTCTGAGTATCAGATGCTTGAAGACAAGCTGAATGATCTTGGGAACAAATGGAACCCAAAACTCAAATGCGGTAAGCACTTTCTCTTTCTTACCTCTTTAGGTGAGTTCATTTTTTTTTCCTCTGAAAAAAAGGAACCCCACACCCCCAAATTGCGCATCTCATGCTCTCATCAAGGAGGTATGGGATTCTTTGCCATGTTGCAGTTCGACAAAATTCCAAGGCAGTTCTCTAATTGGCTTGACTTGGGTCAGGTATGGAACTTACATTGATAATCTATAGCTAAAGAATCAAGCTTAACACAAAAGACATGTTCTCGATGAGCCTACTTAGATATTCTTAGCTGGACAGCAAGCTCAGTTTGGATATGGAAGCTATTTGATGGGTAGTCATAAGATTTGAGAACATCTCATCAGTCGCTTTTCCAAGAAGTGGTACCCAAGACTGAGTCAGTTAAGAGAATTATTTGGGAAGGGTGAATTATCTCTGGAGTTAAATCCCAGGTCTTCCCTTTTTTGCGAGAATTCTTAAAGCTGTGTCATGAATCATGACTTAAACAGAATGTCCCAATCAGGAGTGTGTTTTAATTTGTTTTGTTTTGGAACAGACCTCAGGCACCTTTCAAATGTATGTGCCCACACAAAATGGGTAGTTCAGGAAGTTCTGTAATATCCACAGATAATTATCTTGAAGAACAAGAAACTGAGACATTAATGTGAAAAGTATTCTGTAAACAATGAAAGCTTTTATTGTAAAATGTCAAGGTCTAAGGAAAACAACTCCTGAGTTTACAACCTTTGTTTTCCATTTGGGTGGTGATGTGCATTATAATTTCTTCTCCCCCAAATAAGAATGTTTTGAATCAAATAGTACTTCTTCCTTCCTTTGTGACTCAGTCTAGAATGACAGCAGAGTTCATCCGCATTGTCTGAACTTTTCTGCCGAGGATTTGTGTAGGTTGACTAACATTTGGAATGCTGGTAGGGCAGGAGCTCTGTTTTTCTGTGCTTCATCAAGTCCCTACTGTAGCAAGCGTGTGTGGGCCTCCAGATAGCTTTTTAATTATATATACTTGAAATGAAACATAGTATCCAGCCTCCACCTAAATGCAACAGATCCAGTGTTGACTTCCACACTCAAACCAGTTGCAAAGCTGAAGTTCTATTCCCTTGCAGTCTCTCTGCTCTCTTTAAGGGAAACTGGAAGGCCTGTGGTCTGATGCTTTGCCTGGGTCAGATCTGCTTGAGCGGTCCATGAGCTCAAAACCTGGTTTTGTTTTTTGTTTTGTTTTGGTTTGTGTTTATATTTTTATGATCACCTTTATTTTTTTCCAACCATTTTCCACGGTTAGTGTCAGTGCAGTGAAAACCAGCTGTTAGCGCAGCTAGGAATTCTGGGTGGTCTTGAGGTCCTTTCCAGGAATAAAAGGTGCCAGGCATAGCATGGAAGGGAGGGAACGCCAGGAAGCTAGCCCTTCAAAGCCAGGGTGGTCTTTCACATTCTAAAATTGTTCAGGGATATTGGCAACCCCATGTACGAAGGCCACCCCCGCCCCGGCCACACTGCCAGGCCCACGAGGACTGGTGCCAGAGAGAGGTACCTGTAGTTTCACCAACATCAGCAGCCCCATCCCTCCTTTAGGAAACAAACAGGCAGCTGCCTATTTTTACTTCGACTAGACTCTACTTCCGCTTAGCTCAATCACATCCTTTATAGGCTTCTTTCTCTTCCTTCCTCCCCCTTCCTCTTTCCCAGTGTTATTTATAAATGTCAGATACTTGTTTACGGAGAGAAGAGTGATCCTTACCACGAGCTGCTGCTACAACTGCCGGGCCGACCCACTTCGGGGCTGCTGCTTTCACCATCACACGCATTGTTCCTTCTCTCTTCTCCATTGCTGCCCCCTGCCCCCCCCCCCCCCCCCCCCCCCCCCCCCCCCGCCTCGCCCCCGGACTGAGGACACCAACAGCAGGAAGGGTGGTAACTCAAACCCAGAACCCAAAACACAAACACCCGCTAATGACTCACATGCTGGAACTGGGGAGATTCAGAGACTTTTCCCTTGCTGAAAAACGCAGATGCAAACGTTTCCACGCACAGGAAGCCAAGCTGGCTCGTCCAGCACTGGGACTCCCCTGAGGTGGCTGCGACTCAGGTATGTGTCACCGACCCAGACATGGAGTTTACTGGGTCAGTAGATGGAGGGCGGCCTGGACTCGAATTTCTTTTCTTTTCTCCAAATGCCTGCTGGAGAAAATCTGATAGATCATGCGTGAGTCAGGCGTGAGTGTTTCTGCTTCTGGGGAAGGGAGGTTTACTACTCCCCAGCTCTCCAGCTTCCCTGCCGGTTTTAATTGTGATTTTAATTAGCAAGCGTGTCATCGGAGTGGAGGCGTGGCCTTTCTTCCTAGGAGAGTTTTCTGGCTGTGTGGTCCCTGCTTGGCCACTTGGATCTTACAATGATAAAAAATAATTTTTTTCTTTAGTGCTTTTTCTTTCGCAAGTTCAAAGGGCTTTACTGAACTTTAACCCTTAGGGCCCTCCGTTTATATTTAGATTAAAAAGGCAGTGAAGGTGGAGATCTTTTGTGGCAAAGTGCTTTGAAACCCTGAGATGAAAGGGAACCCGTAAAGAGAAATTAACCTCATTTATTTTTTAAGCAACATTTCGCGTGCGTGTGTGGACAGATGTAATTTGAGGAGTCTCCTCTTCACTCTGCTGGTGACCCTCCCTCCTGTCTCCAGCCGAATCGAAGGACCTCTTTTCTTCTTTTCACTTCTCTATTTCCCAAGCCAGGGCCTGTCTGGTGGAAAGGCTGATTCAGGTTTTTAACTAACACTGGGCCCTGGCTCTAGGCAGGGCACCCCTCTGTGGCTGGATCGCTCCAGGTGGAGGAATGCAAGGTTCAGTACAGAAAGGAGAAAGTGAGGGGTGTGGGGCCGGAGGCTCCAGCTTGGCTTTGCTTCCATACCTTTCGCATTCCTCAGTGCATTCCTGAATTCATTAATGCACACGCCGCATTGCACTCACAAGTGCTCTGGGGCAAGGCTAATATTTAGTTGGACCACACTGGGATTACTGCGTGTATTGCTAATATACTGAAATACTCTATTGACTTATAATCATTGCCCATGCCTCTGCCATTGTGAAATATTTTGAGTTTCACCCCTGCTTTGTGAGCTAGGAGACAGTCTTCTAGGTTTCCTATAATGTTTAGCACAGTACCCCCGCTCTGTGTTTGAAATGCTTATACTAATTGATTGGGGAGAAGAATGGAAAGCATCAGCAGCTTCTTTAGGCCATCAGGGTAGTGGAGGACCTGCTGGGGATTTCCCTGTAAAAAAAAAAAAATCTATAATGAGTGCTTCTAGTAAAAGGATTCAGAAGTTAAATTTTCCCATTCTCTCTCTGAGGTGTTTGAACTGAGGAAGGGCACAGGCAAAGATCGATGACTGGGTGGTTGGTTTTTTTGTTTTTTTTTTTTTTTGACAGAGAGAGGGAGATCGCAAGTAGGCAGAGGTGGGGGGGGGTTGGAAGCAGGCTCGCTGCTGAGCAGAGAACCTGATGTGGGGCTCTATCCCAGGACCCTGAGATCATGACCTGAGCTGAAGGCAGAGCACTGAGCCACCCAGGCGCCCCGACTGAATGGGTTTTAATAAAAATACCCTTCCAGGTACTGAGACTTAGTCAAAAGCTTGGTAACCCAAGGAAGACTGCGCTAGAGGCAAGGGCCAGGCCACAGGCCCAAAGCTTCTGTTAACAACTAAATGTTTGTGCCTCCTCACCATTCGTATGTTAAAGCCCTAACTCCCAATTTAATGGTATTTGGAGGTGAGGCCTTTGGGAGGTAATTAGGCTTAGGTGAGGTCATAAGGGTGGGGCTCTCGTGATGGGATTAGGGAGCCCTCCCTCCCTTTCTGTCTGTCTCTGTCTCTGTCTGTCTCTGTCTGACTCTCTGTCCCCCCTCCTCCCTCTCACTTGTGTACAAGAGAGACATCCTGTGAGGACACAGCAAGAAGGTAGCGTTCTGTAAGTCAAGAAGAGAATTGTCACCAGAACCCAGCCATGCTGACACCCCAGACTTCCAGCCTCCAGAAGTGGAGGTCGTACTGGAGGTAGGTGCCTATTTTCTCAGCCACTGATCCATGGCAGCCTGTTGTGGCAGCCAGAGTAGCCTGAGCCCGTGTCCTCGTCCCCATTCCCTGGATTCTCATGAGAGATCCAGTCCCACATGCAGAGATGCTGAAACGAAGGAGACCAGTGTGCCTGAGCCCTCCCTGTGAAGGCCAGTGGCCTGGAAACAGAAAAAAAATGGTCCACTTTGCTGGACACTAGGGATAAAGGGGAAAGAATAGAGCCTGGTCTCTGCCTTCAAGGCCCACTCCCGTCAGTGTCTTTGATTTTGACCAATCAGAGCCCTTCTGGTGAGTGAGGGAAGAGAAGATGACACACTGTATTGTTTTATTTTTTTAATAATTCTTTTTTGGGGGCACTTGGGCGGCTCAGTTAAGTGTCAGCCTGTGGCTCAGGTCACGATCTCAGGGTCCTGGGATGGACCCCCACATTGGGCTCCCTGCTCAGCGGGTAGTCTGCTTCTCCCTCTCGTTCTGTCTCTCCTCCCCGCTCATGCTCTCTCTCAAATAAATAAATAAATAAATAAATAAATAAATAAATAAATATCTTAAAACAAAAATTCTTTTTTTTTCTTTTTAAAGAGATTTTATTTATTCATCTGCCAGAGAGAGCACGAGAGCACAAGCAGGGGGAACAACAGGCAGGAAGCCCAATGCAGGACTCAATCACAGCACCCTGGGATCGTGACCTGAGCCAAAGGCAGATGCTTAGCTGACTGAGCACCCTGGGGTCCCAGGTGACACCCTGTTGAGAGTATATTCCCTACAATGACCCAAAAGACACACACACACACACACACACATATAACTGTGTCAGTTGAGAGTAGGATTAGGTAAGAAGTGCAGGTTGGACCTGGTACAGGGAAGGATACCCAACTTCTCTCCCTATTGAGCGTGTCTCTCTACCTTATCCTGGGCTCTGAGGCATTTGGGAAATGGCATGAATTCATGCCTTATGGTCGTGTTCTCTACCTTCACTACACATTGAAATCATTCAAGGTGATTTGAAGAAGATCCTGACTTGATTGGTCTAGGATGCTGTGGGCATCAAGAGTTTTAAGACTCCCCAAATGAATCTAGTATGCAGTTGAGGTTGAGAACCACTTCAGATAAGTGAGAACTTGATCCATTTCATGAAGCTGTCTCATTCCCTTGTCTCATAATTCTGACCTATCTCATATTTCTCTTTGGGCCAAGCAAATGCATTTACTACATTTACTACATGCATGCATGAAGGTCTTTGTTCAAATTGCTTCACTGATTTGTGTTTCAACAGACTTGCTAGGCCAATAAGGAAAAATATATCATTGTTCCCTTGCTATGCCTGATAAAGTCCATACAATTTCCAAAGATGAGATATTGTCATGTCCTCTTGGACAATGTGCTCCTAGTTTCCACATTCTGGGTCTGACATCCTCTTGTACAAAAGAACTGTGGCACACATCTAATCTTCCTACTCTTATTTTAAACAAATTAAGAAATTATTAGCTGCTCATTATAAACCAGGTAGTCTAAGAGATGATTTTGAGGCATAGTTTGTCATTTAACTTTTTTTTTTAACAAGTCTTAATTTTTACCAAAGTTGTATATATACATTGTTTTCAAAGTTAAATGAAGCTTCTCTACCTTCTCTACCTTATTATGGAAAATAGCAATCCTTGACTTTTATGCCTTCTCCTTCCCAATTCCCACTCTCAAAAAGCAACCATATTTACCCTTTCAGCTGATCTGATAATATTTTCAATATGTCCAGATAACAAACTTACCCTGCTATTTCTTGATTTTACATGCTTAGAGATAATCTGTCGACTTCCTAATATAAAAGATAAGGGGTTAACTCCCTTATTCTGCCTCTACTACACACAGAGATTTCCTCTCTGACATCCTAACTGAGACATAGATTTTGATTATGTCAATATTCAGTTAATCATGTAGTATTTTGGGGGTGGTTGAGTGGCTCAGTCAGTTATACATCTGCCTTTGGCTCGGTTCATGATCCCTGGATCATCCAGTGCTCCATGCAATACATGCCCTCTTTAATACCCACCACCAGGCTCACCCATCCCCCAAACCCCTTTCCCCTCCAAAACCCTGTTTGTTTCTCAGAGTCCACAGTCTCTCATGGTTCATCTCCCCCTCTGATTTCCCCCAGTTCACTTTTCCTTTTCTTCTCCTAATGTCCTCCATGTTATTCCTAATGCTCCGCAAGCAAATTCATTCATCTTTAGTAATGGAAGACTCCAAAGCTGATTGGAAGCTCTGAGTGTGTGTGATGCTCTAAATTAGAGAACCACTGACATCAGTATATTTGGGTCTTTTCTATTAAGTTTGTCAAATTTCTCCAAGGAAGACTCCTTCAGTCTCCTGCTCAAAGGATGGTCCAGGTCTGATTGCCAATGTTCTAGTAAGTTGGTCAAATTTCTCCAAGGAAGACTCCTTTAGTCTCCTGCTCAGAGGATGGTCCAGGTCTGATTGCCAATGTTCCTGGCATAGAGAGTTGGGTAGGTGAGTGGGGAATGCCTTAGAATACTGTGAATTCTTTCGCTTAGTCTTCTTGGGTTTGTCATGGACCCTGTTGCTCGTCTGTGTCTGATTTACCCCAATGAAGAAGCCCTATGCATTTACTCTTTCCAGAGAATAAAATTCCTGACATCCACCAGGGTAGGGGACGGGCAGCTTGCCCAAGCACATGGAGTAGGAGAAGGGATACAGGGACCCAACTGCTTTCAAACATCTTTCTAACAGTGCTCCTCTATCAGTATTATCCACACACACACACACACACACACACACACACACACACACACACAATTCCTGAAACTTTTCATGAATCGTAAGCTAGATTTCCCCACTGTTGGTTTAAAATTCAGCTTTCTTGGGTTTGCCAGTTTGATCGCCACTTGTCTATATTCTTGTCTCAAAAATTGTTTCTATAGTTTTCTTCCCTGCCCCACCAGTGTGAACTTATGCCTTATAAAATTATTTGTATTGATGTTGCATTTGGGTTTTAGGAAGAATGTGTTTAATTCACCATCTTTAAATAGAAGCCATTAGATTCCATTAACTTCACCATGTCACAAGAATTAAGAAGATATCCCCATTTTATAGATGAGAAAATGAGACCTGATATCACAATTACTGTAAGATTCAAACCTATACCTGCTGTGTTCAAATTCATTGCTCTTTCCATTATCCTGTTCTGCCAATCTTAAACTTAAAATTAAAACAACAAAAAAAAGATGATCATGATAGTTCAGTTTCACGAGAACAAAGTATGTGGCAAGGTGGTAATTGCTGGGAGTTGCCTGGCTGGCTCAGTCAATAGAGCACGCGACTCTTGATCTTGGGGTTGTGAGTTTGAGCCTCACACTGGGTGTAGAGATTACTTAAAAATAAAAGCTTAAAAAAAAGATAATTGCTGGGCAATTTGAAAAGGTAATGATTTGAAATTTAACATTTATTAAATGCAAATAAGTGTTAGTGCTATATAGGCCTGGTTTCCTGTCTAGATCAACAGGACACAATTTTCAAAATATTCTCCTTTCTGTTTATACATACCTTTATGGAAACTCTGTGCAGAATTTAGCATAGTTCACTGGTTTTAACCCTGTTGGGTTACTGATTTTCATTGTTGGATATTTTGTATGTATGTATGTATGTATGTATGTATTCATTTTAATCTGCAAGTTACATTATTTTCTCTAAAAGTCTTGTGTCTGTTTTATGCCTCTGAAATATGACTTTGTAACCACAAAACAAATATTTCTTTACCTACTGATTCCCCTCCACACCCCTTCACAAGCATGCATATTTTATTTATTTATTTATTTATCTATCTATTTATTTAGCATGCATATTTTAAATGACATTCTTTATAGCAGAGACTGAGAGAAGTATGAGGGGCTTAATGAATGTACTAAATGTATTTCTAAAAATAATTTCCAGTTCTTATCCATTTTCAGCAATGACAGTTGTTTGAATGTTTTACAAGGTACCATAAGGTCAAATGTTGAGACTTATCATTTGGTATTATCTCTTGGGTGGCTTTAATCCATACTGGTAAAGACATATCCCTCTTTATCAACTGATATTCCATCCTTGTCTAAGAACTGAGTTTAGATAGAGTAACCTTTTGAGCAACCTGGATTTGTTCAGCTTCTTGATTTTGTCAATGGAAAACCCTTTCAGTAGTTTTCAGGTCTGGCTTTTTTCTGGGGTTGGCATTTCAGATTTGGTTCCAATCTGAATAACTCTAACCAAGGTAATGGGCTGCTTTGAGCATCATTTTTAACTGGAGAGACAAAAATTCCATCATGCTTCAGGTCATAAGTCTTGCTGCCAAAAGTTTCCCATGTGACAGTAATTATGTATTTATGATTTATTGGAGAATTTGGGTGTTCCAGAATACTAAGAGTAGGAAAATGGACACTTTAGGGCATATGGTGAATTGACTCAGAGAGGCTCTTCCAACAATCTTTTCAGGTTACTTGTCCTCTTAGGAGGTGTGTGTGTTTTCTGGAATTAGAGAAACTATAATCATTGGTCTGTCAGTTTCAGTATTGAACTTCTGGTCCCGAATGAAATGGCCAACATTGCTGTGCTTGGGAGTTAAAGCTCCTAAAAGTTTTCAAAGTCTTTGATCTGAGACATTTTTATGAGCAGGACTTCTGACTGCATCATACAATTGGATTAAAGCCTGGAAATTCACCCCCGTGTATTTGAACAAACTGTAGCCCATGAATACTATTTTTTTATATTGGAACATTCCTTTCCTTTTTTAAAGGGACCCAGCATCTATGTTATCCCTTTTCCACATTCTTAAGTAGTTGGAATATCAGTCTCAAAGTCTTTTCAAAAACTTACTTTCATCCTTTTACAAGGGTAGAAAAAAATATAAATGAAGAAGGTATCTGAACTTCAAATTGGAGTTAAAAATTATTTTCAGCTTACAGACTTTTTTTTCTCTGTCTCTGTGTCTTCCTCTCTCACACACACGTACATGCACAAACACATGAATGCATATAGACACTGTATATATAATATGAGTAATATTATTAATGGAGTTAACACTGTCAAATAATCATACTGTGATCTGTTTATCACACAGCTAGTATCTGAGTTCACATCTTTTCTGCTTTAATTGATCATATAGTGAGATGAACTGTGTTGATATGAGAGGACAGAATCCAATGAAATAAAATTAATCTGATGATTTCACATGTTGCCAGAATAACAGCAATTATTTGTTCATCAAAATTTGAGTATTTGCTAGATGTCCCAGACTCTGTTCTAGGCTTTCAGAATATAAAGATGAAAAATGAGATATCTGCCTTATGTAAGAGACAGGTATAAACATAAATTACAGTTCATGAGAAAGAGTAGAGCTTTTTGAACAATATTCTAGGAGAAGGCTATAGACTGAATATTTGTGTCCCTCAAAATTCATATGTTGAAATATAATCCCCCAATGGGATTTGATATTTGGATGTGGGGTGTTTGTGGGGGGTGATTAAGTCATAAAGGTGACGCTTCACGAATGGAATTAGTGCCTTTTTTAAAAAGGGGCCCTACAGAGCTTCCCTGTTCCTTCTCCCATATGAGGACATAGCAAGAAGACAACTATCTGTGAACCAGACACCAAATCTGCCAGTGCCATGACCTTGGAGTTCTGAGCCTCTAGAATTATGAGAAATAAATTTCTGTTGTTTATAAACCACCCAGTCTATGGAATTCTGTTATAGCAGCCCAAACTGACTAAGGGAACAAAAATTTAAGCAACTCTCTTGCCTGATGGAGGTTTCACTGAAGGGAAACATTTCAGTTAAACTTTGAAGTATGGATAGAACAGGCCTGACTTAGGAAAGGGTCAAGTGCATTCCTGGAAGACATGCTACAGCATGTCTGCAGGGATTGACCAGATTTTATTTATAAGCTGGGTGTTTGTAGTTCGGGAGCCATTTTTGGAGTCGTCTTTGATTTCTCTTTCTCACACATGCCATATCCAAACTATTGTCAAATGTTGGCAAAATGTATAGATTCTGTGTTCAAAACACATGTCAACTCAGACTGCTTCTCCCTATCTCCATGACTACTAGCCAGGTCCAAGCCACCATCATCTCTTGCTGGGACTACTACGAAACATCTTAGTTTGTTGTGTTAGTTTTCAGTTGCTGTGTAACAAATTACCACAAACTGGGTGGCTTAAAACCACACACAGTTGTATCTCACAGTTTCCATGGGTCAGGAGGCTGGAAATAGCTCAACTGGATACTCTGTTCAGGGCCCAACAGTCTGTAATCAAGGTGTTGGTTGCATTCTCATTTGGAGGTTCGAGTAAGGAAGAATACACCTCCAGGTTCACACAGATTGTTGGCAGAATTCAATTCCTTGTGGTTATAGAACTGAGGCTTCTTACTGGCTCCTGATGGGAGGGGGGACTGCCTATAGGTTCTAGAGGTCTCTCATAGTTTCCTGACATAAGGCCCATGCCATAGGCCATAAGTGGTTTCTAAATATAATCCTAAATATAGGATTCTATATATAGAATATAATCAAGAGAATTTCTTTCTTTCTTTTTTTTTTTTTTTAAAGATTTTATTTATTAATTTTACAGAGAGAGGCAGATCACAAGTAGGCAGAGAGGCAGGCAGAGAGAGGGAAGCAGGCTCCCTGCTGAGCAGAGAGCCCGATGCGGGGCTTGATCCCCAGACCCTGAGATCATGACCTGAGCCGAAGGCAGAGGCCTCAACCCACTGAGCCACCCAGGCATCCCTCGAGAGAATTTCTCACATTCCAGTCTGCTAAGATGAAGTCTTATGTAACGTAACATAATCAAGAGAGTGGCATCATATTTGCCATATTTTGTTCATTTGAAACAAGTATAGTTTCTGTCTCCATTCAGGGGAGATTCCCAGACAAGAGCGTGATTCCTTAGAGGTCAACTTAAGGTGTGTCCACCACAGTGGTCTTACAAATTTCATACATGCCCTCCTACAGCTTATTCTCCATACAGAAGCCAGAGTGATCCTTGTATGTATGTATGTATGTATGTATGTATTTTTTAAAGATTTTATTTATTTGATGGAGAGGAAGAGGACACAAGTAGGCAGAGAGGCAGGCAGAGGGAGAGGGGGAAGCAGGTTCCCTGCCAAGCAGAGAGCCTGATGCAGGGCTAGATCCCACGACCCTGAGAGCATGACCTGAGCCGAAGGCAGAGGCTTAACCCACTGAGCCACCCAACAGCACCTAGAATGATCCTTTTAAAATGTAAAACTAACAATGTCATTCTCTTGCTTACAATCATCTACTGGCTTAGAATAAGGCCTATAAAATCATATATATGTAATCACTGGCCACCTCACCTGCTTCATTTTTCACCAGTCTTCCCTCACTTGTTTCTCTTCAGCACATGGGAATCTTTGTGGTTCCGCGACCATGCCAGGTACACTTCTGCCTGATGATCTTTGCATTTGCTGTTTTCTCCACCTCAAACACTACCCTAGCAGATCACCATGGCTTGAGCTCTCTTTTCATTGAGGTATCTGCTCAAATGTTACTTCCTCAGAGAGCACTTCTCAGTTTCCCCCAATCTAAAATAGCCCTTTCATTATGTATCTCTACATCTTCCCCCTACCTTATTTTTTCCTAGCCCTTATCTCTGTCTATGTATTTTAGAATATACTTATTCACTTATTCATTGACTATCTCTCCCACTAGAACTCAAACTTCATGAGGACAGGGACCTTGTCTATCTCGTTCTCTGTTTTCACATGCCTAAATCATTGCTTAGCGTGAAGTTGGCTCTTGTGTGCGAATGAATAATGAAAGGATTTAAGAGACAAAGTAAAACTTTTCAAAAATATTTTATTGCTATTAATAATATGTTGAATTTTTCAAGTTAGCAGTGACTAAACTCTAAACCATGAGATGAAATCTTTTGCATGATTTGGTTTTATTAGAATAGTGAAGAATAATCAGTTTCACAAATGAGATTTAAAGTCACTTGAGTGACCTCAAAGTAGTTGATATTTCTTATTTGTCAGTGATCAAGACTAGCATTACTACGAGTGGAAAAACCTGACATTAACACAAAAAAGGCAATGACAGAGTAAGAGAAATACAAAAGACATAAGAGATTTAGAAAACAAATAGCAAAATGGCAAATGTAAATCCCACTTTAAGATTAATTACATTAAATATAAATGATTAAACATTTCAATTAATGGAGATTCGTAGAATGGATTTTTTTTCTTTTAAAGAGAGATAGTGTGGGTGTTGGGGTGGGGGGAGGGGCAGTGGGAAAGGGAGAGAGAGAATCTTAAGCAGGCTCCATGCTCAGCACAGAGCTGGTTGGAGGGCTTAATCTCAGGACCCTGAGATCATGACCTGAGCTGAAATCAAAAGTTGGACCCTTAACCAACTGAGCTATCCAGGTGCCCCAGTAGAACAGATTTTTAAAAATGCCCCAAATATATTCTGTCTACCAGCAACAAACTTTAGATTGAAGATACAAATAACATAAAAGTAAAATGATAGAGAAGGATATACCATTCAAACAGTAACCAGAAGAAAACTAGAGTTGCTATGTTAATATCAGACAAAATAGACTCTAAGATGAAATTGTTACTACAGACAAAAAAAGTATTTTATAATGATAAAAAGGCCAATGCATCAAGAAGTTATAATAATTAGAAACTTATATGTACCTAAGAAGAGAGTCCCTGGATTCATGAAGCAAAAAAGTAAGAATTTAAGTGAGAAATAGAAAATTCAACAGTAATAATGGGAGACATCAAAATCCCACCCTGAATAACAGATAGAACAACTGGACAGAAGATCACCAGGGAAAGAGATGATTTAAACAGTACTATAAACCATCTTGACATAACAGACATCTATAGAACACCCAAAAAATGCTAAAGACACATTCTTCTCAAGTGAACATGGAATATTCTCCAGGATAGACCCATATATTAAGTCATGAAAGAAGCCTCAAAACATTTGAAAGGATTAAAATTGTACAACACTGTATACTGAATACAGTGAAATTAAGTTAGAAATCTATAACAGAAGGAATTTTGGAAATTCCCATTTATAAATCAGTGTATTAGAAATTAATACTCTCATAAATAATGGGTAAAAGGAGAAATCACATGGGAAATTAGGAATAATTTTAACAGAATGAAAACAAAATACAACATATCATGATTTATGGTATGCTTAGAGGAAAGCTTATATGTTTAAATGCTTATATGAAAAAAGAGTAAAGCTATTAAATCAATAACCTACCCTTCTACCTTAAGAAACTAGAAGAAGAAGGATTATCTAAACCCACAGCAAGCAGAAGGAAGAAAATGATAAAGATCACAGCAGAAATAAATGAAATCGAGAACAGAAGAACAATGAAGAAGATTTTAAAAACCCAAAATTTGGTTTATTGAAAGCATCAACAAAATTTTAAAAATTTAGCTAGACTGATGCAGAAAAAATGGGAGAGGACTCAGAGTACTGAAACCAAGAATGAAAGAGGTGATATTAGGGGTGCCTGGGTGGCTCAGTGGGTTAAAACTTCTGCCTTCGGCTCAGATCATGATCTCAGGGTCCGGGATGGAGCCCTGCATCCAGCCCCGCATCGAGCCCCACATCGGGCTCTCTGCTCAGCAGGGAGCCTGCTTCCCCCCGCAACCCCCGGTCTCTGCCTGCCTCTCTGCCTACTTGTGATTTTTCTCTCTCTCTCTGTCAAATAAAGAAGTAAAATCTTTAAAAAAAAAAAAAAAGGTGATGTTATAACCAACCTTACAGAAATAAAAAAGATTATAAGGGAATGCTGTGAATAATTGTCAACAAATGAGATAATCTAGATTAAATGAGTAAGTCCCTACAGTGCCAAAAAAAATTCAATGGGGAAAGAATTCAACAAATGGTGCTAGATCAACTGGTATCCACAAGCAAAAGAATGAATGTGGTCATCTGCCTCATATCATATACAAAAATTAAAATAGATCAAAGTCCTAAATGTAAGAGGTAAATCTATAAAACTCTTAGAGGAAGCATAGGTAAATCTTCATGACCTTGGATTAGGCAACAGTTTCTTAGATATGACACATAAAGCATAATCCAACAAAGAAAACATGAATAAAGTGGACTTAATAAAAATTTAAAACTTTTATATATCCAGAAATGAAAAGATAGCCCACAGAATGGGAGAAAATATTTGCAAATCATGTATCTGACAAGGATCTGGTAACCAAAATATTTGAAGAACTCTTACAACTCAATCATAAAAAGACAACATAATTAAAAAGCGAGCAAGGATTGTGTTAGAAATTTCTTCAAGGAAGATATACAAATGACCATTAAGCACATGAAAAAATGTTCAACTCTTTAGTCTCTAGAGAAATGCAAATCAGCACCACAATTAGAACTATCTCACACCCACCAGAATGACTATACTCAAAAAGTTGGACCTTAGCAAGTGTTGGTGAGGTCCTGGAGAATTTGGAACATTTACCGACTACTGGTTTGAATAAAATGGTGCAGTGACTTTGGAAAACAGTTTGGTAATTCCTCAAAAGGAACCTCAAAAAGTTAACAGTTTGGTAAACAGTTTGGTCATTCCTCAAAAGGAACCTCAAAAGGTTAATTGTCACATTACTATGTCATGTAGCAATTCCACTCCCAGGAATATACTCAAGAAAATTAAAAACAAATATTCACAAAAAACTTGCACAAAAATGTTCAGAGCAACATTATCATAATAGCTAAGAACTGGAAACATTTCATCAGCTGGTAAATGGATAGAGAGATTTGATAGACCCATACAATGAAATATTTCCGTATAAAAGGGAATGAAGTATTATTGATGCTACAACATGAATGAACCTTAAACATGCGCTAAATGAAAGGCAACACAGAAAAGGCCACATATTATAGGATTCCATTTATATGAAATTTCCCAAATATGTAAATTAACAAAGATACAAAGAAGATTTTTAGTTTCCAGTGGCTGGCAGAGGGAGGGTATGGGGAATTAGTACTAATGTATATGAAGTTTCTTTTAGAGGTGATGAAAAATTCTTGAATTAATTAGTGGTGATGATTGTATAACCTTGTAAATTTATCAAAAGCCTTGAACTGTGTACTTTAAAAAAGCTAATTTGATGGTACATAAATTATATGTCAATTAAAAAAAAAAATCTACAGGGTGCCTGGCTGGCTCAGTCATTAAAGCATGTGACTTTTGATCTTGGGGTCATGAGTTCAAGTCCCATGTTGGGTATAGAGCTTACTTTAAAGTAAACTTTAAAAATTTTTAAAGAATCTGAAATTCATAAAGAAAGTGAATTATGGAAAATCACTTAAGTAAGAGTATCTTTCTGATTAGACAGATGTGGAGATGTGGCTCTTCATAAAGTCTACAGTAAGAAACTAACACCCACAGCTAGACCTACCTTGGACTTGATTTCATTCTACCTTGAGTTTCTCTGATCATAATGGCTACCATATGGGAGAAAACTTACCCCAATTCTCTTACCTCATCGGTAGGTTCTGTTCTTTACATTGTCCAAGTGTCCCACATTCCTTTCAAGAACACATTTTGCTATTCTTTTTTTTCTCCACTTTTCTTTCTCATTCTCTTCTCTGCCTTTCCCCCTTCATTGCCCTCTATTATTATTAAAACTTTCCTTTCTTTTTTTATGTCTACTCACCTGTCTCTGTCTCTATTTCTCACCCTTTGCTTCCACCTCTTCCTTGTTCCCTTTCCTCTTACCTGGCTACAATATGGAAATAAAGTATACTTTAAAGTATTTTTTAATTTTGTATGTATGTATGTATGTATTTATGACAGAGAGAGAGAGAGAAAATCTTAAGCATGCTCCATGCTCAGCGCAGAGCCCATTTTGGGGCTTGACCTTGCCACCCTGAGTTCATGACCTGAGCTGAAATCAAGAGTGGCATGCTTAACCAACTGAGCCACCCAGGTGCCCCCAAAGTATTTTTGTCAGAATTATGTACTTTCTTGCTTTCTTTGCTTTCTTTGCTTAGCTGAAAAGAAATTGATTTGGGTGCTTAATATTTCTTTAAGGAAAAACAACTTCAAGTTAATTACGAGGTTGATTTTGCTTTAGGGGATGTAACTGGTAATTAAAAAAAAAAAGATTATCCACCCATGCTATATGAGTAGTTATAAATAATTGAGGTAAGATACTTTCATGAACATTAAAAAGTGATTTGTAAATATGAGCAGACACTCCTGGTAAACACTGATAATATCTAGTGTGGTGGTGTTCCCTGAAGATACTTAATTACAATTTGGCTCCTCTATGTGTAGACAAGCCTGAGTTAACCATTTATGCTACAAAGCATAAGCCTCCTACACAAATAGTTTCATTTGACTCATATAAACCTGATCATATTTTCCCTCAGGAATGTCCTTTCTGAACTAAAAAAAAAATTACAATATGGGTTGTAAGCTCTTCTCTTGTGAAGCCACCTTCAGAATGACCAATTATTTTCTGTCGTTCATCTGGAAGAGTGAGTAAGTACAAAAAGAATACCATTAGCCACAAAGTTGTCATCCTCTTCAAATAAAATCCTCATCTCTGGCTTGAATGTTGAAATGAAAGATTCACTGTTTTCCCCTGTAGTGGGTCAAGAGAAAAATGATTTTTTTTTTTTTTTGTAACGGTCATTTTATGAAAAAAACTTGATTCTGTTTGTTGACAAAATGTTCAGAAAAGGAACTGGTTAAGTTTCACAGGACTTGGTGATTGAAATTCTAGTGCCCAGAGTAGTGGTGTCAGAATGATGAGGCATCCGGATAATGATCTCAGAAACCTTCCCAAACAATGTGACCGCTTCATGAGAAGGGGAAGAGGGAGGGAGGAAAGACAGGCTTAATTCTTCAGTCAATTCCTAAGAGGCCATCTAGCCTGTCTCGGAGAGACAGAGTGCTTTACTGTGCGGCCTGTTTTGGTGTATAGGTACAACTATTACTGAAGAATTAGAATTATTATGAGATGTTAAGTATTAGGGGCTCCGAGGAGAGCTGAAGACGATGGTCTTCCACTGCCATTGGCTCTAACAGGCAGCCAGGCGGCACCTTTAGGATCCCCCCCCAGCACGGTTTGAGAAGCTCGGTATCTTTCTTAAGCTGCACAAGGGCTCTGTGTCTGGGTGTGTTAGCTGTTCAGCAAAAATAGGCGCCCCCCCCCCACCTCCTGAGCATACAGTCGGACCATATTTCTCAGGCTTCTTCATAGTTTGTTGTGGTCATGAATTTTTACCAACAGAATTTGTGCAGGAAATCCTTTATGCAGTGGCTGAGCCAATCCTTTTAGGAAACTGTAGGTGTCTCCTCTTTGCTCTGTTTTTTCCTTTATTGATTGGATGCTGCTGAAGGTGAGGCCTGCGGGGGGAGGGGAGCTACCTAGTAAAAAAAACACAATACAAAAGGGCCTGAGCCTGCCACCCAGAAACAGTTCGGGGGAGCGAGAAACAAGCTTTTATGAGGCTTGAGTATTATATATTTTGAGGTCTATTTATTATAGCTGCTAGTATGACCTTAGCTAACAAGGGATTTGGGCGGCCAGCAATTGAAAGACTGCAATTAAAGGAAGCAACACCAACAGATGTGCCTTCAACACCCTCACAGGAAACACCATTTCA
This sequence comes from Procyon lotor, assembly GCA_028646535.1. NCBI lineage: Eukaryota > Metazoa > Chordata > Mammalia > Carnivora > Procyonidae > Procyon > Procyon lotor. The sequence continues at coordinate 62,173,873 of CM053603.1, forward strand.
GAAACATAACCCTTTTACCTTTTCTTCCTTCGATTTCTCATTTTTAATTGGTTATTGGCTTACTTCCTATTTTTTTTTAAATTAATTTATTGGTAGCAAAATCTCCTCATTAAACCTTGTCCCTCACCGCCCCTGCCCTCAAATAATGTGACGGAATTTGGAAAAAGTTTCCAGGAAAGACTTTCATAAATCTCCCAAGAATGAGAATGGCGGTGATATGGGAGGTCGGTGAGGAGAAAGATGCTGCGTTGTGATTAATGGAGAGCCTTAGGAGTGTTTGGGACATCTGAATTATTTCCATCCTGGTGATGGTGAGAGGAAAGCTGACCATTAGGGACAATGATGGACTATTTTTAGGTATGCTAAGTTCTGAAATTCTTACTCAACAAAATGAACATTGTTTACATTCCATCTGTCTTTTCAGTTGTCATAAAGTAGAGGTAGGTAGAGTATGAACAGCCAGCCAATCAGCACAAGCCACTTTATTCTGCAGTTAAAGAAATAATTTTATGTATGTATGTATGTATGTATTTATAAGATTTTATTTTTAAGGGGCGCCTGGGTGGCTCAGTGGGTTAAAGCCTCTGCCTTCAGCTCAGGTCATGATCCCGGGGTCGCGGGATCGAGCCCCGCATCGGGCTCTCTGCTCAGCAGGGAGCCTGCTTCCCCCTCTCTCTCTGCCTGCCTCTCTGCCTACTTGTGATCTCTCTCTCTGTGTCAAATAAATAAATAGGATATTTAAAAAAAAAAAAGATTTTATTTTTAAGTAATCTTTACACCCAACATGGGGCTTGAACTTACAACCCCAAGATTAAGGGTCACATGCTTTACTGACTGAGCCAGCCAGGTGCCCCAAGAAATAATTTATCTTAAATTGTTTTATTTACCTGTATATAGATTAAAATGTGAATATTTTATAGTGATTTGAAGGGGCACGTGCACCCCAATGTTTATAGCAGCAATGTCCACAATAGCCAAACCATGAGAAAAGCCCAAAGGTCCCTCGACAGATGAATGGATAAAAATGTAGGGTCTGTGTGTGTGTGTGTGTGTGTATAGTATTACTCAGCCATCAAAAACAATGAGATCTTGCCATTTGCAACGACATGGCTGGAACAAGAGGATATTAAGCTAAGTGAAATAAGTCAGTCAGAGGGCACCTGGGTGGCTCAGTTGGTTAAGTAACTGCCTTCGGCTGAGGTCACGATCCTGGGGTCCTGGGATCGAGTTCTTCATTGGGTTCCCTGCTCTGTGGGCAGTTTGCTTCTCCCTCTCCTCTGCCAATTCCCCTGCTTGTGCTCTCTCTCTCTGTGACAAATAAATAAATACATAAAATCTTTAAAAAAAAAAAAAGTCGCATGCTCTACCAGCTGAACCAGCCAAGCACCCCAAAATGTGGACACTTTTATTTTAAAACACAATTATTTACAATTAAAAATATACAATCTTTGAAGAACTGAATTATGAGAAAAGTGTAAATCATGTCATTGCAAGAAAGCTAAATGAAAGCTTCAGGAAATAGTTGTTGAGCTCCTTTCATATGTCAGGTGCTATTACATTTGTGTTCTAGGGTTCAACCAGATCTACATTTTATTTTTCTATATATTTCGAATAGTAGTATATACAAATATATACTGCACCTTGTAAGTTTTTGTGACACCCTCCTATATATACTAGGCAGAGTACACAAATGATAGTAAACTGGAATGAGCACATTTTTAACCCCTCTTGATCTTCTGATTTTGTTTGGGAGTGTCAGGGACCAGGTTCCTGGGAAAGAGACTCTTGTGATTCTTTCATTTCTGGACGGAAGTTTGGTTACGGGGTGCTCTGGAGAGCAGCACTTGCAAAGAGCAAGAAAAGCAGAAGGAAAAGCAAAAGGAGAAGGTGAACCGCAACGTAACTGCAAAGAGGCCTCAGTTGATCCTGGGCAGAGCTTTGGAGCCGGAAGGATTCCAAACTGAGACAATCAGTCTGAGCATTTTCGGGTGCTCGTTGTCCCCAGGGAGGGGTATAACTTTCAGCTCAGGACAGTTCCTGAAGAGGAACTGAATTGTGAGCCATTAGTAGCCAATATCCCTTGATCTGAGAGGGATCTGTTGGGCACGTAGCATCCACTGTACCCATATTATCTGCAGTTGCGCCATTTTGTCATAAAAAGGACAGTAACAGGAGGGAGAGATGTGAGTAAAAAGGGAAGAGAAGAAAAAAAAAAAAAGGGAAGAGAAGAAAAATAATAAATCAGTATTTGGGAAAAAGGGAAAAGAAAGAATCATCAAAAATAATTAAATAAGTCTGAAAACTAAAATGTCTGTTGTACCAGGTACGAACTGTGATTTCACAACACAGCACATTCTGGTTGAATATAGGGATTAAAATGGCTAAGGTCACTTGGTACATCAAAAATAGTTTCGGAAAACACCTGTGAATCATGATTCAGGGGCTTGTACCGTAACCTTCAAAGCACATTAAACTGATCGGAAATGCATTCTGTTAAACTACTTAACCAACAGAGGTCATTCAGTCAGAACACTTTCAGAGCGTGAAGAAGCAAGTTTGAGGAATATTGATGCTGCAAGTGAAGAAACTTAAGTTTAGCCCCTTTCAGTCTTAGCCAATTTTTCAGTCAGAAAAGTTACCAAGTTTTCATCATCCCATGGATGATTAGAAAATTATGGCTATTTGGCTTTGGAGTCCATTTTAAGAATTTGGGAAGGTACCCGCTGACCGTCTTGGTCTGGGTGTCCCTGGCAGCTGACCCAAGACAAAGACTCAAAGGCTAGTGGTTTATCTGGGAGTGACGGGAAATAGTAGTATGGTAGTGGGGGTGTGATGTAGGGATGGCGAATGCCCTCCATTATAGGTATGTGAGGAGCTCAGCCTCACTGTGAACCATAAAGCATACACTTTAGAATTATCTCGACTGAGGGGCCGGGAACCCGGGGTATCGGTCCCCAGTTGCCATTAGAGTGGGTTATGGCTACTGCTGAACTTGATTCTCCTGAACTTGAGGCTTGCTTTGTGTCAGGTCGAGCAGCCTCCCTGGGCTTAAGGAAATGGCCTTGGGGACAGAGAGGCAGGTACCGACAGCTGGAAGCCTACAAATAAAGCCCGAGGGTTATGTGCAGAAAGCTGTCCATGTGGCCTCTGCTACACTGACAGTCCGAAGTATATTTTTCTTGTTATAATATTAAGGTTGGTTTCCAACTCCGAGGATGTGCCAAGCTGCGGCCAAATATGTGCTGAGAAACAAGAAGAAATCATTCTGAGACCTCAAACATTTGGGCACGGGCTGGGCACAGGGGAGAAAGTGAGAGTTGACAACTAGGCAGTCTTCCTATGCTGTAGGAAGCATCCTGTGGGGGACAGCCCACGAAGTCAGCTCCCTTCCTTCGTTCACCCATTCGGATCCTAAGACTCCCGAGCTGGAGAATAATAGAGTGGAAAGTTTTCAGGTGGCGGCTACCTTGGTCCCTGGCCAGGTGTATTACTCATTGCTCACAAAGCCCCAGCTGGTATTTACCCCCCGACAAAGGGGAAAAGAAAAAAGTTCTTCTGGTTTTAACATCACGCTGTGCATGAAGCATGAAGGATAAGACCCCGGGATGGGGAAAATGAGAAAAATTTCACGTGGTCCTTATTTATTTTTATTGCAGGACCTCAGCTCTTTCTACCCCTTTAAGGAACGTTAAGAATCTAAAGTGTTTTGATTCTTTAACTAAATTCTGTTTATTAACCTCATATCTGAGGAAATAACATTTAATCGGCTCACTTCCTGAAGGGCTTGTTTCATATCCTTGACTCAGATTACTGTGGTGTGATCAGGGACAGCTCTACTCTTCCCTCCCACAGGGTGCTGAAGGGCAATTCCATGGCTCCCAGTACACGCAGGAAAGACTAGAATGAGAAACATCCTGACCTTGAACATCCTCTCACATTTTAACTAAGAATATCCATTCCCGAGGGCACCTGGGTGGCTCAGCGGGTTAAAGCCTCTGCCTTTAGCTCAGGTCATGATCTCAGGGTCCTGGGATTGAGCCCCGCATTGGGCTCTCTGCTCAGCGGGGAGCCTGCTTCCCCCTCTCTCTCTGCCTGCCTCCCTGCCTAATTGTGATCTCTCTCTCTCTCTCTCTCTCTGTCAAATAAATAAATAAATCTTTAAAAAAAAAAAAAAAGGAAGAAGAATATCCATTCCTGGCTCCAAATTTCGTCTGTAAAAAAAATCAGCCAGGATCCCATTGCCAAAGAGGAAGATGTTGAGCAATTCATCATAAAAGATTACAAATCTTTTATGTCATTTATGTATAATGTACAGAATGCTGAGAGGGAGGCAAAAATGAGGAGGCCATGTTCCCAGTCCTCATGGAACTTACTTGTATTCAACAGACAAGGAAGGCATGGGAGCAATTAATTACAACCCAACACGAAATAGTGGTTTGATACCCTGTGAGAAATTAATGGTTCTGGTTTAATGATAGCCCTTCTCTCATTAAACCTTAGACCTCTTCCATTTCATATTATATTATTCAGCAGATGTTAAAATTCTGCCCTCAGTGGTTTCTTATGGCTTTCCCAACTCAAATGATAACCTTCTCAAAGTCAGGAAGGACATCTTAAGAGCTGTGCTTTCTAAACGTCATGGTGCCCAGCAAGCTCCTCTGACCATTTCATGTACCCCTACAGCCCTTGCCAAACTGCTTGGCCAATCAGCTCTGTAGTTGCAACATGACTTTTGAAGCGATCAATCACTTTTATTGCACCTGACGGACAAGCTGGGGACTCCGAAGATAACGGTGGACAATTCCTGTACTCAGAAAGTTGCAGGGCAAGTTGAATGTGTTGGGACAGCATCTTCCCAGCATTGGCCAGTCTGTGATGCTGTTCCATGCATGCAGGCCTAAGGACTAAGCATAGGCACATAGCCTGTGCTTTTTTAAGAAGCTGAAAGATCGGTCTTTATATTTTACCTCCGGCCCATTCATGGGATTGCTCAGATAGCATTTTCTCAGGGTTACTGCATTTGCTTTGCAGAGTACGTTCTTCTGTAATGAAAGATGTGGAATGAATGCTACTCATGGGCTCCAGAGCAAGTGTCAGGCACTGTGTGACGGTTCTAGAACAGTGAGCCGTGAGGGCCTTTAGCTCCTCTGGTCGAGCCCTCCCAAAGAGGCACACTCACTGCAGGCTCAGCCTGCTGCTCTGTTTGACACCTTTGGTCCTCAGCTACCAGATGGACATTGAAATGAGTTCTAGATTCTTCAGTCTTTGTATTCTAGGTCTTTCTCATCCCAGTGCGAGCCCCTGTGGATATCTAGTGCCTCCCAAACTGCCCTCTGCTGCTTCTCCCTTGACCCTGCCTAACTTCCCTCCCTACCAAACTTCCTGCCCTTTGGAATTTCTTTTCTCCCTACATGGTCTGTTTCTTCTTCGCATTGCAACTGGAGTGACTTCACATAACACAGCTCTGATCAAGTCCTTCTCCATCTTAATCTCTTGGAGTGGCTCCCCATTGTTCTCAGAAAACCCCCACTCCCCTCTTGCCAGCCCTGAATCGTGTTTTCCCACTCTAGCCAATCTCTTTAGGTTCTGGAATGCCTGGTTCATACTCTCTACCCATGGTTCTTCAAATGCTGTTTCCTGTGACTGTACTCTACCTCTGCTTTTTTATTCTTCCTATACTTTAGGTCTCACTTAGCAGTCTCTGTATTTGGGACTCCTTCCTTAACCCCAAGACTGAAGCTACCAGTACTCACATCAATGCTCTTGGACACCGCAGGGTAATATCCTCTTTCCTTATCTGTTCTCTCTGTTAGACAGAAAGGCCCATGGGAAGGGCAGTCTTTGTCTTGTTCATGCCCTACATTCACTGCCCAGCACACAGCGTGTGCGTCATAGGGCCAGCTTCATGAGCACTTAGGAAGGAGTTTTGGTTTTAGTTCCTGTCTTAAACTTTTTAAAAGATTTTATTTTATTTTATTTTGTTTTATTTTAGAGAAAAAGCGCCTGCATGTGCTGTGTGCGCACAGGCAGGTGCTTGAGGGAGGGAGGGGCAGAGGGAGAGGGAGAGAGAATCTCAAGCGGGCTCCACACCCAGCTCGGAGCCCATGGGCGGTGGAGGAGCAGGGGGTTGATCTTACAACCATGAGATCATGACCTGAGCCGAAATCAAGGATGGAATACTTAACTGACTGAGCCACCCAGGCATCCCTAAAGATTTTATTTTTAGGTAATCTCTACACCCAAGGTGGGGCTCAAACCCACAACCTGGAGATTAAGAGTCCCACGCTCCACTGACTGAGTCAGCCAGGCGTCCCTTGAGCTTTGTAATCATTTGTCTTTGGACTTAGGTTTTGTAAGTGAAGTCCAATGGAACAATAGAGCATACATACAGTAGGGGCTTGGAACCCTGGTCCCACCTCATTGGGATGCTCTCTTCTCTACCCAGTGACCACTGCTGCCATTCCTTTCCCATTCCCCTCCATGACACCTGCTTTGGTGCAGGAACCTGGAGGGATTGGTTAGATTCTTGTGCCCACATATGAAGTCAAGCACAGAGTCATACTGCCTGTGAGTCCCGGCACTCTCTCTGTGAGTCCCCACTTGTCCAAAGGAGCATAACGCTGCATGCTCCTTTGCAGGCAAATAAAAAACATGACAGGTTGAGAAGGAGGCTCCAGAAAAAAGGAAAACACTTTTGTTTGCTGCTTTTTGAACAAGGGATTTTGCATTTCATTTTGCCCTGGGTCCCACAGATGATTATGTAGTTACTCCTGGCTCTCAATGAATATTTGTTGAATAGCTGAATCAAAGAAATTTGATGAACCAAATGCATGCATGGGTTTTTTGGTTTTTTTTTTTCCCCAAGCAATTACCCAGAGAGATTTTCCAACAGGGTTGTCATTTCCTAAAACATTTTTGGAACTTCTTTTTGAGAAAGTCACTCATTTGTTCAATGAATATTTTTTGAGCAGTTACTATGTACCGGGTTCTGGTGTGTAGCAGTGAACTATTTAGATAAGGTTGTGGAAAATCTCTATCCTTAGAATTGTTTTGCAGTGAATTTACTTTTCTAAAGAAGGCAAAAGTCGCTAGGGGCCACATGTGATGAATAAAGTGGACCCTAAAACTAAATAGTAACCATAATACTACTTGGGACTAAAATTAACTTTATAACTATGGAACCATAAATTAAAAACACTGGGTTTCTTGGGGTGCCTGGGTGGCTCACTGGGTTAAGCCTCTGCCTTCAGCTCAGGTCATGATTCCAGAGTCCTGGGATCGAGCCCCGCATCGGATTCTCTGCTCAGCAGGGAGCCTTCTTCCTCCTCTCTCTCTGCCTGCCTCTCTGCCTACTTGTGATCTCTCTCTCTCTCTGTCAAATAAATAAATAAAATCTTAAAAAAAAAACATTGGGTTTCTTATGTGAGTAAACTGATTCTGAAGATAATTTCCAAATATAAATTTCAAGACCATTTTGAATTACTTTTAATAAAGGAAGAGTATCCCAAGGTGACTATCTTAAAGCAGAAATTATGATTTAAATGTAGAAGCTCTGGGGGAAAAAATAAAGATAAATGTAGAAGCTCTGGAAGAAATACCTTTTTTAAAAAAAAGAAAGCATCATTTTAGGTAACTTCTATTTTTTTTTATTTTCTTAAACATACTTTTTCATCTAATTTCATATGTAAAAGGAATTTGCATGTGATCTGAATGTGGTTATTAGTAATAACCTGCTTCTATGATCACATTGTTCTGATAACCTTTATCATCAATTGTTTAGTGCTTTATTCAAGCCTCTAAATCATGATTTTGTTCATCAGTTTTGGAACCTAATGATAACCTATTTATTTTACAATACCTCTCCCATGTAGGCTGGCCCTTATTAGGTATGTATGTTATCTTAACCTCTTTGTGCCTTAGTTTCCTCGTAAAACTGTAGCGAGGTCTAAATAAATTAATATACGCAAAGACCTTAGGATACTACCTAGCATATGGTAAATGCCACATTAATATTTTTATTACAGTAATTATTATTATCTGACCCTATGCATCTAGGCCAGGAATAAGCAAACTTTTTCTCTAGGGGGCCAGGCGGTAGATATTTAGGGCTTTGTGGGTCAGATGATCTCCATCATAACTACTCCAGTCTGTTGTGATGCCAAACTCAGCCTTAGACGATATACAAATGGATGGGCATGACTATCTTCCAATAAAACTTTAATTACAAAAACAGGTGGGTGGTTAGATCTGGTCCATAGGCAATTCATCTGCTGTCCCTCATCGGGGCCTTTTGGATGGTTTTGAGTGTGAATGGCTGCGGAAGGCTTAGCCAAGAGTCAAGGATGGAGCCACTGTGACCTCCCATCTGAAGCCTAGGTCACAGTGGTTAATAAGCTTATGTAGGTGGGATGGCCCAAAGTGAGAGCAGGGTGGGGGGCATCTCCACGGAAGGGTAGCTGGGGCTGGTGGAGGTTGTGCAGTGGCGAGGCTACGACTGGAAAGCTCCGTGTATTTCACTCACCAGAGTTAGTTTTGTCCCGGCACATTGATTCAGTGCACATTTTAGAAACCCCTGTTCAATGCTTGGGTATGCAAGGGTTTACTGTGAATCTACACCGATGCCCTAGTCCATCCAGTTAATATTCAGGAGCCATATGGAATTTAATCTTTTAAAAACTAGAGAATTGTTTTTTTTTAAGGGGAGAGTTTGCAGACCCCAGATTTCTATAGAACATTCTTTAGCCTTATAGTAATTGGTGAGTCTAAATATTAGAAGAAAGGGGGACCCCTGACCTGCTTGGTAATCACCTCTCCCTGGAGTAACCTCAGAGGAGCCGGGGAGTTAAGTCTTATGTTGTTGTTGCAAATTTTTTTTTCCTATCAGATCAGCATGCAATACGCTTGCCTAAGTAATAGATATTATCTAGATAGATAGGGAGAAATGGAGAGGATATTTGTTTTCTTTATGTGTTTGATGTCTTAATGTGCCTGGCAGTCAGCATGTCCTCTTTTGCAATATTCTTCCAGTTTTGCATGGATGCTCTCCTTAAGGTAACAAAAGGTCCCTGCCAGAGTATCACATATTCTGTATTTCTCTTGTGCTTTCCAGGGGCAGGGCTTTTTCTACAATCCTGAGGACTATTCAGACTTAAGTTGGGCTCTTATTTGATACAACGAAGGAAATTTTGATTCTTTGATTGTTGATTCAAGAAGTATCTACTCAGCTCCTAGTCATGTATGCCAGATACGGGTCCTTGGAGGTGCAGGAATGAACACACGCCACCCCTGCTCTCATGGAATTTACTGTTTGGTAAGAGATGCAGGTATTAAACAAGTCAGCGAACAGGTAAGGACAGCACATTATTAGAACGAGCAAGAAGTGCTAGGAGGGAAATGGAAGTTTATAGTAATATTTCTCAAATTTGCTGGTCAGAAGAATCATCTAGGGCCCGTGGTAAAATTGAGGTGTACTTGACCCCATTCTAGACCTGCTGAACCTCTAGGGGAAATCCACATATTGCACAAGTATCCCAAGTAATCGCACAAGTATATCCAAGTAATACTTAGAAATAAGCAAATTTGGGAAACCCTGGTCTAAGAGAATTTAAAACAAAGATAAAAACCCTAGCTTCTAACCAGGCAGTAATCTTAAAAGCTTTCCTTCTAAAGAAGGATTATTTGATGGGTCTTCAAAGGTTTGTTGTAATAATTGGCAGAAAGCTTTCATTTCAAATTTGTGTTTGCTGATGCTGATGACCTATGGACTTAAATGCCACCTTTATGAAACTCTCATTAGGTTGCTAGGCAATGGCTGCTCTACTGACTTGGGTTTAGTTTCCTGGATATGAGACGTCCTGAAACTCCTTTGTTTTCTATCTCTTTGTTAAAATAATATATATTTTTTCTTATCCACAAAGGGTGCCATTGAGAATATTTACTTTAAAAACTTAACATTCTCTCTCTCTCTCTCTCTTTTTTTTTAAAGATTTTATTTATTTATTTGACAGAGAGAGATCATAAGTAGGCAGAGAGGCAGGCAGAGAGAGAGGAGGAAGCAGGTTCCCTGCTAAGCAGAGAGCTCGATGCGGGGCTCGATCTCAGGATCCTGAGATCATGACCTGAGCAGAAGGCAGAGGCTTAACCCACTGAGCCCCCCAAGAGCCCCCCCTCTCTTTTTTTAAGATTTTATTTATTTGACAGAGAGAGAGATCACAAGTAGGCAGAGAGGCAGTCAGAGAGAGAGGGGGAAGCAGGCTCCCAGCAGAGCAGAGAGCCCGATGTGGGGCTGGATCCCAGGACCCTGAGACCATGACCTGAGCCAAAGGCAGAGGCTTTAACCCACTGAGCCACCCAGGTGCCCTCATTCTTCTCTTTTTTGGACGCTCACAGCATACTCTACAGACCTCATGGAAGGCTTTATTTTAATGCATTGAGGGTTTTTTTGTTTTTTTTTTTTAAGATTTTATTTGTTTATTTGAGAGATCGAGAGCAGGAGCAGGGAGCAGGAGGAGAAGCAAAGGGAGAGAGAGAAGCAGACTCCCCACTGAGCAGGGAGCCCGATGTGGGACTCCATCCCAGAACCCTGGGTTCCTGACCTGAGCTGAAGGCAGAGGCTTAATCGACTGAGCCACCCAGGTGCCTCTAACCCACTGAGTTTTTTGACTTTGCCTCAAATGAGAGAAGTGAGCCCTCTTAACACGTTATGAATATTCTTATACACTATTTAGTTTTAGTTACTACTACTGTGCTTGAACTTTCAAATATTCTTATTCTAAACCATTGTGAAATTTCCCATTAGTATTATAGACTATTTTGTCTTAAAGATAATATTTACAGCTTTCTTTTCTCAGTATAAAAGTAATTTATTCATTGTAGAAATTTATAGAAACCTAAAAAAATAAAATTTAAAGATCATTGGGGCACCTGGGTGGCTCAGTGGGTTAAAGTCTCTGCCTTTGGTTCAGGTTTGCTCAGCAGGGAGCCTGCTTCCCCCCCTCTCTCTGCCTGCCTCTCTGCCTACTTGGGCTCTCTCTCTCTCTCTGTCAAATAAATAAATAAATAAATCTTAAAAAAAAAAAAAAAAAGTCACCTGTATTGCTGGGGTGCCTGCGTGGCTCAGTCCTTTGAGCATTCCACTCCTGATTTCAGCTCAGATAGTGGTCTCAGTTTCATGAGATGGAGCCCTGCATGGGGCTCCCCATTCTGTGGGGAATCTGTTTAAGATTCTTGCCTTCTCTCTCTGCCCTTCCCTGCTCCCCCCCAACCACATGCATGTATGTGGGCACGTGCTCTTTCTCAAAGAAATCTTTAAGATAAATAAATAAATAAAAATCACCTGTATTCTTATTCACTGTCAGCATTTTCATCTATTTCCATTTAATCATTTTATCATTAACTTTCAATATATGACTTTCAATTGATCATTCATTGGTAGGTAATTATAATTAGGATTATACTTTATGTCAACTTGGTATATAGATCTTTTAATAAAACTTGATACAGTGAGCATTTTTCTATGAAAATTTAGAATGTCTTGATGAGTACATTATATTCCATCATGAAGATATGCAAACATTTATTTATTTAATACTTTTTCATTTCTTCAATTTTAGACGGTTTTTCTCACTTTCATGCATACATTTCATAACATAACATTGGCATAAACCCCATTGTATATAAGTAAATATATGTCCATATCTATGACTCCTCTTTTAAGACATTCCTCATTATGCTATTACTGGGTTGAAGAACATGCTATTTTTTGAGATTGTTACTACATGTTGCCAAATTGCTTTTCAGAAAGACTGTACCAATTTAAGCCCAGAGGGTGTCTTTAGAGGGAGATGCTAGAAATTATCCTTGACTAGATGGATCCATTGGGACCAATAAGCACTAGGAAATGGATGTGATTTATGGATACACCAATTAGCCTCCCTGTGTTCTGTGATCCCAGACTTGTATTCCTAACTCTGACAACCTAGTTTCACAAATGAATAGTATAGGTAGGGTGTGGAAAGAGGCATATCAACCTACATCTGCTATTGTACCAAAGTCTTATGGCATATATGTTACTGATGATGAGTCATGCCATCTTTGTATACAAAAGGCAGCTTATGAGTGGCACCGTGGCCTGGATCTCTATTCATATTATAAACATTATTGTAAATTGACATTTAAAGAGGGGATTCAGCAAGGGAGTCATTGGTAAATGATAATGCTAGTATTCTCATTGGCAGGGGATATAGTCTCAGTCCTTCAGTGGAAACATTTCCAAATTCTTGGTGATTTTTCTGGTTAACTGTCTTTAGGAAAAGATAAAATGCTGGTGCAGGTAGCTTTACACTTCGTAAAATATCTCTTTCATCTTCCCCTCCCCATTTTCAGCTTTCAACTGTGCATAATGTGTCGATGGACTGCAGCTATGAAAAACAAGTAAAAGGAAAGCTTACCACTCCTCGGTCCTCACTGACCCCAGGTTACAAGGACATGGTAATTATATTTAAGTAGAGTTGTCAATGTGCGTTAGTGTGCCCAATGACATGTGATGGACTGGCTATTTCCACCAAACGAAGCGGTTTGTGTAGAAAAAGAACCATAATTTATTTGACTAGGACCATAATTTATAAGATTAGGGCTTATGTTGCACGTATGCATGTGTGTGTGTGTGTGTGAGAGAGAGAGAGAGAGAAGGGGAGAGGGAGAGAGAAGTAGGTGTACTCTTTCACCTACAGGCACAAGTTACCATATACTGGCTTCTGGCTTCAAGCGGTAAAGATTACAGAAGTCCCCAGGATGTCTAGAGAGCATTTGGAGCACCCTGAGGGCTTAAATTTCCACTTGATCTGATTTCTCTCCATTCTCTATTGGCAGTTCATTAACAGCCCGAGTTTCACAAAGCAAAGCTACAGAACTACAAGGGATATCTAGACAGATAGGCCCTGGGTGGGAAATGAACCCCTACTCATAGACAGCTGTTTTTAAGAGAGATCTTGAAGGAGAAGGACAGCATGACTGGAACAGAAGAAGCTGTAAGACAGGCAGAAGCTCGAAGTTGTTTCTAGTGCAGGAGATTATCCCCATTTTATATAGATCAGGAAACAGAAGTCCAGAGGTGTTAGTGACACGTGCAATGTCATGCAGAATTTACGTCTCCTTTTCCCTGTCAGTTTTAGATTATCATAAAATAGGATGATTATGAATATTTCAAGATAATCTAAACAACCCAAATACTTATTTTAACATTAGCACCTGGTATGGGGCGCCTGGTTGGCTGTCAGTGGAGTGTGCAACTCTTGATCTTGGGGATGTAGGTTTGAGCCCCATGCTGGGTGTAGAGATTACTTAAAAATAAAACTTAAAACAAAACACAAACCCATTAATGCATGGTAACCTTTTAAGAAATTTGATTCCATTTCTGCCTCTGTAAAAGTCTTTCAGACCTTTTTTTCTCAAGATGGGCCTTGGGATTTTAGATATCTCCTTTGGTTCAGATGAATTCTTTTCCAAAATTCACTGTGGTCTCACAATGGACCTGCCTGAAGGAATCACTTTCATAAAAGGGGACCTGCCTGAAGGAATCACTTTCATAAAAGGGGTATGTGTTTACTGAGATTTAAGTATATCTAAAGAGTTGTGCTAAGAATAGAAAAAAAAAATGAGCAAGCATCATTTAATGCTTTCCTAGCCTAAGTCCAAAGAGGAATGGTCCTTGGAAAGGAACCAAAACATAAGCCACACCCAGGTGTACCTAAGTGTTGTTACCAAAATGGACTCTGACTTTTAAAGAACACTGGCTAAATCAAAGTGTGTAAAAATCTTTAAAAGAAGTTCACTGGCACATCTCAAAGTGCCAATGTACACTATTTTGTACTCACTTACCATCTGTTAAGTCAATGGTGGATTATAGTATTTCACCTAACGCCTGAGCAAACTAGATGGTGACCAATGACTTTGAATTGACTTGGAAAAAATCAGCATTGTTAAAGAAACAATGAGCTGAGTGTTAGTCAGTGTAGAATTCAGTTCTAGGGCCCTTCCTAACTTGCTCTGTTATTTGATCATGATAGTGCTTACAGTCTTTGACATAATTGTACTTTGTACAATAATCGTAGTTCCTTCTGCATATGTGCATAAGATAATTCAGAAATAGATACACAAATAATTTTGTATGTGTTTCCAGAAGGAAATAGATATATTGATATAAGTATATAATTGTTTTTTTCTTACAAAAAGCATCATAGTATACCCACTTACTCACTTTGCTTTTTGTTTTTTTGTAAATTAATATTAAGACTATATCTTGAAACCCTTTCCTTATTGGCACACTTATATAACTCATTCTTTTGGTACTAAATTGTATTTCATTATTTGGAGTACCAAAATATATTTACTCAATCCGCCTTACTGACATATTATTGCCAGGTTTTTCCTATCAAAATGTATCAATGAATATACCTAAACATATACTTTATCCACCATTTTTATTAGTGAAAACAGATTAAAATGCTTTTATTTGTTTCCTGTGGCACTAACTTAAGCTTTGTTCTTTAGGTTTTTTTTAATACTATTTTTTTTAAAAGATTTTATTTATTTATTTGACAGAGAGAGTGAGCGTGAGAGGGGAGAGACTCAGAGGGAGAAGTGCTCCCCACTGAGCAGGGAGCCTGATGGGGGACTCAATCCCAGGACTCCCGGATCATGACCTGAGTCAAAGTCAGTTGCTTAACCAACTGAGCCACCCAGGTGTCCCTTAAGATTATTTTCTTTCTTTCTTTCTTTCTTTCTTTCTTTCTTTCTTTCTTTCTTTCTTTCTTTCTTTCTTTCTTTCTTTCTTTCTTTTTTAAAGATTTTATTTATTTATTTGACACAGAAAGAGAGAGAGATCACAAGTAGGCAGAGAGGAAAGCAGAGAGAGGAGGAAGCAGGCTCCCCGCTGAGCAGAGAGACTGATGGTGGTGCTTGATCCCAGGACCCTGAGATCATGACCTGAGCCGGAGGCAGAGGCTTTCAACCCACTGAGCGACCCAGGCGCCCCTTAAGACTATTTTCTTAAAGTAGTTTTAGGTTCAGAGCTAAGTTGAGGGGAAGGTACAGAGATTTTTCCTGTATCTCATCTCCACACCAGCACAGCCTCCCCTATTATGAACAGTGCCCACCAGAGTGATACATTTTGTTACAACTGATGAACTGACATTGACACATCATAATCACCCAAAGTCCATAGATTACATTACCATTTACTCCTAGTGGTGTACTTTCCTTGGGTTTAGACACATGTATAATTGCATGTATCCATTATTGTGGGACCAAATGGTATTTTCATTGTCCTATATGTTAGGTGTTGTGCTAAATGTTCTCAACTAATTTTTGACATTGCAAACTCAGGAGGATACTACCATGATTCTCTCCAATTTAGTTTCAAAAAGAAGGCAGGCAAGGTGAAGTCCTGCCCCAAAACATAAGAACAAGCACAAAGGCAATCTGCCCCAGGAAGTTTGCCTGGATGGGGAGGGATGCTTCACCCCTGGACTACCCTGTTGCTACCAATCAATAACCTTGATCTTTTAAAAAAATTTTTATTATTGAAGTATAGTTGACATACAATGTTATATTAGTTTCAATGTATAACAGAGTGAGTTGAGAATTACGTGCTCACAATGCTCACCATGATTAAGTGTAGTTACCTTTTGTCACCTGTTAAAAAGAAAACCACTGGCTCAAAATGTCACTTGGGTCAGGCCAAATCACTACACAGGCCAAGTCACCAAACCCAATTGTGGTTTGTTTGTTTGTTTCTCTCTCTGCCTTCCTGCCTTTCTTTCTTAAAGATGATTTATTTATTTATTTGTCAGAGAGAGAGAGAAAGAATGAGCATAATAATCAGGGGGAGTGGCAGGCAGAGGGAGAAGCAGGCTCCTTCCCATTGAGCAAGGAGCTGGATGTGGGACTTGATCCTAGGACACTGGGATCCTGACCTGACCCGAAGGCAGATGCTTAGCCAGCCAGGTGTCCCCCAGTTGTAGTTTCAATATCCCCCAGAAATGTAGTTTTAACTGGTCAGTCAGGAATTTTCTGAGCAGTGTTAATGATGTAATCTGTCACATGGACTCTCTTCCATTCCTTACAGGAGGATGAGGTAATCCTCATAATAAGACCCTCTGCCATCCCCTGGAATGGAAGATGATCTTGCCTAAAACAATCCTTTCTTTTCTTTTGCTTATAACTTTCTTCCCACCCTCCTTCCTATAAATACCTTCCATCTTGTGTGATACCTTGGACCACCCCTCTACTTGCTAGAAGGGATGCTGCCAGATGCATGAAGACTTTAATAAGGTCAATTAAATCTTCAAATTTACTCTTGAATTTTGTCTTTTTTTTTTTTTTTAAGATTTTATTTATTTGACAGAGAGAAACACAGCAAGAGAGGGAACATAAGCAGAGGGAATGGTAGCGGGAGAAGCAGGCTTCCTGCCTGCTGAGCAGGGACACCCCCCCCCACCGCCTGACGTGGGGCTGGATCCCAGGACCCTGGGACCACGACCTGAGCCGAAGGCAGATGCCCAATGACTGAGCCACCCAGGCGCCCCGAATTTTGTCTTTTTAACAGACTATATTATTACAATATTATTGACTATATTCCCTATGCTGTGCTTTTCATACCCATGACTTTATATAAAGTCATACCCATGACTTTTCATACCCATTTATTTTATAACTGGAAGTTTGTACCTCTTAATCCCCTTCACCTGTTTCTCCCATCCCCTCTGGCTACTACTAGTTTTTCTTTGTATTTATGAGTCTGTTTCTGATTTTTTTTCCAGTGTCCTTGATCTTGCTGTTACCTCTGCTTATAATGTTACCTCTTTCCTCCCCTCCCCTGGCAGTTAGATCAAGTAATACCATTATCATTCATAACTCAGTTTAAATCCATTGTGTTTCTCTGTAACTTTTCCAAACACCTTCACTTTTATCCTTTTCCCACAGCTGGCAGCCCTCATTCCCTTCCTTCTCTAGCAAAAAGCATTCTGTTCTTTTTCACTGAGGTTCCCATGTTTGTATTAGAGCTGCACACATTGCATTGTTGGCATTTGTCTGTATATTGATGTCTTCCACCTTGAACTACATGAAATCAGGGAACAGGTCTGCTTTTTTGTTTTGTTTTTTAAATTTATCAAAAGAGCTATGTTTTTTTTCAATCTTCCTTTTGTCTTCCCCCCATTGCAACTGCCCTGGTGCTTTTGTAAACACTATTCCAAGGAGTTTAGTTTTCCTTATGGGACTGGATGATTGAGAATATTTAAATTTCAGCTATGACCACAAGAGGCAATGAAGAGATTCATAATTGTTAAAGGATCTTCTGCTAAAGGTTGGTTTCACGCTTTTCAAAATGACACAGAAGCTACTATTTGTCTTTACAAAATATGTAAATTTTGGCTTTACATATTTGTAAATATTGTAATTTTACAAATTGTACAAATTTACAAAAATTTGTAAAACAAATTTTACAAATTTACAAATTGTAAATTTGTAAATATGGCTTCTTAGAGAACTGTTGGGGGAAGATTATTTGCTCTTCAGGATGAAGATCTTGCCAAGAGGTTGTATCCATGTCCCTGCTAGCATTACCTACTGTTCTGGAAACACGGGAAGTGTCTTGGGGTATAGCTAAATGTCTTTAATTAGGTGCTACAAATTCATTGTTAGTGATGAATTTACGTTCATGTTCACCTTTGTTTAGCAACTATCTCCCTGTGCTACATTTTGGATGCATATTTAAAATACTTAAGATAACAATTTGCCTTTCAGCACCTTGGAACATTTCACAGTCATTTACGTTTAATGAAAGTGATTTTAACACATTATCTTCTTTACTTACTACAATATCACCTCAGGATGAATTCTGGCTAAGCCAGAATTAAGTGGGCAATTGAGTGTAATAAATTCTATAATTCAGACCTTTACTACATTATTTTTTTAGTAGTTGGGATCAAGTGAAGAGTAGAAAAAAGTGCATGGCAACACAGAAGTCACTCAAAAAATAATTGTGAATTAAATAAACTAAGGGCTTATTTTTTCTTTTGCAAGATGGATGAAGAGAAACTCATTTTTCTAGCATGGTCTCCTGAGTGTGTATATGTATATATATTTGTTGTTGTTTTTTAAAAGATTTTATTTATTGAGGGGGAGGAGCAAAGGGGGGAGAGAGGGAGGGAGGGAGGGAGGGAGGGAGAGAGAGAGAAAGAGAGAGAGAGAGAATCCCAAGTAGACTCTGTACTCAGCACAGAGCTGCGTGGGACTTGATCTCACAACCCTGAGATCATGACCTAAGTTGAAATCAAAAGTCAGTGGCTTAACCAACTGAGCCACCCAGGAACCCCTCCTGAGTGTATATTTTGAAGGCCTTCTTGAAGTTGACTACTTAGCCCTTTCAACTCCGGCTCCAAGGGTCTTGGCTCCTACTTTTTTGTTCCTGTTACTACTTTTGCCCACATCCTCAGCTGTCACCCAGGATGCTCTTAGGTCTTCAAGGATGTACCCTTGTGCCCCACTTCAATTAACCCAAGTAGAGCTTACAAGGGCTGAGGACTCTTCTGGGTATACTAGGAATTTAACAGCAAACAAAGCAGACCAAAAAAAAAAAAAAAAAAAAAAAAAAATCACTGCTTGAATGGAACATATATGGAGCATGCATCACTATGCTAATGTATGTGTATGGACAATAAACATAATAAAGCATAACATATATAAAATGTTATAAGAGGGTAAGTGCTGTACAGAAAAATAAGGCAGAGAAAGGGGATGGAGGGTGTTCTGTGTACACTAATTACAGTTATATGGCTACATTGTAAGAGAGTCCAGAACTAATTCTTCAATATAAATCATATTCACCTTAGAGAGTGATGGTATGGGTACAAGTGATGGATGCCTTCAGCAACTTTACAAGGTGCTTTTTAAAAAAAATTCCAGTTCCCCTCTTTCTCCATATTCTTTTCTTTTCATTCTTGTTTCATCTTTTCTTTCCTTTTTCTTATTCAACTATCTTTAATGAGACATTGGAATGGTGCAACAGAAACAGCAGGTTTACTAACTAGGACCTAAAACCAGTTATCTCTATGAGCCTCAGCTTCCTTATCCATGAAGTGGGGATAATAAAACATATTTTGTAGTGTTGTGAGGATTAGAGATGAAGCATGTTTGCAAAACATCACAGTCTCTAATTTCGGGTCTCTCTAAATGGTAGCTATTATTAAAAGCACATCTGCTTGTATACAAGTAAGTGAATATATGTGTGCAAGCCTCAAAGTAACTCTCTGGGAAGTTGAGAACAAAAGGGGACTAGGACCCAAACCAGGAAGAGTCTTAGGGCCTCCTTAATTTTCGACAAAGGTCTTTGCTAATATCCTATTGGAGATGGAAAGGGCATGTGCTCCAGACCCGCTGTAACATAAAGTTTCCCTCCAAAGCACCCATGTAGCTCTTATCAGCTAACTTTGTTATCTTTTAAAGCTGCACACGATAACTCTGTTAACAATAATGCCCATAACATGCATGCTATGGGTCAGGTAGGTGTGCGGATAGAAAGTCACTTAACCCTTCCGTGACCCTCTGTAGCAGGTCCCATCATCATTCCCAGTTAGAGCTGAAGATATTTGAGAGCTGCGCTCCAGGTGTGGGTATTTGGGAGTGGACTCAAGGGTGTGGGAGCCGCCGTGGTGCCGCGTCAAAGGGACAAGCACACGAGGGTACCTGGTCAGGAGGACTCCCTCTTTCAGAGGTCCCGAGCTGCGGTTCACACCTCCTGGACTGAGAGGGAAAAAAAACTTGAAGGACCCGTTAGTTCCCTTGGGGTTCCTGTGAGCGTCCTTGATAAGGGTGGGGTCCTCCTATCTTCCTGCTACTCTAAAGAACGTGGTTAAGAGGTAGGTGCGGTGGTAAATCCCACCGCACTTCGAAACTTCAGGAGAACCTTCCACCCTAAAAAACGAGTTAGGTGCTCTGTTTCAGTGAAGATTTTACAAAGAGGGGCGGAGCCTCGTGAAGATGTGGCCAGGGTGGTGCATGCGGACCTCTGAGAGCCGCCGATTGGCTGGGACAAATGCCTGTCCCGCTTCCCTCCCTCCCCGTGTCCGGGTGGCCTCCCGGCTGGGCCGGCGGGCGCGCAGAGCAGGCTGGCGGTGCCAAACTGGCAGGGGGCGTGACGAGGGAGGCGGGGAGGGGGCGTGTTGGGGCGGGGCCGGGCGCCGCGCGCGTCACCGCCTGCGGCCCCGCCCCCGGGCCCTACGCGGCTTACTCCTCCTCCCCCGCCTAGACCTCCCGCTCGCTCAGTTCTCGCTCCACGTTCCACGCCACGGCCTCGCTCCCCCGCGAGAGCCAGCCCTGCGGCCGCCGCGCGCACACGCCGCCCCGCGCCTCCCGCGCACGGCTCTCCCCACGCGCGCGCCTCGCTCACGGACGCACGTTCGTTTTCCCTCGCGCGCCCGGGTCTCGGCGGCGGCGGCGGCGGCGGCGGCGGCGGGCTGACCGCGCGGGGCAGCTCCTTAGCGGCCGCCGCGAGCTGGCCGGCGGGCCATGGAGGCGGATGGGGCCGGCGAGCAGATGAGACCGCTACTCACCCGGGTAACGAACAGGGTGAGGGCGCCGCGGGCGGCGGGGCTCCTCGGCGGGAGTGGGGGTGCGCGGAACGAGGCAGACAAAGGCGGGGGCGCGGCGGGCGTCGCGGTCCGGCCACTTCGTCCCGGGCCCGGAGCCCCTCCGCCGCCCCGCAGCCGGCGCGCCTCGCCATCCCCTTTGTGTGGCCGCCCAGGGCGCGGGTGTGAGGGGGCGGCGACGGCGGCGGCGGCGCCCGGGAGGCCCGAGTGGGGGCAGCCGGCAGCGCGCCGCGGGCATCCTCGCCACCCGCATCCTCGGCGTGGCCCGGCGAGACCCCGGCACCCCCGCGGGGCCGTCCGTCCGTCCGCCCTTGACCCCGACCATCTCTTCCTTTCTCTCCTCAGCGCTCCCCTCCTTTACTCCCGGGCGTTCTTCCCCGCCGGGGTCTTCGTTCCGGCCACCCTGGCGCTGGAGTTCAGATTAGCCCATCGAAAACCCATCTTTTTTCTCCCTCTGAGCGCGGCTTCACCTGTTTCCAGCCTCAGGCCGTGGTGAAGAGTTGGGGTGAAGCTTTTCCCTTCTTTCGCTTCTCCCTTCCAGGTCCGCGCGATGTGCTTTGTTCGGTGAGTTCTCCGGCCGCGTGGACTAGCTGCCTTCGCGGCCAAGGCTGCTTTTCGCTGCTGACTCTGCCCGGTCCGCCTCCTCCTCTTTTGGCGAGAACCGGGGGAGTATCCTCCTGCCGCAGGCCAAGTAGAAAGAGGAAAGTGTCTTGAGCCCTCTGAGCGGCTCCTTCTCTCATCTGCCTAGCAAAATCTCGTATTCCGGTGGCTTTGGCTTCAGGATTCGAGGAGGGGGGTGCTTTTAGAAGGCCAGAGTTCCCGTTTAGGATGCTGGACCGGCGGCCCATGCTCGAGAAACTGACTTCCTGCTTTCTTGTAGAATACATGTGTCTCCACAGTTGTGATTCTCGTTTCTCTCTTCGTAGTTCCTGACTCAAAGGGCATGGAAGTGTTATAAATTTTCCGACTTCCAATTCTTACTCTGTGACCAGCAAAGGAGGGATGGTTGCAGTGAAAATTTTCCAGTCTTTCACAACTAACAGGAAAATTGCTTTTCGTGTGTTTTTATTCGAGTTTTCTTCAACTCGTCCCCCGCCCCCCGCCAGTCTTTTTAAAGAATATTGTAAGGCCCTGGAGACTGGTCATTCATTATTACTTCAGTATGTTCACTTACAAATTCTCAAAACATGGAGCAAAAACGGAGTCTCTGGACAGTGAAGTCATTTAGCAGTGGTTTTTGGGGAAGATCAAGTCACAGGGATGGTAATTCTTTGTGTGACATTTGAATAAACTGAGTTTTGGAGGTTTCTTTTTCTTTTTTTTTTTTTTTTTAGCACTTTCTCTGTTAATGTGTATCAAATACAGTGTTGTGACATTATTTGCAAATTTTCAATTCTGAGCAGTTAAAGAACGTTCTAGTGTTCATAAAGCTGGATGGAAGCTATGTCTTCTCAAATACTGCCTACTTAGCTAGCAAAATAAGCCTGGTGATGCCATTGTCTTCCAGATCAGTGATTCTTTCTTTCATTGTAATAACACTTAGAACCTATTTTTGTAGTATCCAGCAAGACAGAATCAGCTCTGCTCTAATAGAATTTACATTCCAATGAATGACAAAGGAATTATCAAGCACTTACTATTGGCATGGCAGGGAGCACTTCGGAAGGGTATACCTCCTAAATCTTTGGGAAGGTAAAGACTTGGCCACTGTAGACATATATAAATCAGTAATAGAAATCAAATATAAGGGGTCACAGCACACAGTCTAAAAACAGAATGGGAGAACAGGAAAACTGTTGGTTAAAGTAGTACAGACCACTGTAACTTAAAAACTGGGAAAAGAGGAACTGTTTGCATCGATAGTTATTTTTTCTCATCAGTTTTCCCCTGGAAAGGTCATAAAAATGGAAGATTATGATATTCATCAGTCATTTCTTCTTTAACAGGCAACTAGTTGGCATAGCCAGAAAAGTAGAATAAAATTAATATTCATCAAAAGCTATCTTGGGTATGTGATTATGCAAAATTTTTGAATAAATTGGTGGCAGTTTATATTGCTCTGAAACAAGCCCATCTGTTCCATAATTTAGGCTCTGAGGTTTCTTCTGCTTCTAAAATTCTGTTCTTTTCATTGATCATGGTTTTGGGATAGGAGAAAAGTCATTTATCTTATAAAAATGCAACTTTGCTTTGCTTTGCTTTGCTACAAAAACTTATTGCAGGCAGGCCTCCCTTAGAAGTGAACTGTCAGTCTTATTTTCTGGTATTAAATAATCTGTTACAACAGATCGCCCTGTTTAGAAGGTTCCCAAGTTTTGTCAAGTGTTTATTCTTTTAAGCAGTACCTTATTTAACTTAGTTCTGTTACCACTGAAATTTTTGGTCTGTTTCATGAATTTTCTTGTTTTACATTTTCATTCATTTTATGGGTATTACATTATCTCCTAGGTACCAGGCACCAGGGATATGGGCACACAAGGTAGATCCTACCTCACTGAGTTTATTTTGGCATGTGTAGTGAACACAGTGATAGCGTTTGCATTCCTGCTAATTCCATTTATGAGAGCCAGTTGAAATATTTTCCTGAGTTCATTAGAAATACTTTTTAAAAAGTAGTCATTCAATAAATAAAAGATAGTAACAGTATACTGTGAATTCCGCGGTGATTGGCAAGTCGAAGGTTTTTGGTAGGTCTGTAGGCATACTCTTTGGGATCTGTGGTTAGGTATTGATAACTAGAGAAATTATGTACCCAGGCATAGTATCAGAATTTTTGTTACCTTTTTGCCTTTAGTTGGTTTTTCTGCACCATAGTCCATGGAGTTGTAATAAAGAGAGAGACAGGAAATCTCATCTGTCTAAATGAAACTGTAGGACAATTGAGTTGGATTGAAGAATTGCTTTATTTGGTAATTGAGACTGAGAAGTACACTTAGAAGTAAGTACACTAAGTACACTTAGAAAAAGGTTTTCTTCTAAGAGAGCTTAGGATATGAAAACTAGAATATTTTGTTACACTAGTCTTCTGTTACTTGAGTAGGTTAAAATCGAAAGCCAAAGTAACCTGTTGTTAGAGGAACCTGGTTTATTTTAGTGGTATGTGGTATGCTAACCAATATATTTTAAAGCCTTAGTAGTTAAACTTGTCAACATCCTGTAATGGGTTGTTTTTCTTCCTCTTTCCTTCCCCTTCTTTCTTGCCTTATTTTACCACAAATATGATCTTAAAGTGGATAGGATCTGCAGCTGAGAAAATGGGCCATTTACATAAAAGGAGCATACAGGTGATTCAGAGGGTTGGTGCTGTATTCAGTGTGGCTTTTGATTTATATTATAGCTTCCTGTTGTTGACTAAAGATTCTTCTATAGTTGTCTGCTTTTTATGGATACAGTATTTCTAATTTTGCAATAAGCATGTATCAGTAATAAAGATCAGTGTTTATTTACGTAAGGGCGCGGCAACCTGCCCAGATGCTTTTAAGCCCACTTTTGAAGCAAGAGAAATTTTGGTTCCAGTACAAAGCCAGGTACCTATCTCAGTAGTCTAACTTACAATGAAATTTGCCTGTTTTTGTTTAGTAAACTACTTCATGTATTTTGTTGAATAATAATCTTGAATTTTATAACTTAGGGAGACTTTTAGGATTATTTGTAATTATGATGATAATAAACCATGAAGGGGTCTGTGTTTGGCATGGTGTTAGGATAGTGTTTGGTGGTGTTGCTGTTAACAGTCTTCCTGAGGGCACAGGACTTAGCAGCGTTGAGTAGTGCTAGGTTTCCTAAATTAGTGATTAGTCACTTCATGAGCTAGACATTTTTAATGACTGCTAGAAGATGAGAGTGGCCAAATACTTTTTTTTTTTTCAGTGCTTGGTTTAGGAAGATAATGTGATTATGACATAAATATGCACTTTCATTTGGAGCTGAGTTGCCAGTGCAGAAAGGTTCTACTTTGACTATTGTAAGCAGATTTTCATATTTACTCCAAAGAGGATATTTTTAAATATTTTACTTTTTACTAAGCCATAGTTTGGATTTTAATAAGTCTAAGCAGTTGTTTTTTGAACAATGTCCAAGTGACAGGTAAAGCGTAATGTACCTTTTCATAATGAAATGGAAAAGATACTTTAATATTTTAAATATTCTTTTTCTTTTGTAGAGAATATGAAACTAGTGTAATTGGTTTTTATTTATTTATTTTTTACATGTCAGACAGTATAGAATTGTCCTCTCTTTCTGGAGTTCAGGACTGCACTGCTTCTTTTTTGTCAGATTGCCTGATTTGGAGAAGCTGTTGAGTTATATGTTATCCCTGACTAGGACCTTGGGAATTGGATATACCTTTGAGAATGGATTCATATGTGCAGCATGTATTATAGAACGCATTGTGGACTGGTTTCTCAGAAGAGCATGAGAAAGGAAAATATGATACTTATAATCTCTTCTTCTCATAATTTGCCATAGCATATAATTAACACTTGGTGCTTTTATGCTTGGTGCATGTTTTTTTATATACAGATTGTTTTCAGCTTGATACCATTCTTTGTTCTGGAAAAATACTGAAGATACTTATACAGACTCTTACCTTAGGAATTGATGAATTCAACAAAGATAGGAATGTATGTAGCATACTCTCTTCCCATTGAGTTCCATAGTAGTAATTGGAGAGGTTTTCAATAAGAAGAAAGTTCTCTTAAGATACACATTTTTGAGGGGCACCTGGGTGGCTCAGTGGGTTAAAGCCTCTGCCTTCTGCTCACGTCATGATCTCAGGGTCCTAGGATCGAGCCCCACATCGGGCTCTCTGCTCAGCAGGGAGCCTTCTCCCCCCGCCCCCTTTGCCTGCCTCTCTGCCTACTTGTGATGTCTGTCTGTCAGATAAATAAATAAAATCTTTAAAAAAAAAAAAAAAAAAGAAACACATTTTTGAGCAATGCCTGGGTGGTTCAGGTGGTTAAGCATCTGACTCTTAATTTTGGCTTAGGTCATGATCTCAGGGTTGTGAGATTGAGTACCCCCATCAGGCTCCGGGCTGAGTGTGGAGCCTGCTTAAGATTCTTTCTCTCCCTCTCTTTAAAAAAAGAAAGAAACAAACAAACAAATTTTTTAAAAGACTTTATTTGTTTATTTGAGAGAGTGTGTGTGCACGGAGCAGAAGAAGGGGGAGGGGCAGAGGTAGAAGCAGACTCCCCACTGAGTGGGGAACCTGTCTTGGGGCTCCATCCCTGGACCCTGGGATCATAACCTGAGCCAAATGCAGTTGCTTTAATGGACTGAGTCACCCAGGCGCCCCCAAAGAAACAAATTTTTGGTAAGAATTTAAATTAGAAATTTCCATTCTGTTATAGTTTGGCTGCTGGGATGTCATCGTGATCTAGAAAAACATCTTTTCTTTTTTATAATTGTAGCACTTTTTAATTTTTGCCATGGGTGGGTAGGGTTTTAGGGGGACATGTCAGGAAATGGAGGGAAGAAGGGTATTATTGGACTCTGTCTGAATTACAACAGATGCCCCTTGTAGGCAGATTCAAACTTTAGCAAAAGGCTCCATGAGAGGAGCCTGGTCTGCATTTCAGTCCCCACTGGCCCTCTCTGAATGCCCTTCTGCCTTTCTGTAGGGTACCAATCCCAAATTGGATATGGTAGCCCCACATCTGTCACTTTGTCCATTTAATACTTGTCCTGATCATTTTGCTCCTGGACTGTAATCATGCTTGGGGATTCTTTGCTTTACGTTTTAAATTCCCAGAATTTTTTTCTCCTCGGGGCATTCACATTGTCACATTCAGGTCTGCAGCAGAATTATATTTCTGGAAGATACTACCGTCTAATGTTAAATGTATTGCATTCTGAAAATCCTGAATGTTAAAGATCATATTGTACAAAATGAAGTAAAGGCCAACTTTTTTTAATCCTGTAAGAATCTAATTTATATATTTAAAATGAGAGACATCTGTGTAAAAATCAGACTGTAACCTCTCATGACAATTTCCACAATTATTTAGTAGAACTTACTTTGCTTGATACCATTAGTTGTTAAACATGATCCCTTTGAGTGTGCTTTGTTTGTTTTGCACCAAGGTATACTTCATGGTGAATTCTCTGCTGTTTTTTCATTAGTTCTGGGTTCTGTCCTAACATTTGGAGTATTAATGGTGCCACAGATAATATAGCACTTATATTCAAAATTGCTTCCAAAATAGATAAGACTATGGGGACTGTGATCCATGAATCCCCAGAAACTGAAAAATTTTATGCTTGTATGCATTCTTTCAGGGAGAGGATCAAATGGCTTTACATTCAGATCTCAAAGAGGTTTTATAATCCAACAAATAGTGAAGGAATGCCTAGTCTAAAAATTAGCTCAGCTTGTTTTCTTAGAAGTTTACCGAAGTCTTATATTTTGCTTAAATAGATGACAATAATTATTATAGCCCTGGTATTTGCTATGGTTTGTTTTGTGGAATATTTAATTTGTAGCAGGTTTTGCCAAGTAAATTTGAGAAATGTCACACACTATACTTTTCAGAGATTCATAATGCATAATGGTATATTAAAGGCTCGGAGAAATCCTATAATAAATACATTAAACTTGGATGGGGAGAGAATATAGTCATGTGAAATGGAAATTTCTGGTGGTTCTTACAAAATATGAGCAGTAGGTCACTAATCTGTCCTAACACAGGTATAAGAAAGCAAATCTTGTGATAGTGATAATTAACTTTGTTACAGTAGCAGGAGAGATTTGAAAAATATATCACTTAAGAAGACGCTTTTGAAACAACCTGATAAGGTTAGGTTGAATAAATTATGGTATAGCCACAGAGTGAGGTACTGCAGCTATAAAAAAAGAATGTAGATTTCTTTGTACTGATGTGGACACATCTCTAGAATAAATTGATTTAAAAAGTCAAAGTGAGTGACAGAGGGTACTATACAGTGCCTTTTCTTTAAGGGGATAATAAGAATGTTTATTTGTATTTACTAGTATTTTTATAAATACACGGGAAAGAAAAACAGAAAACCAACAAAAATGGTTGCCATGATGGGTATGAGGGAACAGGAATTGAGACAGGAGTGAGAGCAAAACTTAAATATGTACCTTTCCATGTAGTTTTGGTTTTTGAACTGTGCATACACAGTATTTAGTAAAATAGGATGGTTTCTTATTTTACTTTATGTCATGGATTGACATATCTAGCCATTTCATGAGTGACTTGGTATAATTTAATATGTTATTGGCTGCTTAATTTTTCATGTTGAAAAGGCACCATATGAATGGTGGAGTTGTTAATACGGGCCTATCAGTAAAATCACATATTACATGCCTAACCCTGTTACTGAGTCTACGCGTCCTTTGGCAGTTTGCGTGTTACTGATGTCCTGATGCTCCTCTTACTTTCAACTCCTTTCTCTCTAGGGATTTACATTGTGGAAGAGTAAGTAGAAGGCATGGTGTGGAAAGAGACCGAAGGTGTTGTAAATGAAGTGCCTCAGGCATAGGAAAGAACTGCTTGGTTACATATATTCTTACACTTAAGAATTTTCCTTTCCATTTTTATACTTACCTTCAACTGAGGATCATTACAGGTTAAAAAAGAAATCATCCAGACTAATTACAATTAATTTTTGAGATTACAGTGGCACAGTTGCAGGGGCCACCACTCAACTGTTTTCCTGGTTTTGTTCTAGAAGGCCCCATTTACCTTGAGTGCAGTACGACTGCTTTCCCGTAGAGCAGTGCAGCTATGTGGCAGTACTGTGGGAAGACATCACTGTTACTGTAACTATGGATTCTTCCTATTATATGTATTCCCTGTGCAATGTCAGTCCCTACATTAAAAAAAAACTAGTTAAAAATAAGACTAAGAAATGATTTCTATTTAGCCAGTTTTTAGAAGCCAGTAATTTGGAAGAGAGGATCATTCCTTTCTTCTCTTGAAAGTATTTTTGTATTTATATTTGAGTGTAAACCTCAGTGGTATTCTGAGACTTCCCAGCACCTCAGATGGAATAATGAAACCTGTTCTAAGGGGAGCACTGGGTAAGGAGGAGGAATGCCATGGTCCTCATGTTGTGAATTGCTAATCTAGGATTTATGACTTTGTCCTTTGCTCTGGGGCAAGTGAAGAACCGATAACTAACTCTGTAGAGGGATCCTGCTTTGAGGCATGCATTTTATTAGGTATCTTTTAATCACTTATTATCCCTGTCATGGATGTGAACTCAGAGAGATTTTCTGAAATTTCCCAGGCCATACAATTAGTAGAAGGCTAAGCTAAGATTTGAACTCGGGGTTGATGCCAAACCACTGCTTCTCCCTCTTGTTCCATTTCTCATTGGCCTAGAGTAGTCAGTGATCCTGTTTGTCAACAGCATTTAATATTAATCACGTTAGATAATTTTACATGTGTGATACTTGAAAGATCTATTTGCCTTAGATAATTAACTGTATTTTTATTTAAAAGTTTTTATTACTATAACTTTTGTGAATTTGTTGCTAATATTATGGAAATTAAATATTTCAAAGAAATTTGCCTCTTTGTCTCCAGATTCAAGCAATCTGATACATTTTTCTGGATCATTGTGGATTCCTCAATTAGGTCTATTCTGGGGTTTAACACATAGAAAGCATTCAATGACTATTTGTTCAAGGAATGGATATTAGGATAGTATCATGAACTCCTAAGATTTGAAGTTGAATATGGTTAATTGTTTAATCAGTCAGTGAAGGAATCTTACAGCTTTTATCTGGGGTGTAACCATCAAGGAAAAGACTCCTGCTTTGTTTGATGTAACTGCCAGTAGAAGAGAGTATTTTTTGCCTTGGTTCTATTGAGGAGAAATATTGAATAAATACATTTTTGGATTGATCCCAGAGTAACAGTACTTATTAATATTTCTTTTTAAACTGAGATATGATTCAAGCAAGTGAGTATTGAGTACATTAAACTGAAAATTTTATGACTCTTAAGATACTTCCCAAGTTCTAAATACATTAATACTTGTGTAATATTTGCTTTATGGAAATCTGCAAGTTTTAATGTATACAATTATAAAAGGACCAGTGGCAAGAAAAGGGATCTCAAAGTCCAGATATGATGTCAGGTGTTACATATATATTGGTTTGAAATTGTGCTATTTCTCTTAATTTGTTAGGATTAGTATTTACATAAAAGATGTATATGTATATATATAGATCATTTGCTTTTAATTTTGTGATTTTGAGGTCGGTGGGCCCTCTTGCTTCCTGGACTCTGCCTCCCAGACTTCCCGGTCCATGCGTCAGTGTTTGCACAGGTGCCATAACTGGCTGGTGCCCTGACTCAGTAGAGCCCTTTCAGGAATATTCTGTATTTATTTTTGTTTTGCTTGTAATTGTTCCCAGATGACCTTATAATATGTTCAGGAGGAATTTCCTTATCCATTTTTGCACTTACCACTAGCAGTATCCTCAGGATAAGCCCATTTAAATCTGGGCAAGTTGGTCTCCCTTTTGTTAGGAATAAGGGATCCATTCAGACTAAAATCAGCCTTCATTTTGTCTTTCATTTTATTTTATTGAACTTTTTATTTAGTTACTAGGAAATTCACTAAATAACCACAAGGCCAAAACCTTATTTTCCGGACAAGGTAAAATTTGGACGCAGCCTAACCTTAGCCCCTGGTGCGACAATTACGTGTTTGAGTTTCACACACACCGGGTTCCCATATGTAATCTGCCGCCCGAGGTGGTCTTGGGCAGTTAATGTCTTTGAATCTCATTTTTCTCATCTATAATATTGAAATTATAATACTTTTAGGGCTTCTTCAGGATCAGGGAAAAGAGTATATTGTGCATAAAATGCTGAATGTGCCTGTGGAAACATGTAATTAGTAACCAACCTGTAGTCTTATGAAATACCTCATATGACAGAATTCTAAAACAATTAGTCTACATATTGATTGAAAAGAAAGAGAAAATAGAGTCTTGACTATCCTCTGGCATTGAGATATTCTGGATTGCTCTGTGGGAAGGGGTTAGGTATTAGGAAAAACTCAGTCTTCTCCCTGTATCTTTCCTTTACATAACTGCTGCACTCACCACACTTCTGACAACAGATATAGGAGGGGGTGTTTCCTCTTACCAAGCAATTCTGTGACATGAGCTGGGTGTTCTGCTATTTAACTCAATTCTGGCACTATCTACTTGGAGATAGCATCCAATCCCTCAAGTTAAGTACCTGAGTCAACACAGCTGCCCCTTCAGATGCCAGGGGCTGGTCCAGGTTGTCACCCATCCTTCTGACCCATTCAAAATAGTTATGAAGCTAAAACCTTGACTAGCTAGAAAGTGGAGGTTCCCCTGACCTCTTCTTGAATTCGATTGATAAGCTAGAGCTGCTCACAGAACTCAGAAAAACAGATTATTTACTGTTTGCCAGTTTATTCTAAAAGGATATGATAAAGGACGCAGATGAACATCCAGACGGATGAGATGCATAGGGCAAGGGGTTGTGGAGCTTTCATTGATCTCCTAGAGGGCTGCTCTCCCAGCACTTCCACGTGGTTCAATCACCTGGAGGCTCTCCAGGCCTTGTACTTGGGGAGTTTTATGGAGGCTTCATGGCTTTGGCATGACAATCATTAACTCCATCTCCAGCCCCTCTCTCCTCTCCACAGAGAGTGGGGTTAGGGCTGAATTCCAAGCTTCTGACCATGACCAGCCCCCATCCAGGAGCTACCAGGAGTCAGGAGTCACCTCATTAGAACAAGAGACCCTGCTCTCATCCAGGAAATGCCAAGGAATTTAAGAGTTCTGTGTCAGGAATCAGGGACAAAATGTTTAGAAGTTTATTTATTTATTTTTTAAAAGATTTTCATTTATTTATTTGACACAGAGAGATCACAAGTAGGCAGAGAGGCACGCAGAGAGAGTGGGGGGAAGCAGACTCCCCGCTGAGCCGAGAACCCGATGCAATGCGGGGCTCCATCCCAGGACCCTGAGATCATGACCTGAGCTGAAGGCAGAGGCTTTAACCCACTGAGCCACCCAGGTGCCTCGGTGTTTAGAAGTTTAAATCATAATATGATTATTTTCATATTTAGCCATTTGCAATGTATATATCTTTCCTTTTGAGAATAAAGTACTGATCACTGCTTTTAGACTGTTGTGTTCTTTTTAAATCTTGTTTTAATCATTTTCTTTTGATATTGGATTTCTTACATGTTTATGTGTTATGTGTTATGTATTCCATTGTGTGGTGTGTGTGTGTATATATACATCTATGCATATATGTATACATATGTCTATCTATACATGTTTGTCCATTCATCTGTCAGTGGACATCTGGGCTCTTTCCATAGTTTGGTTCTTGTGAACATTGCTGCTATAAACACTGGGGTTCAGGTGCCCCTTTGGATCACTATATCTGTATCTTTGGGGTAACTACCCAGTAGCTCAATTGCTGGGTAATAGGGTAGTTCTATTTTTAACTTTTTGAGGAAACTCCATACTGTTTTCCGGATGGCTGAACCAGCTTGCATTCCCATCGAGAGTGTACTAGGATTCCCTTCTTTCACTTTTCCCCAGGGGAAAGAAGTTTTAGATTAAATTTCATCATTTCAGATCACAGTTAAAAAATATAAATTTCCATGTTTTACATAATTGCATTTATACTCAATTTTTATGTTAATTTATTTTGCTATCATCTCCTAATTAGGTTGATTTAGCAATACATGGGTTAAAAAGATTAAGTGGTAAATCTTGAGTGGATTGGCCACTAGGGATTGTTTTATACTTGAGTGCTAGTGGCTCCTCAGTTATGGTCGTGCACTTCAAATAGAGGCAGTTTAAGATTCTGATTTGTTGGAAAAAAAAAAAAAAGATTCTGATTTGTTGGTAGTGAATCTCAGATTATCAAAGTTTCCTGCATCTTCCTGCCTCTACAATAGGTAGAGGTATCTGATTAGAGAAGTAAATCATGTTCATCAGGAAAAATTTTTGTAGAAAGCCCAAATGATATCTTTTCAGCTTTGTTTTTCATTCTGCCTCAGGGCACACACATCATCATAAATGAGTATGGATAGACTAATTTTGGTTGGGCCTGTTGGTTAGTGTTTTAGGTTTAATGTCTTTAATTACTCAAGAGATAATAGTTTTTGTTTTAGTTTTTTGTCTGACATAAATGAAGTTGATCTTTGTGTTTTAGAGTGTAGGTCTAGGGCCTTTAATCAGAACTTTTTTACTCATGGTGTTGATTGTGAATTAAAATTTTAATTTTACCCTTTTTCACTTTGTCCCCCATTATTCAAAATAGTTATGAAGCTAAAACCTTGACTAGCCTCTGCTTGTCTAGCTTTTAAAGTAAGTGTTAAATAAAATTTTAGGGAGGCTTACCCCAAGTATTCATTCCCTGCATCTTCTCCTGTTTTCCAGACTGTTGTAATTTATAAGTGATTTGCAAAAACAATTTATTGGGTTATCACAAGCATTAAAAAAGTAAAGTAACAGAAAATACCAAACAGTACATTTGGGCGAATAATTGTTTTGTGAAACTTTTGTTACATATACATATGTAGATGTAAACAGATAACTAACTGTGTATACTGTAGTCCCAGGGATTCCTGTTAAAAGACAATTGGAAATCCATTTCTATAAGGTTAACATTTGATTATTTTCTTTTGGGAATTGTATATACATATATAATGTTTTTTCATTTAAAATTTTAACAAATCCAAATAAATATCTAGATTAAACACTATTATTTGATGTCTAAGTTAATGCTACATCAGAAAGTTTTATATTGCAGAATTTAACTTGTGGTTCTGTTTATAATAAATGAGGTATAATGAGAAAGAATCTTTCCAACAGATTTTCCTCTGTTCAATTTTAAACTCTCATCAACTATTTAAGCCTTTGGGATCATGGGCAACAAAACAAAACATATATGTATGTATGTGTTTATGTGATATGTAAAAGTCTAGTTGGTTTAGTCAGTTTGACTCACAAGTAGCTGAGATATTGTAATATTTTTAAGGAGATGATAATTTGGAAAGGACTTACATGGAACATTCCATAGAGAAAAATATTACCTTTAATACCTGAGTAATTGAATCAGTTCTCTATTGCTGTGCATTAGCTGCTTTGAGATTTTATAAGAAGCAAGATGAGAAGCATGGACTGGTTAATGGTATTAAACTGTAATTCTTCTATTTTATGTATATGTAAATACATAGAGAAGGTTTGGAAGAAGACAAGTATTGTTTATTGTATAGGATATTGTGTGATATTATGCACTTTGGTTTTTTTTAGAGAGAGAGCTGAAGGAGATTCCATTTGGTTCAATAGTTTATTGATGTAGGAAGGAATGAGTTTGATTTTGTTTGATAAGCTGTAATTTTTTTTTTTAATCTCTACGCACAACATGGGGCCTGAACTCACAACCCTAAGATCAAGAGTTGCGTGTGCTACCAACTGAGCCAGCCAGGTGCCCCTGATAAACAGTAATTTAAATTTAATATATTTGCAGATTAAGTATTAGTGAGAAAAGCAAAGTATGTTCCTTATGATTCCATTTTTTGTGTATTAATTGGAAAGTGATTTAATACTGAATATTATTAATATTATGTATTAAGTTTTAATTATGTATTAATTTAAATTTAATATATCATATTAAAATTATGAATATTAATAATATTCAATATTGAAATGTGTAAAAATTAATGTTGACTATCTTGGAGGTGGAATTTAAGGATAAATAGAAGATTATTAGTTTTTGAAATTTTTACCTAGAGCATATGTTATTATTTTTTTTAATCTTTTTTAAAGATTTTGTTTATTTGTCAGAGAGGGAGGCAGAGCACAAGCAGACAGAGAGGCAGGCAGAGGGAGAAGCAGGCTCCTCACTGAGCAAGGAGTGGGACTTGATCCCAGGACCCTGGGATCGTGACCTGAGCTGAAGGCAGACGCTTAACTGACTGAGCCACTCAGGCGTCCCAGAGCATATATTATTTTAATAATAAAAATATATATATTGTTTTAAGTAAACTGTATCCTCAGCTTGGGGCTCAAACTGTGACCCCGAGATCAAGAGTTGCGTGCTCTACTGATTGAGCCAGCCAGATGCCCCTATAATAAAAATATTTTTAAGTATCTGAAGTTTTTCTCTTACAGCCACTTCTTACCCAGATTCCTAGAAGAGTGAAATTATTTTGTAGGGATTGGACAAAATGGTCATTTTTTCACTGGATCATCATCTTCGCACCTTAGCAATAGTTTTAGCTATTGACCAGTGTGTTGAGTTCTTAACTGCAAAGATATTTGTAATGAGAATTATTTTCGTGTAATTGAGATTTAGGCTCTTGATGAGTTTTAAGTGTGTTTAGGTTTGACTATCATCTTAGGAGAGGGCCTCTAAATTATACCATTCTAGAACTGAGTTCCTTTGCCAGATTTTTAAGCCTAAATGGTATTTGAGTTTTTGATGACTGTTTCAGAAGTCTTCAATGGGCCCATTGTAGGAATATTTGTTTCGTTTTACAGTGTTGTAAATGTGATCCGGTAACAGTATACTTGAACCTTGAGGCTGTCCAGTCACTTACCCTACCTTTCATTTTTGTTTTTGTCTGTTGCCTGCATTTTTCTGTCCAGTTTAGAATCCATGGCCCATATCTCCAGCATTTGCCTTGTTGTTTGAGGACATTTATCATCATGTCTCTTGGTATTAAATATTTCAGAAAATTCCTAATTCTCAGGCAGTTTAACTCTGTTGGAGGTACTCAGAACAGTTGGAAAAATTAAGTTAACTGGGCTTTATAAATTGGTATCCTATGCATCGATGTTTCTTTCTCTCTGGTTCCTCATCAAACAAAATAACCCTCATGTCTAATTCTCTCCTGTTCTCTACAGTAGGCACAACAAACATTCTTGCTTTCTTCTTCAGAATGTATCCTCTCACTCCTCAATCTTAGTAAATGTTGCTACTTTCTTCACAGAGGCATTGGAGGAAACCAGAAGGAGCTTTATCCACTGCTATTTCTATTTGGATTGCTCAGCTGGAACTTGTGGTGTTTTATGTAGGACTTACCAAACCTTTTCTTCCTGTGTTTTGTATCTCAGTGAATGGCACGCTATCAGTTTAGCTCAAATTTCAAAATGTGAGCATTGTCATGACTTTTCTCTCTCTGCCCAAACCCCAAATCCAGTGGATTCAGCATCCTGACTGTCTCTGATTGGTCTCCTTTCTTCATACTTCCTTTGATCATTGTAGTTCAGGCCTCCATCTTCTTTTGCCTAGAGTAACGTAGTATCTTTCCAGTCAGCCTTCAGAAAAAGCTGTTTGATGACACTTGTTAAAGAAGGTAAAGCAGACTTTATTTAAGGGAGACCAACATGATATGGGTGTAGGGACCACTACAGTGGAGGAAAGGGATTGGGCCCAACTCTGACTCTATGAGGATAAGAGGCATTTATATCCAAGAAGCAGGGATAGGGGTCAGTGGATGGAAAATTACTAAGAGCAAATGGCAGAGGTCAGGGGGTTCTTGTTAAACCAACTTGGTGGAATCTGGGAGGCAGGACAGGGTAGTAAGGTATCCAAGGTGGCCAGACACCAGGGATGAGGGATGTTCATTAACGATTTATCAGGATTCTCACTCAAACTGGATTCTACAAGGACAGAGAGGGAAACCCCAGGTCTGCTTTGAGAAACCTGATTAAAGTTTGGTCAAAAGAGAGAGTCTTTGTCACCAGTTTCTACATTGTTGCCTTGCTCAAGGGATCTTCGTACTAATGCATATACTCCCCTTTTTAAAGTCCATTGCTTTCAGGGTGAATCTAAAACTTATCTATGTACAAAAGGGGCACCTGCACTCCAGTGTTTATAGCAGCAATGTCTACAATTGCCAAACTATGGAAAGAGCCCCGATGTCCATTGACATGAATGGATAAAGAGGTGATACACACACACACACACACACACACACACGCGCGCGCGATGGAATACTACTCAGCCATCAAAAAAATGAAATCTTGCCATTTGCAATGACATGGATGGAACCAGAGGGTATTATGTGAAGCAAAACAAGCCAATCGGAAGACAGTTATCATGTGATTTCACTTGTGGAATTTAAGAAACAAAACAGATCATGAGGAAGGGAGGGAAGAGTAAGATGAAATCAGAGAGGGAGACAAACGGTCAGAGACTCTTAATCATAGGAAACAAACTGAAGATTGTTGGAGGGGAGGGGAGTAACTGGATGATGGACATTAAGGAGGGCATGTGATTTATTGAGCACTGAGTATTATAAAAGTGAATCATTGACCTCTGCCTCTGAAACCAATAATACACTGTATGTTAACTGAATTTACATTAAAAAATAAAGGAAAGGAAAAAAAATAAAACTTATGTATGCCCTGAAAGGTCTAGCCTTTTCTTCCTTCTTTACCTTTTTCTGTCATAACTGCTCTTTTCTCTTTTCTACATTTCTTCCATAGTCAAATTTTTTTAGTTATTTGAAGCTAGTAGACTTTATCATCTTTGGGTCTAGGCATATGATATCCCTTCTCCTACCACAGTACCTGGCACATAGTAGGCACTTGATAAGTATCTGTTAGATGATTAAGTGGATAAAAGAACAAATAAAAGTATCTTGTATAAAGATAGGTATAAAAATCTCTGAAATATATGTAGATATCCAAATGATTTAGCTAGTGAAAAGAGATTTAAAATCCTATATTCAAATGAAGAATTTTATGATAATACAAGGGCAAATTGGATATTTATCATAGTGCATACTATATTTTCAGTAAGACACAAATTTGTATAAAATGAATGGAAAATAAATTTGCATTGAACAGGCCTTGGATATAAAGGTTGGTACTCAATTTCCTTAGATTCAGGTTTGGATACTTTTTTCTGGCTACATTTACTGATTGCTTACTCTGTCTCCTAGAATTCATAAGAAGGTGACTCAAATGAGTATGAAACCATTATAACAATTGGAAAGGCAAGTTTCAGTATGTGTCTTACCTATGCTGGAATCAGTTTTTTGTTTTGTTTTTGTTTTTCGTTTTTACCTTTCAAAATATCCATGTTTCCAAATGAAAGCAAAAAAAAAAAAAAAGAAAAGAAAAAGCCATATGTGACTTGTATTAAACTTACCTGCCAAGGAATATTTCATTTTTACCACTTAGAATCTGTGGTATGTGTACAAAATTAATAAAATTCTATGTAAAGAAACATATCTCTCAGGCGCCTTGGTGGCTTAGTTGGTTAAGTGTACAACTCTTGATTTTGGTACAGGTTATGATCTCAGAGTTGTAAGATCAAGCCCCACACTGGACTCTGAACTGGACATGGAGCCTGTTTAAGATTTTTCTCTCTCTCTTCTCTCCATCTCCCCCACCCATGTGTGTGCACCTGCTTCTCCCCCCCATTTTCTGTCCCCCCCCAAAAAATTATATCTCTGAGGACCTTGAAATTAATTGGGAAATGGTGATAAATATGTAAAGAATGAACTCAATTTTACTTAAATATAAATATGAAATTAACATAGTATGAGCTGTAAAGATGATCATGTAGTAGGATGGTACTAATACTTAATGTTTGTTTTGTGGCAGGAACTT
Organism: Procyon lotor; assembly: GCA_028646535.1. Taxonomy (NCBI): domain Eukaryota; kingdom Metazoa; phylum Chordata; class Mammalia; order Carnivora; family Procyonidae; genus Procyon; species Procyon lotor. Next base: position 62,212,132 of record CM053603.1, read on the forward strand.
GTCTAAACTCGTTGCCTTCATTATGTTGTTAAATTTTTATGATTTGTCAGTTGTGATACTATTATTGTCCACATACTACAGGTGAGGACACTGAGATCCAGTGAGATTAGATAATTTGCCCAATTTTGCAGAGTAAAGAGAACTGGGATTTGAATTCAGGCAGCCTGGTTCTAGAATCTTTCCTCATTAAAGTGATGTTTTATCTTTAGCCAAAGTAAACTTGTTGACAGATTACATTGTGTGTATGTGTGTGTGTACACTATTTTCAGTAAGGAACTATTTTCAGTAGTATTTAGTGTTAATTTTACACTAATGTAATTTATGGAGATAATTTATTGGATTAGGTCATTAATTAGAAGCTGTTTTAATTAACAAAATTTTATGCAGTGTTCATTATTTAAATATGGTTTTGCTTTCTGAGTCCTGCTTTATTTTACCCTTAGCCACCTATTTTAAGGTTGCTGTTTATTTTCCAAATGCACTAATCATTGCAACATGCACTTTGTCTTCCAAAGATTTTATGATGTTTCTCATTTGTTGTAGTTTCTCCTCCTCCTCCTTTTTTTTTTTTTTAAAGATTTATTTATTTTAGAGAGAGAGTGCACACATATGAGCACAGGGAAGGGGTAGGGGGAGGAGGGGAGAGAGAGAGAATCTCCAGCAGACTCCCTGCCAACTTTGGAGCCTGAAGCAGGGCTGGATCCCAAGATCCTGAGGTCACACAACCTGGGTGGAAACCAAGAGTCTGGATGAATACCCTACTGAGCCACCAGGTGTCCCTGTAGTTTCTTCTTTATCTTTGTACTTGTCAGCTTATCCTTTTAAAAATTGCTTTACTATCATGTTAAATATTGGGAGAAAGAAGAGATAGGCCAAAATCCAGTTTTTGATCCGTCATGTTCCTCGATGACCTCAGGTTGTTTTTCTTTACTTCTCTGCCTTTTGTAAGCATAAAGTGAGTTTTTCTTGGAAGGAACCTTTATTTTTAGTCCCATAAAAATGTGTCTCCTGTTAGAGAACAAATACGGAAAATATTGGGAGATTACAAAATAAAGTGTCTGACCATAGTGTTTGATCAATTGAATTAGTTGCTTAAAGTACTTAAAGTTAGATGATGTGCTTTTGAACTTGAGGATAATTGCCTTAAGTATTAATTTTATTCAAATTTAGGTCTTTTGAAAGATAAATATTACTTGAATCTTTAAAAAAGATCTATTAGAGTAATTGCAACAACGATTTCTTGTAATTGGTAAAGATCTTGCCAGTTTATCTGCATAATAATTAAAAATTTGGTGACATTTTAATCTTAATTTTTTTAAACTATTACTGTTTATAATGGAGCTTTTATCTAGGTGAGTAAAAACAAGTGGAATTATTTTGAGTATTCCAGGCAGGGTCCTTTTGGTTGCCTGGGATTAGAAATCTGTTTACACTTGTTACAGTTAAAGAGATCTTTACTGTAAGTGTATGGAGTTTTTGCTGGACAAGCTTCAGAAAGAGGAAAGGTGGCTTCCAAGCGCTGCTCTCTCTCATCTGCCTCTTCCTCATCTGCCACACGTGGCTGCTTTGTGATGTGCTGCTTCATATCACTCCTAGCTTCTGCCTGCATCTGCTTTGATCTTAATTTTTGCTGTCCAGCTGATCGTCTCTAGTCTCAATCCTTCTAAGCAAGGTTAAGACTTTTTAATTTTAAGGATGTTAATTTAATAGATTAACCAAATAAGTGCGTTGTGATGAAATGCAAGTTACAGTGATTTTCTAGTATATTCAGTTGATCTGAAGAAGACTATAGAGGTCCTCTGGATTTCAAAAACCACTTTGAAATATGAAGGTTCATGTGAATAAGTAAGGCCTGAGGGGCTTGTTTTGCAGTATCTTAAAAGTATGCATATGTAAAAAGATTTTCATCCTGCCTTTATTTGCTTAAAAGTATTATATCAAAACTACAGTAGTGGGGCACCTGGGTGGTTCAGTGGGTTAAAGCCTCTGCCTTCAGCTCAGGTCATGATCTCAGGGTCCTGGGATTGAGCCCCGCATCGGGCTCTCTGCTCAGCGGGGAGCCTGCTTCCCTCTCTCTGCCTGCCTCTCTGCCTACTTGTGATCTCTCTCTCTCTCTGTCAAATAAATAAATAAAATCTTTAAAAAAAAAAAAATCACACACACACACAAAAAACTACAGTAGGAATACACTGAGATAGGTAGCTTTCAGTAAAACTGTTAAATATAAGTTCAAGATGCATTTCTGCCTGTAGGGTTCATTGCTAAATGCAGCTCTTATAAAAGGATGAGGGCTTTACTATGTGGACATTCATGACAACTTTTGAGGAAAAACCTGGTAGATTTTGTTGGTTTCTTACTAAAGTAAGTAGTAGCTCCCAGTGCGGCTGGAGATGGTTTTGTTTGTCACAACTGGGGAGGGGGTTTCTGTGCTATATGGCATCCGGTAAGTAGAGGCCAGTTACGCTACTAAACGTTCTACAATGTGCGGGACAATGTACTTGCCCTATGACAAAGAAGTGTCCATTCCCAAATGTCAATGGTGCCCAAGTTGATATATAGAGTCTGTTCTATAGAATCAAGGATCATAGAGCAAAAAGATGAAAAAGTTCAAAAGAGAGAAGATTTTGGAGTTAGAGAAGTTACCTTGAACTGGTTTTGAATGCCTTAGGGGGGAAGAAAAGGTCATTTCTACTGGAAGCCTGTGTTTAAATATCCCTGAGTTCATTATATTAATCCACATTTTAACTTTGGTAATTTTCCTATATTTGAACCATTTTGGTTATATTTTAATTCTTACCAATCAGAATATTTTTTGATTTCTTAGATACATTTTCCTAACAGTAGTCTAGGATGAGACCTACAAAAATGAAAAATTCTTTTTAATTAACATTTAGGAGTATTACAACTAAGTATCTTCTCAGTGAAGATATAAATTTTGTCCCTAGCATTTCAATATGAGGTATTAATTTTAAGAAAAAGATACTTTCTCAAGAAGAGTTGCCACTTTTTATGATGATGAATTTTTTTTAAAGATTTAAGTAATCTCAACACCCAGTTTTTTTTTTAAAGATTTATTTAAGTAATCTCAACACCCAATGTGGGGCTTGAACTCATGGCCCCAAGATCCTGAGTCGCATGCTCCACCAACTGGGCCAGCCAGGCACCCCTGGAAAGTTTCTGATAAAACAGTTTTTACCTTATAGTAAACTATATTTGTGAACTAGATTCTCCAACTGTTTAATTCTTATGAAGTTATAGATATACTTCAAAATATGTTTAAAAACAAAATTCCTGAAATGCTGTAGGTATTTGAAACAATTAAAAAAAATAACTGTAAATCTACTTCACTCTAACCCTATCGATTATTCAGTGGTACATATAAAATGCCCATATGAAAAATATAGCTCTGTTATTTCTTAAATATTCTAACCTATAAATGGAATATTTACTCAGTAGTTCTTAACCTTCCGATTTGAATGAAATTAATGTTCAGGTTTCTTAAAGCAGCTCCAAGGGAAGTTTTTTTCAAACCCAGAATTTCCTGCCCAGGAATTTCCTAAAACCCAGAATTTAGAGTGGTTCTCTCCATTATCATTAGACATTCCGCATGTCTAATGATCGCCACCAGATGGCGATCTTATAGATCGATGAAGACTGATAACAGTGCAAACTGAATGGGTTGCCCAAATTAAGCCAGGTGATCTCAGCAGTGGTATTTAGCAATGGTGAAAGGTGTGGACTGGCTATGCATCTTTCTGAAAGATGAGACTTGTTTTTGTTTTACAGGTATTTTTTCTTTTCTTGGCTCTTCAAATTTTTCTGTGGAAACCAGAGTAAAACAGTGTCCTCATAAATTTATTATAATATTGATGCTGATTTATTGTGTTAAAGTTTTTGCTTTTGATGATAGTTATTTTATGGGGGTATGGCCATTACCAAATTTCTAATAAAGTAGTATTTAAAATAATTAGGTGAATGATTTTGTGACTGAGTACTTTGTATTTTACAATTTCCTAAATTAGGCATATAAGCAATTAAAATTATATGTAGAACAAATAAAATGATATGTAGTTGAACTTAGGGGAAGGTATGTGGCCTAGTGGGAAGAGCATAGGCTTTGAAGTCAGATGGCCCTGGGAAAATGATCAGCTATATTACCTTACAGAGTTCTTGTGAGAATTAAAAATAAGATTTGTAAGAGTGGTCCCCTGAAAAGTGCATGATCCCTGGAGGCAAATGGACATGATTTCTTAGCTACTCCAAGTACAAACTGTGGGACTTTGGGAAAATTACGTAGCGTTTTAGAGCCTAAGTTTCTTCTTCTATATATTTGGGGTAGTAATACCTACTCCTTGAAGTGTTTAGGGTAGTAAATGAAAGAATGTATGTAAAGCATATAGAAAGTTTTAGTAAATAATATCTTACTTTTGTCCTCTGATACCATAAAAGCTAGTAAGAAAGAAACACAACTAAATTCCTGTCCATCGTTTTTAGATTGTTCTTCTCACACTTCTTATTTTTTTAAATAAATGTATGGCTGAATGAAATAAGCCAGATATAGAATAACAAATACAATATGATCTCACTTATATCAGACTCAGAAGCAGACAGTGGAATGGATGGTTGCCAGGGGCTACCAGTAGGAGGAAGTGAGGGGGGTGATGGTTAAAGGGTACAAAATTTCAGTTACACAAGGTAATTAAGTTCTGCAGATGTGTTACATAGTATAGTGCCTACAGCTAACAAAACTGTATTATATACTTAAAGTTTTTTTTGACAGATTAGGTCCAGTATTCTTAACCACACACACGCACTCAATAATAAGGGGAGGTGGGAGGACACTTTGGGAGGTGACAGATATGTCTGTGGCCTTGATGGTGGCAATGGTTTTTGGGTATGTATCCCCAAACTCATTGAGTTGTATGTGTTACATATGTACAGCTTTCTACATGTCGATCAAAGCTCAGTAGATTGCCTTAAAAATAAGGATTGCTGAAAAATCTTTAAAGAAATAGATTTAAATTCTGGAGTTTCTCTGTTGAGTTTATATACTTTTATTTTATCAAGAAAATGGTAGAATAAAACTTACTTTACCTTTCTGTTAAATCTGTAAACTTGATATTTTAAAGTTTAATTTGAATATTGGTTTTAGTAGTGCCAAAGATACTGTCACAACAGGTTAATATGGTGGAGAAATGAATCTTTTGTATTTTGATGAAGAGTCAATTTTGTTTTGCAATTTAGGAAATTAAAAATTTGTATGTACGTAATTCCTTCTTTTACCTCTCCTGGGGTCTCTTAACCTTCCCTTCCTCTCTCTCCTGTCCCCCCTCCTCCTCTCTTTCCCTCCCCTTGGCTTTCCTTCCTTCCTTCTGCCTAAATCCTTGTGCTCAGGCCTTTTATAATCCAGTGCTTGAGACCTATAGCTGACCAGGATGTTAAGCTCTTAAATATAGTGGGGAGGGCCAAGATTTTCTACAGGAGGTAAATTTCAAGAGGTTATTGTAGGAATTGCTATTGAACCTGATTATTTGCAGACACTTTTCATTCTGGGTGTGATGTATTGAGAATTTTTAAAATAGTTGACTAACATATCTTTTCTAGTTGCCTTTTTAAAATTTTTGCTTATTTGCCAATTATAAATCATAGAAAGGTTGAATATTTTAAAAATATGATTATTTATATGCTTTAGGGGAACTGTTGATATCATTGGGGTTTCTAATTCTTAGGAAGTTTAGTAAACTAGAAGCTTTAGTTTGAAGGCTATGGTATGTCTTTTGGCTGCTATCTACAGTCTCATATAAAGCAGAAAATTAAAACACAGTTTTTCTGTTGGATATATTATTTTGGTTTTAAATTTCTTACTTTGTTATTTATCTGGTATATGTTATCAGTGAATTTTGCAGGATTAGCTGGTAGTGAGACTTCGTTTTTGGGAAATAGATATTTCTATAAAAAATATCATTTATTTGCATTGTTAAAGGCTTTGATGGTTCCAGGGAGCAAATATATCTATTCAAAGAGAATAGTTTAATTTAGATTATAATTATTTTTTTTTTAAAGATTTTTATTTGTTTGACACAGAGAGACACAGTGAAAGAGGGAATGCAAGCAGGGAGAGTGGGAGAGGGGAGAAGCAGGCCTCCTGCTGAGCACGGAGCCCGACCTGGGGCTCCATCCCAGAACCCTGGGATCATGACCTGAGCCGAAAGTAGACGCCCAATGACTGAGCCACCCAGGCATTTAAACATTTTTTAAAAAAGATTTTATTTATCTGAGAGAAAGTGGTGTGCATGCAAGTGCTGGGAGGGGCAGAGTGAGAGGGAGAAGCAAGACTTTTCCGCTGAGCAGGGAGCCCAGGACTCTGAGATCATGACCTGGGCCAAAGGCAGACACTTAACCTACTGAACTACCCAGGTGCCCTAAATTAAGATTACATTTTATATGGATTTGGTACACATTTTATTCATGTTAAGTTAGGATTTTATTTCAGTCGTCTGTAGTTGGAAATTTTTTTATTATATCTATTTCTTATATCTATATTTCTTATATCTTATATCTGTTTTTCTTTATAGACTGTTGGAGTAGAGGAAAAAGCATGGACTGAGAAAAACTAGGTTTGAATCTTAAACCTACTGCTTACTAGATCTGTGACTTTGGAGAAGTAATTTAACTTCTCTGAGCTTTGGTTAGAGTTGAGAGGATTAAATGAAATGTCTGAAGGTTAAATGTCCTATGTAATAATGCAGTATTTATCATCATGTTTAGTGTAGTTTTGGCACGTAACAGATGCTCAATAAGCATTTTTATTTTTTATGGAACCCAGAATAATAGAAAGATAATTTTTAGTCTTTGTTCTTTAAAATGTTTGTTGGACAAACAATGTTGTAGAGAAACTAAAAGGAGTGTAATCCACCCATAACTATTTATTTATTTAGTTAGTTATTTAGTTAGTTAAAGTAAGCTCTGTGCGCAGTGTGGGGCTTAAACTCACAACCCCAAGATCCAGATTCACATGCTCCACTGACTGAGCCAGCTGCCCCTCACCCAAAACTTTTTAATTCTATATTTTCAACATATAGCCTTTTATAGTAGTTCTAAAAGTGCTGTCCATGGACCTCTGCCAGTCCCTGAGATCAGGGGATCTGTAACGTCAAAACTATATTTAATAGTTCTAAGACAGTATTTGTCTTTTCCACTGTTGTGGAATTTGTACTGAGGGTGCAGAAGCAATGGTGAGTAAAACTGCTGGTCCCTTAGCTCAAAATAAGGCAGAGGCACCAAACAGCCCTAGTAGGCATTCTCAGTTTAAAAATGAAACAGATTTTCACTTAATAATGTCCTTGATGAAGAAGTAAAAACCAGTTTTAGTAAATCTGAGTCTTTGAGTGCACATTGCCTTAATATTCTGAATGACAAAATAGGAAGTATGTGTGAAAATGCTTCTGTTACATACTGAAGTACCAGTAATTAGAGTAAATACACTGGTGTGATTGCTTGACTTATATGAGCTGAAGCAAGCTGCTTTTTTACTTGAAGGTAACTGCAGACTAAACTATGGTTATTCAGACTTGACATTTGGCAGATATTTCCTAGGAAAGGAAGTGAACCTACCACTTCAAGAAAAACAACTGGTGGTATTTGTTACCAATGATAATAAATCTAGGTTTCATGATAAAACAAGAAATTTGGAAAACTTGCATCTGCCAGTCTGACTTTGTCAGTTTCTCACTACTTGAACTTCTCTGTTGAGGTTATTGGTATTAACAAATGCATTTTTTTTAAAATCATATAATGAAATGTGAAGTTGGGAAAAGTTTAGTACCCAGTGAACATGTATTTTACAAATGGGTGAGAGAGCCATTCAAAGTGCATGGTAGACTAATGGATTTCAGTATACATGTACAAAAGCATTCATTTGAAATGGTTTTAGATTCTACCTTGCAAACTAATGTTTAAGAAATGACTACTGGGGTGCCTGGGTGGTTCAGTCGGTTAAGCGTCTGCCTTTGGCTCAGGTCATGATCCCAAGGTCCTGGGATCAAGCCCTATATAGGTCTCACTGCTCAGCAGGGAACCCGCTTTTCCCTCTCTTGCTCCCCCCTTGCTTGTGTTCCCTCTCGCTATTTCTCTCTCTGTCATAAATAAGTAAAATCTTAAACAAAAAAAAAAGAGAGAAAGAAATGACTACTTCTCGGGGCGCCCGGCTGGCTCAGTCGGTAGAGCATGCGACTCTTGATTTCAGGGTGCTGATCTCTACCTTGGGCATAGAGCTTATTTAAAAAATAAATAAATAAAAAATTAAAAAATAATGACTAGTTTTTGAAATTGGTGCAGTATCAGTGAGGAATATCCACAGTTGCCTGAAAAGAGTATTAAAACACTTCTCCCTTGGCAACAGAGTATTTTGTGGATCTGGAATTTCTATATAATTCAACCAAATCATATCCTTGATGAGAGAATTAGATATGAGAATCTAATTGTCTTCTATTAAGGTCAGGTGGTAGAGATGTGCAAAAATGTAAAAGCCTTTTTTCTCACTAAGGTTTTTATTTTTGATAAGGATTATTTTTAATTAAAATACTATTTGTTAATATGTAATGATTTTATTTTAAATTGAATTTAAATGTTTTAAAATTTTCTCATTTTTAACTTCCAATATAGTAAATATAGATGTTAAACTTGTATAAACAAAGGCCCTTTGAAGTCTTCTGTAATTTTCATAGTATAAAGAAATCTTGAGTCTGAAAGTTGGAGGAGTGCTTCTCATTTTTTTTTCTCTTTATCAAAAAGATTAAAGATTAGCTAAAAGATTAAAGTAATTGTAAACCATAATGTGATTTATTAATCTTATTGGATTATTAATCTTGTTAATATAGTTATTATATACTAGGTATATAGGTTGGTATAAACATTAGAGTAACGATTAAAGGCAAAACTTTCTTCCAGATGCAGACATCTTTGGGTCCTCCTGAAATTAAGTGAAAGGGCTAGATTTAATGAACTATGTTGTTGGCAGTTTATTCTGTAAGATCTACCTGTCTACCCTCATTCACTCACTCACACAGCCATCCCCATATATCCTTAGAGTGTGTTCTCTTTTGAACTGCTGTTACAGTAAATTTCAGTTGAAAACTGGTTGCTACATTTCTCTTTTGCTATTTTCTGATACTACTAAATGGGTGTATAATGCTCCCAGTCTCTTTTGCTGTGACCCCGTCTGTATAAGTCGTAGTCATTAGCGTGGAAGATTAGGTAACTTAGAAGACTGTGATTGGCTGTACCATAAAAGCAACTTAGGGGAGTTCATCTGTGCAAAGCACAGTGACCTAAATCAGATATGTACTCACTGTTCCTGGAATCTTCAAGGGACTTAACTGCGTTACATTGTCAAAGACAAGGCATTTATATATTACTATGGAAAGATTTCGCCTGGAGAAGAAGTTACCGGTATGTACCTGGTTGCGATCTTGTGTTTTATTTACAAACAGATTTGACTTTTTCAGTTTACTAGTGAAGCTTGAAGAAATGTCAGGCTTATTAGCACTGGCTTAGAATAGTATCATCCTCTGTGTCCTTGGCTGTGGAAGTCGTGTGCTTCAAAGAGTAAATCCTTGTGTAAAGTTAGCAATGTTTGTAGCATCATTATTATGCTGAAAAATTAGGTTTTCTTGATCACTTAATATTACTTTTAAAAATTCTCTTTGGCCAAGATACTGGGGAAGAAATCACTTTATCTTTTATAGTTAAGTATGTTTTGAATATAAACTGAAATATTTGATAACTCCTTGTGGTTATTATAATCATAATTTTTTGGAGGTGTTACTTTTGGGCTGTGGCCATATGTCTTATGTAATGAAGAAATTAATTTGTGATAGGGATCTTTTGCTGTTTTATTTTTTTCTTTTTTTCTTTTGCTGTTTTAAAACAGATAGTGTAAACCTCAAATGTCCAAAAAGGATATAAGACTGTATTTATGAATATATTGTTAAATAATCTTTTAACATTTTTTTTTCTCTTAATATTATGCCTTTGACATGTTAAAGTTTGGTCATTTGGCCAAGAAAACACAAAGAACAGATTTTGCTTTTGCAGGTGGAAAAATGACTTATGGGAAGAATTAGTAAAATGTGTTACATAATTACAAACTCTGTTTCAAATAGTTTGATTTTGCTGGGAATTCCCACTTGTGAATTGAATTTTGGTTTTATCATGTGTTGGCGATGGGCTTTTTTGTTTTTAAACTGATTTATTACTTTTCGAAATAGTACCTTTGTATGTTTGAATACATGTTCATAAGGAGTCTTTAAGTGAATCCAGTGTAAATTTTTAGCGGAGTAGTCTTGTCCTTTGAAACATACTCAACATTCCAATATTAGAGAGCTTACTAAGAATCCTGCTTGATGCTTAGGATATACTTGTGAACAAAACAAACTTACTGTTCTACTGGAAGATAATAGAAAGAAGTTAAAGAAGTAGTTACATAAGTATGTAAAGAACATTAAAGAAGTAGTTACAGAAATATGTAATTGTAAGTTTTAACAGATGCTGTAAAGGAAAAGTACTGTGTGTTCTCAGCGTATATTATAGTAACCTTGGTCTCTTGTCCTGTGGGTAAAGAACCCACGTAACTGGGACTCTGTAGAGACCTGGCTTTTAATTTCAGTTCTTTCACCAGCTCAGTGTGATCTTATGTGGCTTAAGCTGTGTGTGTGTAATGTATATATAAAATCTGAACATTGAACATAAAAGTAAAGCCTCTTGATACCTATGACTCTATGAATGAGGTCTCATTCATTAAGATTAGGAATGGAAAAGAGAATTCATTTACCTCCAGATTTTTTCATCGTGGGGAGCCACTTACCTGTAAATTAACTGTTAAGCTGGAAATTTGATTGTATTACAGTTTTTTGTTCCCTGACATATCCCTGGTACCTGGAATAATGCTTGGCACATGGTATGTACTCAGTAAATATCTGTTGAATGAATGGATGAGTTCCTTAATTCCTGGTCTTTAAGGGAGTGAAATCTCTTTCATGATATATTGGATTTATGGGGAACAAGGGTATTATCCAGGGGAAGAAGAGGCAAACCGACCATATTATTGCTAAGGGATTTTCTGGCTGTCTCCCGTTGGTTTTTACTAGAAAACTATGGAACCCTAAAAATAGCCAGGTAATGATAATTTCATATTGACTGGAGATGGGAAATCTTGACAGAACACCTACTGGACTTGATTTTGTTGAAAAACATTGATTGGATCTTTGTGTGTGTGTCTGTGTGTTTTTTCCTTTAGTGCAGAATGCCTGTGCTTTTCTGTACATTTTAATTACTAATAAAGTTGCGATGGTTTTTTAAAAAGCCTGTTTTGGAAATAGATTTTATTATGCTTATTTCAGTAACCATATACTATTTGATAACCATAAAATAAGTATTTGTATGTTTTTTGATGTGTGTGTGTGTGTGTGTGTGTGTGTGTGTGTGTACTGATTTGGAACTTGGAATGAATGCATTTCCCATAAATATAATACATATTTGTGATTTACAGTTTCAAGTAGAACCCTCACGAGGCTTTCCATTTGTTCGTAACTCTTATGCCTTGTAATGAAGCATGTGACAATAAAGTGTGTCACTATCAATCTTCTTTCTTATTAGAGGCCATTGCTTGCCAATTTTTATGCCTCATACCTCTTTTAGTTTTTGTACATTCTTTGTTTTCTTTGCTTTTTCCTTTTGAAACTTTTTCTTAAAATTCGTCGCGTTTAGTTTTAACAGTGGTATTTGAAATACATTTTTGAAGACTTTTTGTTCCAATGTTTGAATCTTTCTCCACTGGGAACAAGGCATTTTTCTCAAGACTTTAATCTTTTTTCCCCCTGTGGGAATTGCATGATTGCCTGAGTTTGAGATTCGCAGTTTTAAATTTGCAGTAATTTCCCATATACCTTTTATGTCTTTTCTGCATGTTTTGTTTATTTATTTATTTATTTATAAAGATTTTATTTATTTATTTGACACAGAAAGAGAGATCACAAGTAGAGAGGCAGGCAGAGAGAGAAGGGGAAGCAGGCTCCCTGCTGAGCAGAGAGCCCGATGTGGGGCTCGATCCCTGGACCCTGAGAATCTGAGATCATAACCTGGGCCGAAGGCAGAGGCTTAAACCACTGAGCCACCCAAGCGCCCCTTTTCTGCATGTTTTAGAGAATGAATCAGAAATGCCAAGTGAATTCTTTAGAAACTATGAATATCATTCTTTGGCTTTTTATTTTATGAAATGGTAGGCATTGATGATTGATCTCCTTTTAACTGGATTAGAAAAGATTATTTGCCTTATTCTTAAGCTTTTTGCCCATAAGTTTACAGTTTTCTAAGTAAGTTCAACTCTTGATGGTAGACGGGAGTATGGTTAGGAATTAGAAATATTTGGAGGAAACTTGTATTTTGGGGGTGGGGGAACAACATTGTTATTTATACATCCTTGGATAAATTGCCCTACACGTTTTGGGGAAATAATCTGTCATACAAATCAGCTTTTAGAATACTATTTATTGATTTAGGTTTCTTTGTATTTCAGTGAAAGTGTATAATTTACAGTATTTTCTTGTGAATTGGAATATACTTTTCATTTTCTGAAGGATTAAAACAATGTAAATGAAGTTGACAGTAGTCCCAAGTAGGCCTGCTGAAATGATTAAGAGCATGAAGCAGTCTTTATTGAAGAGCAATTTAAATGTGTAGTACTTTAGTCCTAATCATAATGCAGGGAGGGAGATGGTGTTGAAACTCTGGCGTGCACCAGAATCACATAAAGGGTTTATTGTTGTTCTCCACCTTAACCTACTGAATGAGCATGTCTAGCATAGAGCAAGGGGAGGTGAATTTTAATAAGCTCTTTAGGTGTGTGTGAATTTTTAATACATTAAAAGGACTCTTAAAATAATAGTTTTATATCCTTATGAAAGTTACTTGCTGTATCTTGGCATTTTCTCCTAGATACTTATGCATACATTTCCTGCGAATAATTCTTCTATACAACCATAATACTATTTTAGGAGGTATTTTAAATCTTCACTTCACTTTTAATTAGGAAACTTACAGGTATTTGTTTCTGTACTTGTAAGGGTTCTCTAATCTAGTAGAAAGCTTTTTTTTTTTTGAAACATGGAATAGTTTCCTCATTTAGTTTAGTAAAAAATGGGAGCATCTCCTATGGGTTACGTACTTATTTGTGACATTTTCATGTAATATATCCTTCCACCATGCTTTTAGGTGGGTATTATACTCTGTAGATGAGGACCACGATAGATAGGTAAGTGACTTTCAGAAGACTGCATTCTTAAGGCTTCCTCTGTACTCAACATGGCTAAAAATAAATCACGGAATATAAACAATAATAAATTCAGACGTGTACATCTATTGCCAGAGGTAACCAGTTTTACTATTTTCTTGTATGTCTTCCAGTGTTTCATTATGCAAATTAAAATGGTCCTATTCTGGGTACTTTCTAACACAAAAAGTAGCAGACCTTATATATGGTTCTCTACCTTGTGTGCATTTCATTTTATAATAGGTCTTCGACACTACATGTACAGGCATGAAAAATACCTCCCAGTAGCTTGGTATTCCACTGGCATAACCATTCCTCTAATTAAGGGACTCTTGGATTGTGTCCAATCTTTTCCCGTTATAAGCTGTAATAAATAATCTTGTACATGTGTCCTTTCATACACAGAGAATTTAAACATTCTCTGTGATCGTTTATGGCTAGTTCTTTATTGTCTTCTTTGTTATGGAGCACTTACAATCTGATTAGTAACCTTATTTTATAAACAGAAATGGAATAGAAATTTGAAACCAAGGCAAATACTTTTCTTAAGATGAGAGTGAGTTAATCTTATATTGCTTATAAAGCTATAGTGCTTTTTTATTCTTCCGTGTATTTGGATTTTCTCAGTGCCTTGGCATTATTTCATTTTAGGAAGGCTTTATAGGCATTGGCTTACATCACTCACGTATCTGATGTTAAGAATGAAAACATTTTGATGTCAGGGGTTACTCTTTGCTGTTACTATATTTAGTTTTCCACTATATTCTTAGAGTTAAAAAAAATGAAATTTTTTTCTAGATGCAAATATAAAAAAACTAACATTAACAGATGGAAATTTGAATTTATATTATTTTTAAATTACTAAAATTAAATGTCATAACAAATTAAACAGTATATGATTGTCTCTGTGTTATCGCTTTCCTAATCATCAGTATGAGACAGTTTGAAGGGATGTGCTAGTGACAGTCTTTTCGGCATGCCACTTTTTGCACATTCTAGGAGTGTTTTGGTATGGTAGATGTTTAAATGTCCAACTTAAGCTGTTTTTGAGTGTGAGCTAATAGTGTTAGTACATCTAAACATGTAAGTATATCTGTAGAAATAAAAGGGTTTTTTGGTTAGGGGTAAGAGAAAAATGTGTTGTTTTGCTTCCTATCTTAGCCAGTGTTCCTGATAATGAAAATTTAGAACGGGGCAGTTAATCCCTTTTAGAATACACGGTATGCTACCTCTTGGGATAATCATCTTTTAGGAGACTGCTTATCTTCTACCTGTGTTTGAAATCACTGGAGGAGAGCTAAAGGTTTTAGAGTATGACATGCTTACTAATTATACTTTCTTGTGTGCTTTTTGGTTGTTTTGTGTGTGCCCATGTGTATATTTTTGTGTTTCCTACTTTAGCCTTTCCTCACTACTTCTTGGTCTTTGATTGTCGTGGGGCAGTTTGATGAACCATACATACTGTTGTCACAGGTCTTTCTTGGTCCATTATGTGAAAATACACAGTCTGTTTCCTACTCCTGTAGATATGGAGCCTTAGCAAGTCATTTGACTTCTTTGCTTTTTCTGTATTAAATTGAACACCAGTCCTTCAAAGTTCCATACAGCAACTTCTTGATACTCAACACTATTTGATTATATATTTGAATATTTAATCTTCAGAAAGTAGATTGGATATCAAGAGATCTGCATTGCCTTAATGTATTGTGTCTGGTTCTGAATTTTGGGAAGCAAAAGAGTTTAGATAGTAGGGGATTCGTATAAAAAGTTAATCAAATTGATTCAGTTCCTCATTTAAAGATTGGAGAATTTAGACGCAAGATTGGAGAATTTAGACACAGAATCTGAATAGGAAGGCACAATTGTATATGAATCTACTTTGTATACACTGAAAAAAGTTGTATACAAACTTATGATATTGTAGATCTGAAGTTGGAGGAAACGTTAATAGATCATTTTAACCAACCTCCTATTTGATACTTTCTTAAATAGTCTTCCAGTTTATGCGTGGACATTGAAATTGGTTAGAAGCTAACTATTCTTTCTGGTTAATTGTTCCAAGTGTTAGAGGAGATCCTGGACAATGACATCAGCCATAAAATGGGAATGGCTGAAAATATGTCTTGCAAAATTTGAAAAGTGCTATAATTGGATGGATAAAAAAGTAACTATTTTACAAAAATATTCAATGCCGTGTTAATGTAATTAATGTTACTATTAAAATTTTATTATCTAATTCTCTTATCTCCAGGTGTCTCTGTTGTCTGCAGAAGTACCGGTTATAGCATAAGGACCTTCACAGAGAATGAATTAGATTATTTATTTTCTTTTTTGAAAGCTCTTTCCTCTTCTCCTTTGGAAAGTTTATAGTACTTTGATTCCATCTGAGCCAGAACATTGTCCATTTCCTATTGCCCATCCATTTGCCTGCTTTGAACACTGGTTTCAGGTTATCCACCTCTTTCTTCATCATGCCTCCCAGCGTGCCTTCCAGGTCACTTCTGGATCTTTAGCTCTTCCTGGGCCATCTTTTTCCTTGCATTCATGTTTTGGTTTGATTCTTTGACAAAAGCGTTGTAGGATAGGACCTCCCTGGTGTGATTGGTGTGCCGAATGAGGTTCCATATCCTGGGTTCTTCAGCATACTGCACAGACAGCATACACTGTGTGAGCTGATATATGTCTTTTTTAAAGTTTAGGTAGTTTTGTTTAATATTGCCAGCTCTTCCTCAGAACCTTTGTATATCTTTCCAAACTCTTGAATGTCTTCTCCAATATGTTTCCCCAGTTCCTGGCTTCGTTGAACATAGCAGAGTCCTTGTTCACTGTTCACAGGATGTTGTACACTGTTCTCTAGTCTTAAAATGGAATAGACTTTCCTGAGGAACTGGAAGTGGTGATGTCTTCTTTGCCTACCCAGTCAGGGTGCACCTGTTGAGACGTGTTTCAGTAGTCGTATTGGACAAAGTACACGGCCTCCTAACAATGGTAAAGGTTGGCAAGGTTTCCTTGGACAGCTACAGCTGACCCATGCTGAGCAGGGGTTCAGAATGGGCTACAGCTCAAAATGAAGACGTTTTGAGGGAAAGGAATTTGCTCATCTGTTTATATCTGTGCTGCAGAATCTTGAACATACTAATGTTCCTTTCGAAGTTAAGTTCAAAGTTGGGAAGGAAAGGTAAAGCTAAAATTTTATTCTTTTAAAAATAGTCCATGTAGTATCTTACAAAATTATGTTTCTTTTTGTTGAGCTGGAGAAGGGAACAAAATTATGAAGGTAAACCGATACAACTCAAAGTTAGAACCTCCTTAAAGGTTAAATTTTGTCATGGTTTTTCCTTTGTAGAGAAATAAAAACTTCTCGTAACTTTGGCTCTTGGTTGATTTACGAGTGGAAGTGATACTACATGTTTAGTCTATAGATGCATTTTTGACCATTTTATGTGGAACCATAATACAATCCAGTAGAGCTGAATTAAGTGTTTCCTTTTAATTAGGGGACCTGAGCAAAGAGCAAAGAACAACCAAAAAAGCGTTCCATAGTGATATCTAAGGGTTTCCTTTAACCCCCATTTTTCTCTAATTGCTGATCTGGATTGTCTTTCTGTTGTAGTGAATATGTGAACCAGTTACTTAGTAACTTCCATGGAAGACCAACAAAAAATTGTCACCTCAGTTCTTACCATGAAATTGTCAATAGTCTTTTGTGGATTTAAAAAAAAAAAATAGTTGAGGTGCCTGGGTGGCTCAGTGGGTTAAGCCTCTGCCTTCGGCTCAGGTCATGATCTCAGGGTCCTGGGATCGAGCCCCACATCTGGCCTTCTGCTCAGCAGGGATCCTGCTTCCCCCACTCTCTCTGCCTGCCTCTCTGCCTACTTGTCATCTTTCTCTGTCAAATAAATAAATAAAATCTTTAAAAAAAAATTAAGAAAAAGCCTATAAGCATATGTTGAAAAAGAATGCAGTTAGCTATAATTAGTTAGCTTATAGTTAGCTTCTTTAAGAGGAAGGCAATCTGTTACTTATTTTTTTACTTTTTCAAATAATGCCCCTATTAGTAGGTATATAGTATATATTTGATGTCATGAGTAAATGAGAATAATTTCTTTTTAGGGCCCTGATGAAGAAGCTGTTGTGGATCTTGGCAAAACCAGCTCAACTGTGAACACAAAGTTTGAAAAAGAAGAACTAGAAAGTAAGTTTGTTTAACTTATGCTTAGCAGGATAAATTACTAATGAAAGCTTGTTAGTGTGCTTTACATTTTACCTGCTATTTGTGGAAACATTTTGTTGTTGTTATGAGGTAGAGCATACATTTGAAAGAACGTTTAATACTTTTCTAAATATAGTTCAAGGAATAATACAGCAGACACCCATATAACTGTACTCATAGCTGCAGTTAGAATATTCCTTGATTTCTCTTTGTTGAAAGTATTGATAAAACAAACATTTCAGAATCTATACCTTTTTTTCCCCCTCGAGAGAGAGAGGGAGAGAGTGAGCAGAGCAGGGAGGGGGCATGGGGCAGAGGGAGAGGGAGAATCTCAAGCAGGCTGCATGCTTAGTGTTGAGCCTGATGTAGGGCTCAATCTCATGACACCAAGATCATGACCTGAGCCAAAATCAAGAGTCGGTTGCTTAACCAACTGAGCCACCCAGGCATCCCTAGAATCTGTGCTTTTCAGATTTCACTGGTGGTTGCCATTGCATACCTTGGAAATTAAAATACCAAAGTTAAAAAGTCAGTTGATCGTTTTATTTTTTTCATTTCTAGCAGGCTAGGTAATCTCTGTTTTTAGCAATCCAGAATGCCATGCTAATAAGCCACAGTTATGACTAGTCATCTAAATGTTCATTTTATAGGTCAGTTACACCAACTTTTTCGAGTGCTATGATACTTCAGCATAGAATTGTGGAGCAAATGGATTATATGTCATTCTATCTTCCAGGAAGAAGTCCTGGCAAATGGTTTCTTCTCTTTTTTTTTTTTCCCTCTGACTGAAATAAGTTTTGATTTACAGAAGAGTTGCAAAGATAGCTCAGAGTGTTCTGTTACCCTTCACGCAGCTTTTTAAAATTTTAACATTTTACATAACCATCATTAAGTTAATGAAAATGAAATTAACATAGGTACAGTTGTATTAACTAGATTAAATTTTATTCAGATTTCACCGTTTCCTAGTGATGTCTGTGTTCTGTTCTAGGATCCAGTCAAACGGTTCAGGATCCAATAGATCCAATAGTTGTCTCATCTCCTTAGTCTCCTCTACTACAGTTTCTTAGTCTTTCCTTGTTTTTCATGACCTTGATGTGTTTGAAGGGTAGTGGTTAGATACTTTGTAGGATGTCTCTAAGTTTGGGTTTGTTTATGTTATCGTATAACAGACTGAGATTATGGATATTTGGGAAGCTTACCATAGAAGTGATGTGCTCTTTTCAGCATATTATATCTGAGGACATGTGATATCAATGTGACTTATTAGTATTGTTAACCTTGAATGCTTGGTTAGGGTGGTGTTCATGGCCAATGTTTTGATAGACTTTTGGGGTCTTTTTGGGAACTACGTTTTTAAGTTAAAGCCGTCTGTGAAAGCTGATACCATATAGGGGCATTAATCTGTTGCTTTTAAAAAGGAAATGGAAAGAGGCAAGTAAGTGTTCTCCATATTTACTTTGTGAGATGGAAGAAAGCCCTGTCTTTTAAAATTGTTTTTAGAAATCTAGGCTTTCTAGGGCTTCTGAAAGGAATCTCAAGTTATCTGGACACTTATTAGCGTATAATATTACCTCCCAAATGTGTGCAACCTAGACCATGAAGACAAGCGCTTGGATTTGTTTTTTTGCTTCCCTTTGTTACCCTAGAGGCTTTAGCTTTGCGTAGTTGATATGTATCTAAATTTCAGTATCCGGTTTGAGGGAGAGATTATGTTTATCTGCATTTGACTGAATAGTCCTTTGACAGAGTAAAGGTTAAAGAAGAAGGAAAGAAAGGAAAGGAAAGAAAAATCATAACAGAGAATGCTGAGACTGATAATAAAAGCTAAATGAACAATAATAAGGTTTAGATTTTCATATTCCTGTTTATTTTTTCTAAATTGGAAACTCCTGTAATTTATTTTTATTTTGGTGCATTGGGGCTGTGTGCCAGAAGCCATTAGTACTAATTGGAGTACAACCTTGTAATTCCTAGTGCTCAGTGATGAGAATTTGACCCTTTAATTTCCACTTTTCTATAGTATTCAGAAGAAAATAGTCTCACTAAAATAGGAACATCACTGAATTTTGTTATCATTTTTTTTAGTTTCCTTATTGAGATAAAATTTATTTAACATAAATTTCACCATTTAAAGTGTCTAGTTAATATTTTTAAAGTATATTAGTATTTTAAAGTGTATAGTTAGTATTTTTTAAGTGTATAGTTAGTATTTTAAAGTGTATAGTTAGTATTTTATTTTATTTATTTTTTATAGTTAGTATTTTAAAGTGTATAATTAAAAGTGTATAGTTAGTATATAAAGTGTATAAAGTGTATAGTTAATATTTTTAAGGTATATTCACTATGTTGTGCAACCATCACCACTCTAATTCTAGAACATTTCCATCACCCCCTCCCCCGTGCTACATAATTGATTTTTAATTTTGGGATTTAAAAAAATTGGTATTTAGTTTCTCTAATTTTTTTATCTAGTGCCTACTGTGTACTAGGCAGAGTACTAGGTATTGGAAGATGTTAAAGCAAATAATTTTAGTCCATTGTATATCTATAGGTCCAGTTCTGTTTTAGTTTAAATGTAATTACTTAGCTTATTGATATTACTGTGTTGGCAACTGAAGCAAGAAATCAAGAGTCACCTTTTTCAAACTTAGCTGGGTATGTGTGTTTTGGACAATTCAAATTTTTTTGCTGCTCTGGATATTTGTAAATGACTGCAGAATTGCCATGGATATTGATTTTAGGGTCACAGATGAATTTTAGGAAGTTGGCAAATTTGAAAACAAAGAATTCACAAATAATGAGGATTGACTATACTTTTAAATCTCATCTAAAGATGAGGATCTTGAGTTTCTTGAGGTATTTATTTTCTGACCATCTTATGGAACTTGTTAGGAAAAGAATGTCATTAACTATTCATATTTCAGCATGTTACTTTTTAAAGTACGTAAGGTCAAAAAGCAGCTCCATGCCAGAAGGCTTTTGCATAGTTGCAAATTAGTTAAACTTGTAACCACTACTTGAAACCACTACTTTTGCTCCATGTAGCTTAGAGAGGAACGTTACTTAAACTATTCAAGAAATCAGGTTCATGCCTCAGAATATGACATAGTGCTGCTAGCTTTCTAGTTCCTTGATTAAGTTTTATTTAGTGGGCAAAAGCGGAGATTGCCTTTCATAACCGTTTTATTGGTCACAATATAAATTGAGAATTGTGCAACATCAGCAGTAGCTTTTTAATATTCCAGAAGCATATGATAACCTAATTGTATTGTTTTCCCCCACCAATCTGACAATTTATGCCCTTTAGAGTGGCAAATTATGCCCTTTGGAGTATTTGGATCATTTACATTAACGTAGCTTTCAGTTATTTGGACCTTGCTGATTTGAGATTTTCAAAACCATAATTAATAAATAGTTATAAATATCTGCTTATGAATATTGATTATAAGGTATTTAATTATCATTAAAACATATCTCTTAAGGATGTCTATTAGCTAGGGTTGACATCAAAATGTCGATGGAATAAATTTATACCTACATAGTATGATACCAGATAGGCCAGCCTCTTCTTTCCCAAAATGCCTTTTTAGCCTTGCCAGACTAATGCTTACACAAGTAACCTGTTTTATCAGTCAGTGGTATTAACCCACAACATAGCATTCTATTTAGTGTTAAAAGAAAACAGTAAAATAAATAGCATTGTTAATTACATGAGCTTAAATATAATTCTTTTTTATCAGTGTAAAGTTTGGTATACTTTTGTGTATGTTCTTTACTTTTTGGAAAATCAGTAATGTTTCTAAACCTTTGGCTAGGTCATCGAGCTGTCTATATTGGTGTTCACGTCCCGTTTAGTAAAGAGAGTCGTCGGCGTCATAGGCATCGTGGACACAAACATCACCACAGAAGAAGAAAAGATAAAGAATCAGATAAAGAAGATGGACGGGAATCTCCTTCTTATGGTAAGTGAAAACAGTAGTTCTTTGTTAACACCTTAAAATTCTTTCCTGAAAAACTTTGTTTAAAAAGTAGAATATTTTCTTTCTTAAATTTTATGTCTGCTGTAATTCAGACACATAAACCTTGAAGAATATATTAATTGAAGTAATATTTTTTCTCCAAGGAATATACTAATTGAAGTAATAATATTTTTCTCTATTATATATTTCATTATTTATATGTGCAGTGAACAAATATCTGGAATCTTCAGGCTCCTGGATAAGAATAATTTTTTTTTCCATTTCTAAACATATTTTTTGGTTAGAAAAATGTATCCACTAAAATGAACTACTTGATTATCTGTGCAAAAAAAAGAGCGCTCTGATTTGATAGTATTGTCTGTGAAAGGACAGAGTTTTGTTTGAAAGAGGAGAAATACAGAAGGGCCAATAGAGGAAATCAGAAAGAAAAAAGGAATATTGTAGAGGAAATAGAATGTTATCTGATAAAAAAATATTGGTAAGTACTGATTTAAGTGGCCCCGACATGTGTGAAAGGTGAGAGCCAAAAAAAAAAAAAAAATGCTGTACGGCTTGAGGAGGACTCCTTGAACATTGCAGTTAGTGGACATATAAAACATTATTTTTTTTAGAACATCGAGGGCCTAGATGGCCATCTCTACACCGTGGGTTCTAGTGTGTCCATCCTAGCAAAGTTACATGAGCTATACTTGTAGGCACTTGTGTGCTTGCTAAAGAAATGTTTTTGTAATGAGGGAAAGAATCCTATGGGTCGTATAGCTACAACGTGAACATAAGAAAATAGTAATATATTAAGTGCCAGTTCTGTGCTAAGCATTCCACCAAGCCCTTGACGTATGCTCTTTGATTCTCTCTGTACTTTTTACTTTATTTATTTAATTTTAATTTTAATTCCAGTTACTTAACATACAATGTTATATTAGTTTTAGGTGTATGATACAGTGATATAGTGACTCAGCAATTCCATACAATACCTGGTGCTCATCACACCAAATGCACTCCTTAATCCCCATCACCTGTATCACCCATCCCCTACCCATCTCCTTTTTGGTAACCATCAGTTTGTTCTCTGTAGTTACGAGTCCGTTTTTTGGTTTGTCTTTCACTCTTTTTTTCTTTCTCCTTATTTGTTTTGTTTATTAAATTCCAAATATGAGTGAAATTATATGGTATTTATTTTTCTCTGACTTAACTTTGCTAAGCATTATACTGTAACTCCATCCATGGCATTGCCAATGGCAAGGTTTCATTCTTTTTTGTGGCTGAACAATATTCCATTGTATATATACCACATTTTCTTTATCTCTCTCTGCATTTTTAAAAGATGGGTATTGTTTTCATTTTGTAGATGGAGACACTTCAGCTTAGAGAGACTAAATGTGATGGGGATCTCTTAAAAGCCTGTACGTAAAGATGGTATATGGTGTAGTACATGATGGCCTAGTACAATACTAAGTGGTCCCAAGGTTAACAAAGGTCCTGTAGGTAGCAAAGGAAAAACCAGTACTAATTTCAGAAAGGATCACTAGTGGACTTTGATGATATTAAGTAATTTAGAACTATTTTGCTGTTCTGTATGATGCATTCATCCAGTTTAGGATATCTTATGGTATTTTGAGTAGATCATTATGCTTCTCTAATTGATGTGAATAAAAGAGTACATAATGTTTTTATAGAATGCTGTCAAACTGTAAATATGGTCACTAGGATAGGTGGTTTGATGTTTCAAGCTAAGGTATGACGTGTGAAGTCTAAATATAGTGGTTTGAAGAATTTAGTGGAGGAAATATTTGTGACTTTTTAATGAAATAACTATCCTTAGGAAAGTTTTATGCCACTGAAGTAGGTTTCTTTTGGTTTTAACTGCCAATATGTATCCAAGAAATTGTTATGAATGAGGTCTCTTTTTCTGGTGTCCACTCTCTAAAGTAGATTACATAGGACTTTTTGCTTCTGTACATGATGAAATAACATGAATTTTCCCTCTTATTTTAAGCAATTAGAAAACTAAAATACATAAAACATTAATTTTCAGACATTGGACAACACATTGTACCATTCTGACCTCTGAGAGAGGGTAGGCAAGTGAAATGAGCCTGAAGAATTGCCTGAGCTTATTACCTAGAGAGAGGTATTCCAGGCCACAGCACAGGGCGGGAAATCTGCAACAGAACCTTACAAGATATGAGTTGAGACAGAGATTGGAATTTGGGAAGGCCAAAGAGGCCAGCCAGGTATGGAGTGCCCAAGAGTAGAGAGCTATACACAGAGAGGCTTCCAAAAGTTTGAAGAAGGAGCCTTGTGAATCTTTGGTTGAATATTGGTCTAAACTAAAGGAAACTACTTGAGGCCTGGGAAATGACCATCAGAAAACAGTAGGCTAAACAGTTCTTGGATATTGTATAAGACTGGGAATAGGATGTGTTCCTATCAAAGAGGAAAGATCTTGACGTACGAGGCTTTGTGGAGAGTTCTCAGAAGGGTATTGCCTTAATAGTGAATCTTAATTTTATACTAAAAGCTGCAGTGGATCTGTTCTAAAAATTTTTAAAGCAGATCTTAAAAGAATTAAAGTTTTTTCCAAGACAAAGTATAATACTACTAAAAGAAATACAATAAAATCTAGCACTTAGCATATAAAATTCACACTATCTGATATCTACAGATTACTTGAAATATGGAAAGTAGGAAGATAGGAGCCATAAGTAGAAGAAAAATAAACCAGTAGAAACAGATCCAGAAATGGCAGAGTTGATGGAATTCAAAAGCAAACATGTTAAAGCAACTATAACATATCTGCTCTGTATGTTCAAGAAGATTGGGAAGAATGTGACTGATGAACAGAGAAATTGAAAATGTAAGAAAACCCAAAAGGAACTTCCAGAGATGAAAAATACAGTCTCTGAAGTGAAAAAATACACTAATAAGTAAGATTAACAGAGGCTTTGACTTTACAGGGGAAAAAAAAAAAAGTCAATGATTTTGAAGACGTAGTGATAGGAACTACCCAAAGTGAAATAGAAAAGACCGAAATAGATAAATAGAGGATCATAATTTGTAGAACAGTATCAGTTAGTCTAATCTGTGTGTATTTGTAGTGCCAGCAAGGAAGGTGGCAGGAAAAAATATTTGAAGAAACAATAGTTATAAAATTTCTAAATTTAATGAAAACTCTGAACAAGTTCAGGGAGCTCAGCAAAACCCAAGAAGAAACATGAAAATAATCACACAAAGGCACATACAAATTAAATTGCTGAAACCAACAATCCTATATGAATATGCATATAAGAACAGCTTCAAAATACATGAAACAGGAGTAATAAAATTGAGGAGATAAACTGATAGTTGTTGGATTAATTTATAAAAGTTATAGATTTCAACTCTCTTTTCTTAGTTATGGCTAAAACAAGAAAAAAAACCAGTAAGGATGTAGGAGACCTGAATAACATTATCAGTTAGGTTGATATTCATATTCATTGAGCCCTCCACCCAACAATAGCAGAATACAGTTTTTTTTTTTACAAGTATAAATGGAATGATTCCCAAGATAGATTATATTCTAGTCGATAAACAAGTCTTAATACATTGAAAAGATTGAAAGTATGTTCTCTGACCACAATGGAACTAAACTACAAAGATACCAAGAAAAATCCCCAGATAGTTGGAAATTAAACAAGATGCTTCTCAATAACCTCTGGGATAAAAAGCAATCAGAACAGAGAGGAGGAGGCAAGATGGCGGAGGTGTAGGAGGCACAGAGAGCCCTGGGAACCAGAAGTCCAGCTAAAGAGGAAATCACTCTAAAAGCCGGCAAACACAACAGCAGAGAGAAGAGAATA
>CM053603.1:62237993-62254942 GCA_028646535.1 Procyon lotor
AGAGAAAGACAAGTATCACATGATCTCTCTGATATGAAGAATTTGAGAGGCATGGTGGGAGTTTGGGGGTATGGGGGAGAGAAATGAAACAGGAAGGGATGGGGAGGGAGACAAACCATAAGAGACTCCTAGACTCAAGAAACGAACTAAGAGTGGCCGGGGGTGTGGGGGGGGTGTGGGTGGGTAAGGATGGGGTGGCTGGGTTGTGGACATTGGGGAGGGTATGTGCTCTTAAGTGCTGTGAAATGTGTAAGCCCAACGATTCACAGACATGTACCCTGGGGCAAATAATACATTATATGTTAATAAAAATTAAAAAAAAAAAAGCAATCAGAACAGAAATTAGGAAATATTTTTAATTTATAAAAGTAAAAACACAGTTCTGGCAATGATTGAGATAAAATCTTGCAAAGTGAAGGCATGCTTCTGGTGTGCAGGTTCCATTAGCATGGTACTGTGCAAAGTTAGGACTGTGTATAAATTAAAATTTATTAGATGCAGTTAAAACAGTGTATCAATGAGTATTTGTACCATTTAATCCTAATGTTGGAAAAGAAGGAAGATCTGAAATCAGTGACTTAAATTTCTAACTTAAGAAACTAAGAGAAAACCAAGAACAGATTAAACCAAAGTAAGGAAAAGAAAAATAAAAACGGTTGCAGAAAATGAATAAAGTAAAAACCAGAAAAACGAGCAAAAATCAGTTAGACTGAAATCTGATTCTTTGAAATGATCAGTAAAATTGATAAACTTATATAGCCAGAGTGATGAGGGAGAAAAAAAAAAGATAAATTACCAGCATCAGCAAATTAAACAAGATTGTACAGGTATTAAAAGACTGATTAGAGAATATTATGAATGGTTTTATGCCAACAAAATTGGTATTTTAGATGAAATGGGGAAATTCCTTAAGAATACAAACTACCAAAAAAAAAATGGTTAATCTTACTTACCCTATGTGTAATAAAGAAATTAAATTTGTAGTCTAAAACATCCCATAATGAAAATTTACTCCCAAATGGCATCATGGATGAATTTGGTCAGACATGTAAGGAAGAAATTAGACAGACTGCCAGAAAATTGAAGATGAAGGAACACTTCCCATTTGATTGTTATGAATCCAACATTACCTCGATACCAAAACTAAATAACAGTTGTTACAAGAAAATAAAACTATAGACTAAATATCTCTCATGAATGTAAATTCAGAAATTCTTAGCAAACTAAAAACATATTTTATCCTGCAGCATCCAAAAAGGATACTATATCGTTACTGTGGTAAGGAGAATAATGGTTCCCATGATGTCTGTCTTCCCAGTGCCCAGAAACTGTGAATGTTAACTTTATAGCAAACTTGAAGTTATAGATGTGATTAAGTTAAGGATTTGGAGATGGGGAAGTTAGAGTGGAGTATGCCATTGGGCCAGTTGTAATCACAAGGATCCTTAGTGAGAGAGAGTCAGAAGATCAGAGAGGAAGTAGTTGTGACAACAGAAGCAAATAGTTGTAGTAAGTGGGAATGGTTCTGACCCAAACAATGGAAGCAGCTTCCAGAAGCTAGAAAAGATAAGAAAATGGATTTTCCCCTAGAGCTTGTAGAAGGAACCAGCCAATGATTTTAGCACCATAAAACTCATTTTGGACTTCAGGTCTCCAGAACTATGTAAGAGAATAAATTTGTGTTTAGGCCACCAAGTTTGTGGTAATTTGTTATAGCAGCAATATGATATTAATATAATAACCATGTGGAAAAGCAAGGTTGGTATAAAATTTAACTATCAATATAAATAATCACATTAACACTATAAAGGAGAAAACCCATCTAATGATCTCAGTAGGTACAGAAAAAGCTTTTGACAAAATCCACGGCCATTCATAAAATTCTCAGCAAAGAAGGAATAAAAGAAAACTTCCTCTACCCAATACACAGCATCTATAAAAACACTTTGTCAACTTCCCACTTAGTGCTGAAAGATGGAATGCCTTCTCCTCATGATTTGGAGAAAGGCAGGGTTGTCCTCTGCCACGTCTATAGAACATGGTACTGGAGCATCTAGCTTGTGTGTAAGGCAAGAAAAGTTAAAGGCACACAGATTGCGAAGAAAGAAGTAAAACTGTCTTCATTTACCGATGTAAGATCATGTATGTATCTAGTAAATTCTAAGCAATCTGTGAAATTACAGAACTAAGTTTAGATAGATTGCAAGATAGACAGTTTTATTTCTGTATATTTCTCTAGTAGCAATGACTAATCAGAAATTGAAATAAAAAAAAAAATCAAGGATTCTTAGTAAGAGAGAGTCAGAAGATCAGAGAGGAAGTCCAAGTGCAGAGAGGAAGCACCAAAAATATGGCTTGGAAGTAAATCTGACAAAAGAACTGCAAGATCTAAGTGTTGAAAGGTTCAAAACATCAGGAAGTTCAGTCACAGTATGTTTTAGTTTGTCCTGCATAGGTCTCAGGGTAGTCCTTTAATGTGAAGACCTATGTGATACACATACTGGAAAATTTTCAAATTCAATTTTTATTGCTTCTGTCCCTATTCTGTATTTTCTTCTTTCTGGAGTTTTTTCCTGTTTGATTTTTCACTTTGTTCTCTACATTTCTGAACCTTCAGTTTTCCATCTTCTTATTTGTTATTGATAAAGTCAGATTTCTTCAGATCTGTCTTTTCCTTTATTAATTTTATTATTTTAAAAAATTCTTTTAAAACATTTATTTATTTTTAAAAGATTTTGTTAGAGAAAGAGCAAGTGAGCACAAGCAAGGGTGAGGGGCAAAAACAGAGGGAGAAGCAGGCTCCTTGCAGAGGAGTGGGACTCAATCCCAAGACCCTGGGGTCTTGATCTGAGCCAAAGGCAGTCAGTTTAAATTCAGATACCATGAGTGGGGATTCTGTTTCATATTAGTGATTTATCCTGCCTCCCTAATCTTAGCTGCTGGAGTTTTGCTTCTCTGTGATTGTACAAAAAGCCAGTTTCTATACACCTTTTGCTTTGCTTTTTCGCATCATTTTTTGGAACTTGGAGATTTTCCTTATTCAGTTTTGAACTTAGCCTCATATTAATTACATATTTTTAAAATTTCTGTTTGTCCAACATTTTCTGATATTTTTAGTTGAGAAAAAATGTCCTGTTTTTGAGTATAGCGTTCCATGTTTTTGGATATTGCATATTTTTGTTTTTACATCAGTTATATTAGGTTCATTCATTTATTCTTATTTTTAATTTTTTTTAAAAGATTTTATTTTTAAGTAATATCCGCTCTCAGTATGGGCTCAGACTTACAACCTCGAGATCAAGAGTCCCATGCTCTACTGACTGAGCCAGCCAGGTGCCCCTCACTTGTTCATTGTTAAGATAGAATTTTTTCTTTTTTGTCTGTGGAGGTGATCTCTCTGTCATGCTCTTTGTTTCTGGATTGTTGGTCCTTGTTTTTTCCAGACTTCGAGTACTTTAATTAAAGAGTTTTAATGGAGCGTATTTATTTATAGCAAGGCATCTCACTTTCAGACTGAGTTTATCTTTGAATGAATTGCGGCCAGTTTTGAGTGTATTTACATTCTTTTGTCAAGACACACCATCCCAAAGAGTTCAGTTCATTCTTGGTACTGAAGATGATGATGAAGAGCACATTCCGCATGATCTCTTTACGGAAATGGATGAACTGTGTTACAGAGATGGAGAAGAGTATGAATGGAAAGAAACTGCCAGGTAATAGTACCTTTATTCTTAGTCTCAGTATTTAGTTGACTTTTCTTGATTTTTTTTCTTGTGTTGTAAATATAATGAATTTATGAATTACTGGGTGCTTTAAAATAATGGGGAGAGAATTTCCTCTTGTTTGGAAACTACAGCTTGAGTTTATCTCTTTATTCTCAAAATTCATTTTTTTAAGTAATCCCTACCACTTTAACATAGCATAGAAGGAATTATGTTAATTGTACATTTTAATGTCTTTAATTAGAGAAATAAATTTCAAAAATCAAGGTCCTGCTGCATATTTTCGGTTTAAAGAGGATTAGTAGTGGAAACCATGAGGTTCCGTAGTGTGTCTTTGTAGACTTATTATTGTGATAGCTAGAACAGAATGAGGAACTGCAGAGGTTGTAACTTATGAATAGAGTGGACCATTAGCTTGATTTGCAAAAATGAGTTTGTAGCCAAATTTTGTGTTGGTAGTAGTAATCTTTGTTTCTCCTTAAAAGAACAAGTGTATGTTTCTCATATTAAAACAAGCAAATGAAATCTTAATTATTTACAAAATGTTTTTATGTGTTGATATATCTCAGATGGCTGAAATTTGAAGAGGATGTTGAAGATGGTGGTGACCGATGGAGTAAACCTTATGTGGCAACTCTCTCTTTGCACAGTCTTTTTGAATTAAGAAGCTGCATCCTAAATGGAACAGTGATGCTGGACATGAGAGCAAGTACTCTAGATGAAATAGCAGGTTAAGCAGTTTGATTTTTTAAAGACTTATTTTGTACTGAAATTAGAGATATTTAAGTAAGGAAAATGAGGTGGGATTTTAGACTGTTGATTTAACTGCTCTTTGTTGAACTTCCATCTGCTGTAGGACAGCATGAGGAGTACACATATAAATAACCCTTTTTGTCTTTAATAAATTTAGAGTCTAGAAGATTAGTAAGTTAGGCATAACTACAGTACCAAAAAGAAAGTGACTAGTGCCATAAGCAAGATATGCAGTCTGTTTCTGGAAATGTAGAGAAAAGAGTTTTTTGTTTCTTCAGTTTTTGGACCAAGGTATCTAGGGAAGATCCACAAGGACATTAAATGTACTACTTATTTACTGCTTATTTATAGACCTTGAACACATGAGAACAAGGAGTTGGTGGTACAGGAAAAAAGAAAGTGTTCTGAGGAGGAGGAAGAGAAGGAAGAAAGGTCTAGAAAGTGTAGACAGATATGGATCTCACGTGGAAGTCAGTTCCCTGTGTGTATACAGATTTCTTGAATAGTATTCGGAGAGATTACTTTGGCTTTGCTGTTATCACATAACACAGTGTAAATGTTTTAATTATTTACAATGTAATGTCTTCTAATCCAGGGTCCTTGTGTATGGTAGTCTGTAGTTGTTGTGTTAATGTTATAGTTTACCTTTTACCTGTTAGGTTGAGTCCAGTTTTGTCTCAGAGGAATCTCTTAGGTTTGAAAGTTTAACTGTTTTATCTCAAATTAGTGACACTGTTTTAAAATATTTATATATATTTTATAGTTTAAAAATAGTCCAATCACTACAATAATGTGTCATATGGCAGTATATCAGTCTCTCCATTCCCCATACCTCTTTCACAGCCTGATATTTATCTTCCTAGAATTTATTACTTTATGATATTTTATCCTTTCATTTGCTCATTGGTTTTTCTACCTCTGGAAGAGTGAGAACGGAAACTTCATCTCCTTAATTAAATTCTGTATTGCCAACATGTAAGGTACTCAGTAAATACTTAATTATTGACTGAAGGAGTCCAATACTCATCTATAGTTTTGACAAAAATATGAAGTGAGGCAATAAAATACCTTCACTTCTTAGTAAGCCAATATTACTGAATATTGAGTTTAATAGAATTTATTGTGTCCATATAAGGAAGGCACTTTCAACTATAGGAAGGCTATTAGTGTAGACCAGTGACCTCTTTATAAATAACAGTACTTGTAAAAAATAGAAGTCTCTGTGTAACTTGTTTATTTTTCTTAGATAATGTTCATATTCATCTTTTTCCCCTTTTTTCCCTCCCCAATTTAAATTCAAGTTAGTTAATATATAGTGTATTATTACTTTCAGGGATAGAATTTAGTGACTCATCAGTTGCATATTACACCCAGTGCTCATTACATCAAGTGCCCTCCTTAATGCCTGGTTACCCCATCCTCACCCACTCCCCCTTTAACACATATTTGTCTTTATGCATACATTATTCAATATCACAGGAGAATAATATTTTCTAGGAAACTATTTAAAGATCTTATTTTTTTGGTAAGGTTTCATCTGTAGTTTATGATTTATGTTATAGTCATCCAAGTATTCGTTTATCTAATAAAAACGGCTGTTATTTTTCTTTTAATAGATATGGTATTGGACAATATGATAGCCTCTGGCCAGTTGGATGAGTCCATAAGAGAGAATGTCAGAGAAGCTCTTCTGAAGAGACATCATCATCAGAATGAGAAAAGATTCACCAGTCGGATTCCCCTTGTTCGATCTTTTGCAGATATAGGCAAGAAACATTCTGACCCTCACTTGCTTGAAAGGAATGGTGAGATAAGTTGTGGCATCCAATTTCACTAACACTTCTACTCTAACAGCATTCCAGCGTACTACAGTTAGCATTTGGGGGCAGAAGGATATTTTTCCCAGAAAATTTTGTAGGTCATTTTATTATCTCTTTTTCTTTAAAAAAAAAAAATGTTATTTGTGTACTTAAAAAATATCATTTCTAAAATATTCTTTATAACATGACAGTTGATCTGTAGAAATCATTCAGGTGAAAAAAAATTAAGTATTCACTTTGTTATAATGGTACATTTACCACCATAGCCAATCCTGAATTACTTCTTGCTTTTTTGTTTTTGTCAAGAATACTTAAATAATTGATTAAGAAGGCATAAATCATGATCTGTAAGTTTAATCTTTTTAAAATTCTAAGTCTTGGGTTTGAACCTTTATTATCTATATTAGAGTTTTCATAGTGATTTTTTTGTTTCCCCAAATATACTTTACTTGCTGAGCATAAGTAAGTGTTTTTGGATTGGTTTGATGATTTGACTGCCCTTTATACACTTTATGTAAGGTTTTTGTGGATGGTTTGTTCTTAAGCTAGAGATGACTTCCTTGATGTCTTCCAAACCATTGAAAATGGCACAGACCCACATTTTCCAGCTCTCCATTCAAATGGTCTAACAGTGGATTATATGGGACCTGGTGGTTTATGTGAAGATACAGTGTCTTTTTTGTAGCCATTCACCTCCATCACTGTTTTAAGGCTGGCATATCTGGAGGCGGAGGATACCTCACTGGGATTCTGTTTTGGCTCTCAAAGAGAACTCTGATGACAGTGACTCTGCAAAATCTAGGTACAACGGGCTGGAGTTGCTTATGAGGGTCCTTGCCTCTAGCTGCTACCATTACCTGAAGATTAGAGTAAGGAGGAGTGGATGATGGGCCACAATGCCTTTCTGCTCATTTTCTTTGTCCTTGCAATAAGAGTATGGCTTTTAAGTATTCTACAAACAGTCATTGGTGATGAGATGGGGTTTAATATATCTGAAGTGGACAGTAACCATCTTTTGCAGTTCAGTATGATATACTTAAGTCCATTGTCTTCTGAGTATTTCACCATTAAAACTCTTTTTAGTCTCTTTAAAATGATGTCTTTATGTATTTAAGTAACCTTAAGAATAAAGAAATCTCTTAGGGACCTAAGTTCAATTTAAAATTAAGCCATCGATGCCACATTTTGTGTCTTTTTCATCTTCATGCACTGTATATTCTCAGGTTTCCTGAAATGAGTTCATTTACTCAGAGAGACCCTATTAAAGCTTTATGTTTCATGTGGAGTGGTTCCTGATACTTCCTGATTGTCCTTTGTTTCCTTTTAATCATAGGACAATGGCTTTTTTCTTTTAAATGCCATTTTAGCATGTGCATGTTATTTTTTTGTATTATAGTTGTAATTTAACAGTCTCTGCATATAGCTTTAGTTTTAACTGAATGGTGGTTGTTTATGAACTAAGGTTCATCATTTTAATATTTCTGGGATCTCTTGAGCATGTGGCTTTGCTAACTTAGATCATACGGGATTGATTGTCATAGTTCTCATGTTCCTCCTAAAATCAGTGTTATTCCACTCAGCTACACTTCTTAGAATACCAGATGTTTGAAATATGAATATATATGACCTTTTGAAATATGCTAGACTTCATTATTGCCATTTTTGGTGAGAAATATTTATTATCTAGCTAAATTAGATTGTATTTAATTTATCTGCTATATTAGAAGTGGATGCATATTTTAGGACATTTATTAATATCTTCAGGGAGCTGAGGAATATCCTTTCAAATTGAAGGATTTGAAAGGGTATCTGTTTTTCTTTTTTAAAAAAATCCTATAACTTTCCTTATGTTTTAAAATTTTACTTGAGAGCACTACCAGTAGATGATGCTCTACTGACTAATATAAAGATTTGATATCAATTTTAAGTTAGGAATTATTAGATGATTCAAACTTTTCTTGTGAGAGAGAATTATCTATAGTGGCTTGGGCACAGTGTAGGAAAAATATACTTAATATAAGCTATCAGTGCTTGTAAGTTTTGTTTAGGGTTTTATTTCTTAGATTATTTTGTATTACGTTCTCATTTGCTGTTTATTGTTTATCAACTGTCAGAGATATTATTTTTTTAGAAAGGCACATTATTGGATATTCCAATTACTAACAGAATATTCCCCCTCCCTCCCATCTATCATTTGCATTGTTTTTTTTATTTTCTGTTTTGTTTTCTGGATATACCTTCAGGGAACTAAGTATAATTTAAGCAGCTTTTCATTGCCTTTCTAACATTTAAACATCTGATTGCCATGCTAACTCTGATGGCATGAATTTGAAATTTTGGGCTTTCAAGCTTGCAGTTTACATTGTAAATTGATGTTATGTGTGTGTCTATTTGCCTTTTGCAATGAACTTCATCATTTTTCATTTATTTGTTTTATCTCAGGGGAAGGCCTTTCAGCCTCCCGCCACTCTTTGCGAACAGGTCTGTCTGCCTCAAACCTTTCATTGAGAGGAGAATCGCCTTTATCTCTTCTTCTCAGTCATCTTCTTCCTTCTTCAAGAGCTGGAAGCCCTGCAGGCTCAAGGTGTACAACCCCAGTACCCACCCCTCAAAACAGCCCTCCTTCCAGCCCTAGCGTCAGTCGCCTGACCTCCAGAAGTTCCCAACAGAGTCAGCTTCAGGCCCCAGAACTACTGGTTTCACCTGCCAGTGATGATATTCCCACAGTAGTAATTCATCCGCCCGAGGAAGACTTAGAAGCACTGAAAGGCCAGGAGCAGAAGAATGAGGAAAATGTTGACATGACTCCAGGCAACTATTCAAATCCTCCATGTGTGGTGCTTTCTGCCTCTGGATCACTTGCACTTGGAATGCTTTTCAGCACAGAGCTTTAGCAGCATATGTAGATAATGCTTATAATTTATTTTGACTTCTGCATGTTTTTTTTTTTTTCCTTTATAGTGTATTGTAGAAAAGAACAGAAGTATTAAACATTTTTAGATTATAAAAAGACTACAAAGGACTGCACAAAACTTAAAGCTCTTTCAAAAATTTTCACTGAGATATTACAGGTCAAGGCATTTGAATGGCTCAGAAAAACAGAAATTTTTATAAGTAATTTTTTAATTTTCCATGATTTTTAAAAAATAGTGGTTTTTCTTCTTGTGCATTTCCTTCATAGTATGAATGAACACATATTGGATATAAATTACAAGTGAGGTGATGTGCCTTTCAGCTACTATTTGTTGCTTTTTTCCAAAGAATGAAGTATATTTTAATCTTCCTAACACAAGTAGGATTGAATGTTCTTTTCCTCCTTTTGTCTCTGAAAAGATCAAAGTTCTCTAATGGGTATCTGGAATCATCATTACTTTAAGACTAGTATTATATTTTGGGATAGACTTTAATTTGTCCTCTGTTTATTATTTTTTTAAGGTTTTATTTATTTATTTGGTAGAGAGAGAGAGAGATCACAAGTAGGCAGAGAGGCAGGCAGAGAGAGGAGGAAGCAGGCTCCCCGCTGAGCAGAGAGCCCGATGCAGGGCTCGGTCCCAGGACCCTGAGATCATAATCTGAGCCGAAGGCAGGGGCTTAACTCACTGAGCCACCCAGGTGCCCCTGACCTCTGTTTAATGTCGTATCTGCCTTTAATCCAAATTGATCTTGAAATTCTCAAGACCAGAGATCCTAGAGTAGTGGCTAGGATATATTTTTGTCTGTGAATTAGAAAAATTATTTCTTAGTGGATAAAAGATTTAATAATTCATCCAAGGATTATATATTATGGTAATTTTGTTTCTTCATAATATACTAATTATATGTACTTTTAAACATATACAATTATATGTACATTTAAACCTAATATAATTATATGTACATTTAGACACATGTACATTAAACGTGTACATTTAAACATTATATGTACATTCCACTCAATTCATATAAAAAAGTATTCTTTAGTGACTGTTTTTTTTTAATTAATTTTTTCAGTGTTCCAAGATTCATTGTTCATGTACCACACCCAGTGCTCCATGCAATCCGTGCCCTCCTCAATATCCACCACCAGGTCACCCAACCCCCCACCTCCCCTCCAAAACCCTCAGTTTGTTTCTCAGAGTCCGTAGTCTCTCATGGTTCATCCAGTGACTGTTTTTTACTGACAGCTAAGTGTCAGTGTGACATGTAAGTGCCAGCTAGTGGTTTTCTCATACAAGTATTATTACATTTCTTCATAATACTGGTAACATGTAACATTTCATTGGTAGCTTATGTTTATTGTATTAGCCTATTTAATGTGTATAAAAATTTGTGTGAGTTAGGTGGATACACCCATTTTTCAGAAACTCAGATTCTAAAACTCAGAAACTCAGAAAAGTTAGATAACCTTTCCCTGGATCATAGAACTACTAAGTGATAGCCTAAGTCCTCTGACAAAATCCTTGAGGTCCTACTACTATATGACAAACTTCTCCTTCTCTGTATTGAATTTCTTCAAACACCAAGTGTATTTAATCAAGGCTCGTTGTAGTTGCCAAAAAAGAACATACTTTTAGAAGTAAAAAATGGACATGTGGTGGCTAAATCATTGTACCATTAATTATGACCATAGCTATAGCTCCCATTGTTTTATAGTTTGTTATACATGGAATGGTATTACTTTTCAAATATACTTATAATTCTCCTAAGAGTTTGATGAGGTTCTTGTTAATCCCTGTTTTACAAATGAAGAAAACTAAGACTTATTAAGGTCATGCCATAAATGACCAGAGCAAGGCATTGAACTAAGATCTATCCACAGCAAAATCTACAGTATAATATTTCATTGTAGATTTTAGTACCTTGTGGAAAATACGTAGTATAGTAATTAGGTAACTGAACAAAAAGAAATACCTATAATTATTTACTCAGAAGTAATCAACAGTCTTAATTAAAAAGAACCAGCAAGACTTACTATTTTTCCTTGAAGAAAAGTTAAAGTTAATTCCTTGCTTTTGTTTTTACTTATATCTAGCAGTAATACTGAACATTACTTGTTTGACCAGCTTCTATGAGGGATTATAAGTTTTATATAGGAACTAGGATTTGACTTATGGGTTCACAGTAGCTTGTTAGGCCATGTTAAGGAGATAAAAGTAGCAATTAACTGAAAATTGAAGAGGAGTATTAAGCTTTTTTTTTTTTTCTCCTCTGCCATAAGTATGCTATGAGATTTAAAGAAAAGAAATTAGAATGGAAGGAAGAGAGGGCAATTTCTAAAGACAAGAAAAAGTTCATAATTACTATTTAAAAAGACATGTATAGGAGCTATGTAATTAAAATAATAGGAACAGCTATATGTTATTCCCTGGCTTAATTACCTGTGGTGCTTAAAAACCTAGAAACCCTGGGTGAGTTTCCTTGAAGTCTGATGTTATGTTACAGGAGGAAAGTGACCTTAGCATCATTTTGGAGAGACTGATGTCATAGATTTTTTGTCATGGGATCATGATTTGTGTATACCCGTAGTAAGAAAGAAAATGGTGTTTCCTATTATATTTTGGAGGGTAATTACATGTAAAAGAGTTAAGCTTACTTTGAGTATTTGTAACTATCTTCTGACTCCCTGTTTTTCAAACTTGGCACTGTTGACATTTTAGGCTGGACTCGTCTTTGTCATACAGGGCTGTCCTGTGCATTGTAGGATGTTCGACAGCGTCCCTGGCCTCTGTGCACTAGCTGCCAGTAGCACTCCCTAGTTGTGGCGACGAAAAATGTCCCTCCATATTGCCAGATGTTTCTTGGGGGACAGAATCTTCTCTTTGTGCGCCACTGCTTTAACTATTTATTTTTTCAAACTTTTAGTGGCAGAAGACTCTGATATCTTTGATTTATCTTTCTTTAGTTATATATGCTATTGTGAGAAAAATTGTATGGGCAAAAGAACAAATTTACCAAAGTATGATTTTTAAATCCCAGTATTGATTTTATATATACATTGTTTTTTCTTAAAGCCAAGGAGTACGGTCTTTCTGAGTTATCTGTGATAGTGATAGTTTTAATTTCGGGGAATTTACTCATTTAAGTCTGAGCACCAGGAATTTATTATACAAGCAGGGAGACTTCTTTACTGGTTAAGAAACAGCTTTGACTTAACTGAGATTGGGAAGGACTACATAGAGAAGATACTGCTGAAAAACTCTAACGCATACTTCTTCTGCCAGTTCTTACAGGTTTAGGATGACCAGGTTAGCCGAATGACTTCAGATCCTACTCTAACTTTATCAGTATTGAATTTCCACATCATTTCTTCTTCCCACTCCCACTATATCCTTACATTCTCCCCATAGTCTTCATTCTACTCTTCTCTCCAAAATCTGGTGGCTGATGCTATTCTGGGAAATTGCATATATATTCTTTTTTTTTTTTTTTTAAAGATTTTATTTATTTATTTGACAGAGAGAGAGATCACAAGTAGGCAGAGAGGCAGGCAGAGAGAGGGGGGAAGCAGGCTCCCCGCTGAGCAGAGAGACTGATGGTGGTGCTTGATCCCAGGACCCTGAGCCGAAGGCGGAGGCTTTAACCCACTGAGCCACACAGGAGACCCTGCATATATATTCTTTTGATTATACATCTGTGGATTGAATACATTTAGCAGTTAGAAGTATATGTATTGATCGACACTTGCAGTTGACACCAAGGCCTTAGGTATGCCACTGAAAAATACCAGTTAGCCTTTTTTTTTTTATCCCCCCGCCCCCCATTTGGGCATGTATTTTAATAAAGGAATGGACTCTATTCTGGAAGTTTAGAGACAAAGGTCAAAGGAGAGGAATCATAGTAACTGCTCTGTTAAGCAGTTTAACAATTTCAGAATTGTTTAAATACACTTCCAGAGCATGTAGCTAAATTGTTTGCATGTGCTTTTTTTTTTTTTTTTTTAAAGATTTTATTTTTAAGTAATCCTACACCCAGTGTGGAGCTCAAACCCACAACTCCTAAGATCAAGAGTTGCGTGCTACACCAACCAAGCCAGTCAGCCACCCCAACAGTTTACATATGCTTTTTATACTTAGGTTTTTGGGTCATGGTAACATCCTGTTTTAGGTATTTAACAAGAGAAGGGGCTATCACAAAGGTCTTCGATCACTGAGTTTAAGTAGTAAACCCAAATGACTTAGTTTCAGTTATTAGTTACATTGTGTTCTAGAAAAATGAAAATTCCCTCTGATGGATCAGATATATCTGATGTGTTTAAAATTCAGGAACTTTACCAATATAAACTTTAAAGTTTATAGGATTTAGGCACAAATTGCTTAATTGAATTTCTGTGGGTAGCTAGATTGTTGTGAGTGGCAGAGTTAAATCTAAATGTCAAGTCTGTTGTAGTTCAGCCTAGCCTTTTCTCTTGTTTGCTCAGAGTTTGGGGCAATAGTAAGCTATATTCTTGAACCAGAATATCCTGAGTGTTCTGAAAAAATGAGATACATTTAGTGGTAGAAATCTGTGTTATGTACTTTATAAACACTGAGACTTGAATTTTTTGCAAACTTCACAGTGGTAACAATTGGTCACAGGACATAGGTTATTTTTAGGTTATTTTATTGTTGTGAAATATTTCTGCTGACTGTCACTTGAAATGAGCGTACTAATGACAGAACGTGTATGTATCATTTGTAATCTAAACAAGCTAATTTTACAGGTTTGTCTGAGCTTTTAGGTTGAGTGAGTTAAAGTCATATGGCTACAAAGTGGCAGAGTGCTTTTTTCAACACAGATGTGATTGATTATAAAACACTCTTTGTATTATACTGTAAAAACATTGCTATTATATTTTCAAGTTGTACTACTTAGGAATAATGGCAGTAGGCAGCACATAAATACGACCCAAGGAGAATGAAATTCTTGAGGAAATCATTATGATGGAAGATTATAAATTTAACCTACGTTTAGTTGATGGAGCTCTTGGATTTTCTGAGCTGCATTTAGGGTTTATCAGAAAATAAATACTGTTATTGACATAAGTATGCCAAGTGTAATTTGGCATCAGTAAGCTCTGCAGTTGGCATGTGTGTTACGTACATTGCAAGTGCATTCCCTGAGTATTTGTAGTGGTGTAATCAGACTCAGGTCTTCTGTCTTCTATATTCTTCACCTACTCACTTTTTTCCTTCCTTTTGCAAAAGGCCACCGTTTTGTAAATTCCAATTATATTATTTTAACTGTTAAAATATACAGCTTCATTATTGCTTAAAATGTTATTCTAGTCTTGCTGGTATGATACTAACACTTGGCACTTTTTTTTTAACCTTGCACATTTGCTTTTTATAAATTATCACTTTCAGGATATGAACAGAGTCAGTTTTTGAAGTGTATTTCCTCCTTACTAATTTGGAATATTTTGGTTCTTAAATACAGGTATTTTGGCCTCTCCACAGTCTGCACCTGGAAACCTGGACAATAGTAAAAGTGGAGAAATTAAAGGTAATGGAGGTGGAGGAAGCAGAGAAAATAGTACTGTTGACTTCAGCAAGGTAATTCTGTCATTCACTGTACATTTCCATAATCATTCTTACTGAGAAAATCACTAGCAATGTGACTTTATTAGCACTGATTATAATAATTTTTAATAGATTGGTGCTTACAAGCCTGCATGTGATACTTGTGATATATAACTTAAGGTCAAAAATTATGAGAAAGGTAACAGTCTACAAGCATTCGAATATCTCTGTATATTACTAGTTTCAGGAATTTTGGTAAAAGATTATGTGGATAATATGGGATTTCTGTCTTATACCTACCCATAGATACATGAAACTTTAGTACCTTTTGAATTAGTCATTTGTTCTGGAGCTACTACCACCAGAAAGAATAGTTCTGGGAATGATGTTACAGCACGGGTGATTCAGCCTTTTCTTGGCTGTAATAAGATCCCAGAATTACTGTCTTATATGGCGTCAGTATTTTCTGGAATGTCCCTGGGATACATATCGGTGTTTCCCCATGGGTAGGTAAAGGCATGGATTTAAACACAACTCACCTGTCTCAACTGTGATTTTTTATTTTGGTAGATGAGTATTTAGGTGAAATAAAAATAGAAAACTCAAAATTTCAAAAGAACTGGGCAAAAAACCCCTAAGTTCAAATTGCAGTTGAATTTAAAGCGCGCTTTATGAGTACTCCTTCTGAATAATTGACTCTGTGTGGCTGTTATAACTTTTTGATTAGTTTGCTGTAAGACACTGTATTTTAACATTGTTGTATCCAATTTAAGACTTTTAATTAAATGTGACAATTTCAAGTAAGATGCATTTTTCTTAGGCTTTTTGTGGTATAAAATCTATAAATTACATTTTGTGGAAAAGGAGTGTAAATAAATAATTTGCAGTATAGCTTTGCTTGAGCTTCTTGCTCTAAAATTATAAAAGTATTTTTAATTTTTCTATTCTAACTTGACCATATTTTTACTGGTAATTTTGTTATTTCAGATGAGTGAAAAGTGTTCAGTAACCATACTGCAGCTTGTTCTTGTTAAGTGGATAAATATAATTTACATTATAGATCTCCTCTAGACATGGCGGATGCAGTGTTTATTTCTTTTCCTCTGTCACAGTTTTACTTATTTTTACTTGGCCTATCCTTGTGTACCCCTCCTTGTCTCCTGTTGGGCAGGAGTCTGCCTCCTGGCACTGTAGTTGTGGCACACTGGGTGTGGGACTCAAGAGGCCCGCTGTAAGTGCTGGTTTCATTTCTCATAGATAGCCCTGTAAGTGGTCGTTTAGTGACTTGTGTGAAACTGCATAGAAATGAAGTTCCCATACTTTGATATTATGTTGATAACCTTTTCTTTGTAATTATACACAGACTACTAAATTTGATTTTATAGCACTATCCTATATCTATACCAGTGATGGCTATTTACTTTAGTTTTAAATAAAAATAAAAACAATTTTTTGCTACCTAATGAAAATACCAGGGAATACACAGAGCTTTTTTAAAATAAAAAGGACTTAGAACAATATATGTAAAATATAAAAGGGCTAGTTCATTTCTAAGGTTAAACAAAAATCATGAAATGCATAATTTTTAGCACTGTGTATAATTTCATGAACCATTGTTAGTTTGTGAGTATATTTTTGTCCTTAATAGTTTTTAATGAATAGTGCTGTAATCACTGAAAATTTTCTCTAGTTTGTATGTTTGAGAATTTAGATCTCTGAAATAGTAAAGAAAAAAACAGTTGGGAGCGTTGTTGATAGATGTGTTTTGCTTGCTTTTTTTGTATTTGTCTACTCCATTCTTTTTATGTGTGAGAATTTTGGTGTTTTTATATCCATTAGATCACCGGTTTTGATTAGCAAATAGTAGCCTTAAAAGCAGTTTTTCTTTCCTGTTTCCCTCTAAATAGGCTTATAAATACCATGCAAATTTGATTTTAATTATTATTTATTTGTCAATAGGTTGATATGAATTTCATGAGAAAAATTCCTTCGGGAGCTGAGGCATCCAATGTTCTTGTGGGAGAAGTAGATTTTTTGGAAAGACCTATAATTGCATTTGTGAGACTAGCTCCTGCTGTTCTCCTCTCAGGGTTGACTGAGGTCCCTGTTCCTACGAGGTAAAGGGTTCGTTCTGATTAACATTCTCAGCATGCCTCATTAAAAAAAATTTTTTTTTT
>CM053603.1:62255442-62305500 GCA_028646535.1 Procyon lotor
TGGCTGTACCAGCTTGCATTCCCATCATTTAAAAATTTTTATCTGTTGATTAAAAGGAGCATTTTCACTTTATGTAATAAAAGCTTATTTTAATTGTTAATATTGTCATTGCACCGAGTGCTTTGACTAGTAGAGCATAGAAGAGTTATCTTTCTTTCTGGAATTAAAAGCAAAAAGAAAGCATCCTTTTAAAAAATACTTAGCATTTATACCTTTATAAGAGGTTTGATGTTTTAGGAGCTTTAGTTTAAAAGGCAGCTTATCATTTTAGACCTGTTATGTTCTTTGGAGTCAGAATGGAGTTCAGTGTTTGCTGGGCCACTGTTTCTGGGAGGGTCAAGCCTGACTTAAGTTTCCTGAGCTTCGTTTATAAAATAAAGATGTAATTACTTCATAGGGTTGATTAAATGTAATAAAATGCCTCTGAATTAGATGAAATACTTTGTTCTGACCTGACCAAAATTTTCTGTTCAGTATAAATAAGAATTAGCAAGTCGTGTTATAGGATAATCGGTTTATTAGCTATTGACTGTATAAATTTAATTGTAAATAAGAATTTTAAGAATACTCAAAAAATAATTTTTATAATAGTAAAGATGAAGAATTAATTGCAACTTGATTAGAGTATATGTGCCTATTTTTAGTATGCTTTCCTGGGTTACATTAGTGGTGTAGTATTAAGATAAGTGAGAAAAATAATTCACATTCACATTCTCATAAAACAAGAAGATGAATACTTCCAGTTTGAGTGTGAATTTTAATATCTTACTGTGGTGTTAATGACAGTATAACTAAGTATGAAGTTAAATACTTTTTATTTAGTCATTTATAAATAAATTTGAAAAATAAAATAATAGGAAGTTTGATGTTAAATTTGTGGAGTTGTAAATAAAAATTCTTTTTCCTTGCATAGTCCCTTATTTACCGCAGTAGAGTCTTTATCTAAACCCTAGTTTGAGGGATTATGAATTTTTTGTGTATACTCTCCACTATTTTATTAGGCAAACCTTACTTCAAAGTATTTAGTGGGATTGGTATTTTCTTTATTTGCTACTTTACTTTTTCACCAATTCAGATTAGATAAAATTGCTTATTCAGATTCAAAAGGGTAAAGAAAATGGAAACTTTTAACATAAAACCCTCAATTCTTTAATTACCTTTTTACCCTAAAGAAGATGGAGAGCAATAGCTTGGCAGAAAGTTAATTATGAATGCCTTGCTTAGTTTTGTGGTCTGCTTTACTATGAGTAGAGTGTCATTTTTTTTTTCTCAGTGATTGGTGTAGGGGGGGTAGAAGAGATCTGAACGTTGTTGCTGTGTTTACATTTGAATGATTTCTTTATGACTGCCCCGGTCTTTTTGTATATGTTGCTGTTATTTAAGTCTGTGTATTTTAATGTTTCTTTAGGTTTTTGTTTCTGTTATTGGGTCCAGCAGGCAAGGCACCACAGTACCATGAAATTGGAAGATCAATAGCCACTCTCATGACAGATGAGGTAATTAAAATACCCCAAGAGACAGATACTCATTATGAAGTATACCATATTATAAAATCTCTTAGAAGTGGAATTTCAGATCCTTTTCAAGTGGACACGGATTGCAAAACATACTACAGTTTTCTTTTTCTTTACAGTAAAGCTTACAAAATTGTCCTTGCTGTCTGTACTCTTTTATCTTATTACCTCTTCAACCATTTGCCTTTGGTAAGATCTTTAAGACCTTTCTGTCAAGATCAGTGTATGCTTTTTGGTCTTTTTCTCTCCCTTCTACCACACCCCATATTTGAAATTATTGATCACTTTCTTGAAATTTTGAAATTTTTTTCATCCTGCGTTTCAGGATATCATTTCCTTGGGGTCTGCTCAGGATTTCGTCTTTTCCTCCTTGCTACTTTTTTTCTCCATAATTTCTGTCTTCTATT
Source organism: Procyon lotor (assembly GCA_028646535.1). Taxonomy (NCBI): domain Eukaryota; kingdom Metazoa; phylum Chordata; class Mammalia; order Carnivora; family Procyonidae; genus Procyon; species Procyon lotor. The sequence continues at coordinate 62,257,364 of CM053603.1, forward strand.
TTTGAACCTTTTCACTGAGCATGGCCTATATTGACCAGACTGCTGTTTCTCTTTGGGGGAGAGATTTGTAATTAGATGTTAGACTTATTTATCATATCTAAAGTGGACTTACTGTGTGTAGAATTTTCTTTCATCTTTAAAATCCTTTTACTCAATTTTTTTTTTTTTTTTTTTTTTTTTTTTGGTAGATCTTTCATGATGTAGCCTATAAGGCAAAAGACAGAAATGACCTCTTATCTGGAATTGATGAATTTTTAGATCAAGTAACTGTCCTGCCTCCAGGAGAGTGGGATCCTTCAATACGCATAGAACCACCAAAAAGTGTCCCTTCTCAGGTAAGAATCTACACAATTCTTTGAATTACTTTTTCTTAGTTGAAATATTTTTGAATAGGTTATACATTTTTATGATTCAGAAATCAAATATATATATGTATATATAGAAAGGTATGCTCATATTCCATTTACCTTCTTGCAAAACCCTATTCCCACCTCCTGTGAAAGGACCATTTGTTACTAGTTTTTTGTTTATCCTTCTAATTTTCATTCAGAATAAGGAAATATGAATATAGTCCTATTTCTTCCTCTTTCTTACCAAAAGTTAACATACCACATGTACTGTTCTGCACTTCACTTTTTTCATATAACAGTATATCCTGGAGATTTGATCAGAAGATATCCTAGAAATATTTCTCATTTTCTCACAGCTTTGTTATGTGTCATTTATGGATATCCCATAGTTTGTGCTGTTCCTGGATTCAGGCTTTTGCTTTTACGAAGCATATCACAATATTGATATGCCAATTTAGTCTTATGTAGGTGTATTAATAGGATAGATTCCCAGAAATAGGATTGCTGGCTCACATGGGAACTTATTTATAATTTTAGTCGATATTCTCTGAATCCCTTCTTACTGGGTTGCACTGTTCTGGACTCCCACAGTGATGAATGCCTCTTTGCCTACAGCTTCACTAACTGTGTTGTCAGACTTTCAGATATTTGTCAGTCTTGATAGCTATCTTTATCCTACTATGTCAGGTATTTTAAAGTGGTTTTAATTTACATTTATGTAATTAGTGAAGTTGAATATTCCTGTTTATCTGTAGTTCATCACCCCAACCACCCTCAAAAAAACCACCTTTCTTAACATTGAAATCATTTGTTGAATCTTTGGAGTTTATTATGGTGTATTATGTGGAGTATGCATCCAACTTTATCTTTCATCTAAATTGCTGCCTTTTTGTTCCAGTTTATTAAAAAGTTAAGTGTTAAGTGTTGCTGCCTAATGTTTTCTAAATTTACATTTGCATTCAGGTCTGTTTCTGGATTTCCTTTCCATAGCCTGTCTATTCATGGGCCAATTCCACACTGTAATTTCTGAGGCTTTTTAGCATATATTAATATCCAGTAGGTCTAGATTCCCTCTTGACATATTACCCTTTCTTTTCTGAATTTTCTTTGCTGTCTCTGCATGTCTATTTTTCTATGTAAGCTTTAAAATCAGCTTTTAATTTCCAGAAATAAAACCTGATTTTTCAAAAATTGGGATGGCAGTGAAATTTGTAAATGAACTGAGGGAGAATTGACATCTTTGTAACATTGAATCATTCAAGAATATGGTATGTTTTTCCCCACTTGTTTTCTTATTTCAAGTCAGTTCTTGTGTCCTTAAGGAATGCAATAAAGTTCTCCTTATCTACGCTTTACACACTTCTTGGTGAGTGTATTCATAAGCATTTGTCTTTATTGTCTCTGTTGTAAATGAAGGTTTTGTTCCATTATATCATCAGTTTGTTACTTTTATATATGAAGGCTGTTTGTTGCTGTATATTTCTTTTTTATCCTCCTCCCTTTCTTAGTTCTTTCATTGTATGTAATAGTTTTTCAGTCATATCATCTGCAGTCGGATATTTTTATCCCTCCTTTTCTCATTCTTCCAGCTCTAATACATTTTCTGTTGTCTAATTGTACTAACTGAAACTCTAATAGTGTTAAGTGGTAGTTGACTTTTAAATGGACTTTTCTTTTTAATTTATTTATTGTATAGAGAAAGAATACTCGTGTGTGCATGTGCGTAGAGTGGGATGGGACAGGAGAGAGAGAGAGAATCTCAAGCAGACTCTGCTTGATCTCCTGAGACCAGGACCTGAGCTGGAAATTAGAGCTTAACTGACTGAGCCATCCAGGTGCCCCTAAATGGGCGTTTCTTAATTTGTTCTGAACTGTAATCTATGTTTTAATGTTTCTTTCATTAAGTCACTGACATTGGGGGCCAAAATACACATTTTTATCCTGTTAATAAGAAAGTATCCTAATTTTGTTTCATTGAAATTTTTAATGTAAGTGGATGTTAAATTTTTTCAAATGGCTTGTTAGCATATCTGGTGATGACTGTGTGAATTTTATTGATTATTGTGGTGAACCATACTAATGGATTATTTAATATGAAAACACTCTTGTGTTGATGGAATAAGCCCAGATTCAGCTTCCAAGTGCTGGTTGTCTCTGTCTAATTTATTTGAGTTGTTTGCATCACTGTAAGTAGATGGATCTGTAGCGTTTTGTGCGGTCTTCACGCTTTGACGTCTTTGTTATATTGGTTTCATAAAGGTGAATTTGTAAATTCTCCTCTCCTTGTGCTTTTAAAACTTTAAATGGCTTGGGATGATTTGGTTCTAAAAATTTGGAAGAATTCCTTTATAAAAATGTTCTGAGCCTGAGTCTTTGGTTGCGTGGTGGTCTTGGCAATGTGCTTATTCTGTGGTGATTCGCTTGTGTAAGCTTTCTGTTTTTTCTGGGGTCAGTCTTAAGTTTTCCTAGAAAACTACCTATTTCCTGTTTTTCTGGTGTCAGTTTTGGAAAATTATGTATTATTTGTGTATTACCCATTTCATCAAGGTTTTTTATTTGCATAACGTACAGTATAGTCTGTGTGGGTGTGTGTATGTGTGCGTGTAGAAAATTTCCCTCAGTTTGAAGTTGCCTCCTTGTCATATCTTTTGCTGAGTATTAGCTAATGGTTGATATTTTTTTCAAATAGAGCAGCTTTTACAACTTAATTCAGTTTTCCTTTTTAAAAAGCATTTTATGGTTCAGTTTCTGCTTTTAGCTGTTTTATTTCATTTCATTCACTTCAGGAAAGAATTTTGTTTTCATGTTTCCCGAGTTAGATATTTAATTCATTTATTTTTATCCTTTCGTTTTTCTTAATATTAAGTGCTTAATTTTCTTGAATGATGCTTTTGCTATATCCTATAGATTGTGATACATGGTATTTTTCATTGTTTTTGGTTTTTAGGAATTCTATAATTTTGTTCTCTCTTTCCCCTTTGAGCTAAGATATGTTTTAACTTTGACGTCTTCAAATGGTAATTTTACAATTATAGATAAGTTTTGCTATTGAACATATAAACCAAGTAGTGTAAGCTTGTCGTTCACTCAGAGCTTTTGTCCCAGGGGATATCCAGGGATGACCCCCCCCTCCCTCACCTTTCTCTTTCCTCTCTCTTTTTGTCTCCTTCCCTCTTGCTCCCTGTGTCACATAACCTTTGACCCCTAGAAGTAAAAAATTAGAAGTTAGCTCCTTTATCTTCAGGTGAGGGGTGCAGGGACATCCTTTATATAAGAATCTTGAATTAGTAATAAGATTTAATGGGAAATTTATTTTTATGAAAATGTGTTGAAGAGATAACTCTTGTACTACTTATGTCTTCAGGGAAGTAGTTTGGTAAAAGACAAATGGCATTTACTTTTTTGTTAATGTAAATATACTTTTCATTATTTAGCGTGAGCAATATTTTAAATATTCTGGTTGAAGAGATGTTTTATTGGATATTTATTTTCCTATGGCTGATTCATAATTTGAAATAGTGCATATGGATATGTTTTATAGTATATTTGATATTAAAATACAATTAAATATTAATTTAAAAGTTAAATTATCAAATATTTAATTTGATAATTAAAATTAAAATATAAAACCAATCATAAGCATAAAGTACTAATGGAGACAAATACTATTAGAGACCAAAAAAACTGCACTATTCTAAAGTGCAGTTTCTTTAAAGTGGAAGTTTATATTAGGAATCATTTTTTCTAGGAGCACTGATTAGATATGTAATCAATATAAGATCTCCTGTTCCCTCTAATTCAAGGGTACTGTCTTACCTTTTTTAAAACAGAATTCTAAAAATGTGTTTTTTGTGAAATGCAGGAAAAGAGAAAGATTCCTGTGTTTCCCAATGGATCTGCTCCCAGCTCGGGTGATACTCCTAAAGAGGCCGACCACCATGCTGGGCCTGAGCTACAGAGGACTGGACGGTGGGTACAGATACTGATTCAGTGTGGGAGTCTTCTGAGGGACTAGGGGTTGATTTGATGAAGAAGGCATAAAAATTCTTTTTTTTTAAATATGTGGAAGTTAATCTCATACAGTTTTTTTTTCATATTTAAAAAAGTACATTATTTTGTAAGTATATCATGTTAATGAAAATTATTCATTTTAAAATAATTTTACTAGTATACTTGGATTTTGTGTATCAGGTTTTAATTTAAAGTGAAAATATTATGAATCATACAATAAGAATATTGAGCAATTACATAGTATATAGAGTAATTTACATTACCTATTCAGAAGGTTCTTGGAGAAGGTGTGGAGTGCTATTAAAATTCTCCGTATGAAAGTAGAGAATTATAGGAATAGAGAGGAATTGTAACTGTTATTTTGTGTGTGTGTGCCTAGACTTAAAACTTAAATGAGCATTATATCATGAGATAATGTAAAATTAGAGAGTGAAGCATAATTATCATGGTAATGAGCGCTAGAAACCTAGTTAGAAAGACTGTTGAAGATGTTAATTTTTGCAATAAATACAGAAATATTGCTGGGTGCAAACATTGTTTTAGAATATTTTGTAGAAGTAGAGAAATGTTACGATATTTCCATACTGTAGCAAAGCATGTGGATATTGATACTGTTATCTACTGGTGGTTGCTATGAACAGAAGAGATTTTGAATCTTAAATATTTGTTTAGCAAATCAGGTTATTTTATACAGACACATTATTAGGGGTTTGATGACATACCTAAAAGAATACAGTATAGAGGAAAAATAACAACTGGCATACTGAGTATAAAATTTTGAGAAACTTAAATTCACAGTTTATTCATTGCCTAATGTATTATAATCTCTATCATAGAGAATACTTTCTGTAGAATATATATACGATAGTCTCTATCATAGAGAATAAGACTGCCCTGGTGTGAAAAGTGGTGGTCTAATACTAGTTGTTAGTGTTATCTCTTCAGACCTCAGACTGAGGTAAGGTTGGCGACTGAGAAATAACAAGTCAGGCTACCATTAATTTCATGGTCACACGAGAGCCTCCTATAAACTATTAAAGAGTTGTTGATTTAATTAAGCAGTTTCATTTTCTAGATTGGCACCTTTTTTATTGCAAGTTGATTTCCCTTGCTGTCAGATTATTCATAGAGTAACTTAGACTTGTCAGTGTGTGTTTAGTATTTATTTCAGTATTAACTTTAAAAAAAGGTAGAATGGTAAACCTTGAAACATCCGAAGCATTTTAAAGCACAAGATTAATTTTTTGGTATATTTTCTACAGAGTGATTGTATGTTTTATGAGTGACAAAACCTTTTTGAATTACTGATTTGTCTCTAGTATTTATGGAGTACCTACTATGTCCTAGGCAGTGTTCTAGACACTGGTGATAAAAGCAGTGAAACAAGAAAAAGTCCGTACCCCTCACAGAGCTTATATGAGATGTATCCAAGAGTCTGATTAAAAAGAACAAAAAACATTAAAATGATACGGCTTTGATGTGCAAATATAAATTTTAAATTTCCTAATTAAAACCTCTTAGTTCTACTAATATGCTCATGAGCTTGAGTATATATTCAGTAAATTAAATGCACTGAAGTAGTTTTTAGGCTTTTCTCCTGGACAAGAAATATTTATGTTATTGAAGTACTAATTTTAAAAATCATTACTACTATTTAATTCACTACTGACTGAGTCTAAGCACAACATACTATATTCATATTAAAGGGTATTTGGGGACTTATGATTTATATTATAATTGCCTTCCTGATATTTCTGACACTTGCCTTTAAGATTTATAATGTAGATAATAATTGATAGAATTATCAATTGCTTATGCTCATATTAATGAATGGAGTGTTAGGTTTTATTTATTTTTATTGTATATTTTCTTGTGCATTTGTGTCTGAAATTAATTTACTCATATAAAATCATTTGCCTGCAGTCTTCTTAATATATAGTCCATAAAATACAGATGTTTATGTGTCTTTTAACTTAATGAGATCTGCCTTTCCTCTATCAGTGGATTAGACTAAATGAGTGTGTCTTCTATAATTTATATCATGATTTAAATAGGATATTAATTTTTGTTGACGAAACACTAGGCGCCAGCAGTTTTATGTAGCCCATAGTTTTAGTCTGAACTAGCTAGAATCCTCTAGTGTACAGTTTGACGAGTTTCATCTCACCTATTTAGGCTTTTTGGTGGTTTGATACTTGACATCAAAAGGAAAACACCTTTTTTCTTGAGTGACTTCAAGGATGCATTAAGTCTACAGTGCCTGGCCTCGATTCTTTTCCTATACTGTGCCTGTATGTCTCCTGTAATCACTTTTGGAGGGCTGCTTGGAGAAGCTACAGAAGGCAGAATAGTGAGTACAAAGATTGGTAGTGGCCAGGCTCTTAGCTCTTCAGAGGCAAGTGTGTGTATGCATTTGTCTCACTATTCATACTTCCATTTGAAGAGTCTACCCACAGCATGATTAACCTGTCCCAAAGCAGACTTCCCCCAAAGGTAATTGCTATGGAAAACATGGGGGAGCCATTTGAGCAGGAGAAGATGCACAGTTGAGGTAAAAAATAAATAAAGAAAGAAAATAAAATAAAGAAAAAAAGACAAAAGAAATAAAAAAAGTTTATCCTGGCTTGCTGGATGAATGGTTTTATAAATTGAGTAAAAGGCTTGTATTGTCTTTGTTGTGGGGAGTGGGAAAGGGTTGGTGGTGGGAGAAAAATTGAACTGATGCTGGGTGGGTCATGGGTGGGGGAATTTATCATCGGGTTACTTGATATCCTGTAAGGCATCATAGGATTGGTTAGAGCCATGCGATTAATATTAACTCATCAGTCCTGGTGGGTAGGCCCTGACTTGACTTTGGAAGTTGTAGACAAATGGTGGATTTTTAGTGTTATTTATTTTGCTCTAATTAAATTTGTGTGAAGGTAGATAACATTTTAATTAGAAAGTATAACTGTAAACACCCATATTATGACTAAAATGAAAATTTTTATGTTTTTTTTTTTTGTTTTTTTTTGTTTTTTTTTTGTTCTTGGTAATGCTGTATAAGGGGCTGTGGGAGGCATGATAACAGAGTGTATCCAGTGCTTTGTAAAATCTTGAAAGGCTATTTTTTTTTAGTTTATATACATTTTAATGGCATTTAAATGAGATTATTTGTAATTCTTGAGTGTGTTTTATTTAATTGTATTTACTCTTGGGAGGAAGTTCATTTTTACAGATAAAAGATTAAAAAAATAGCCAAAAACTGAGTAATGATAACTATTCAATTAAAATACTTTATGAACTGAACAGGAGACAAACTTGACAACAGAAATTTCCTTTGAAACTCAGTTTGTTTTTGATTCTTTAGATTCTTTTTACCTTATTCTGCAATCATTGTATCCAGGGAGTCTATTTTTAGTAAGTTGCTTTTATGTGCTGTCTCAAACTGTACATGTAACTCTGCCGGTCCTCCTGGAGATGTGTCTTGTCTGTTACCGTCACGGAAATGCTGCTGCTTGCTTTTCGACTGTCCAGCACTGCCTGCCCTTCTTATCCTGCTGTTCAGTACCATGTGCGTGTGGGAGTGCGTTAGGCATCGGAGGAATATAGACAGCTGTCAGATGGATCCTAACCCAAGAGAAGAAGATAAGATAGCGTGTATGTAGGTTATACGTCATGGCGTGCTGTGCCACAGGTGAGTGAGATCGAGGAAGAGGTATAGCAGCCAAAGGACCAGGAATAGAGAAGTCAGGAGTATTATGGAGGAAAGTGGTACGGAGATGATGTATTTGCTTTCAGGTGCTTTATTGGAACATCCAGTAGGAGGTACAGTTCCAGAGTTTGTAGCGTGGCAAGGAGGAGAAATAAAGGTTGAGAATAGATTAAGATAACCAGGGAGAGAATTTATAGTGACTGGAGAGGGAAGAAGTGGGAAGTTACATTTGTGGTCTAGAGAAAGAATGAGAATGAGGAGGAAAATGGCAGATTAGGCATGGGCGCCGTCAGAACTTCAAAAGAGGAATTGGGATGATGTAATTTTGCAAAAACCAAACTAGAGGCTTTGAGAAAGAAAGAGGAAAGAGCATGGAGTGGTCACTGCCATGCAGTGGAGAGGTGTACGGGAGGATAACAGTAGGGCTTCTGACGGGTACAGTGGGAACTTGCGAAGGTTGTGAGGGGACGGTGGGGTGGTGGGGTTGTGATTTCTGTAGGGAGAGAGACCTTTCAGTTTGGGAATGAGCATAAAAACAGTTGAGACATTAGAAAAAAGAATCGATCTGGTTAATGTGCCAGTAAGGGGTTGAGAGAGCAGTGGAAGAGTGGTGAAGGGAAGGTCTTCATCTGGCAGGTTCTGCCTTTTCAACATGATCCTCGGAAGGGAAACTAATTTTGTGCCTATCCCTCTCAACCCCCCTTAGCAATTATTTGCCATCTCCTTGGTGCTCTTCTGAATTTTTTGCTTTCTCTCTCTTGTAGATACAATTTAGACATTTTTTCTTTGACTTGAGCTCTGCTTAAATTCATTCTTAAATTATACATAGTCTGATTGAACTAAGGATTTTATAATGGCTTAGCAGTTAATATGGACACTTTGTTTTGCCAAAAATATGTGAGTTTGATCCTATTTTTATAGTAATAGTTGAGTAATGCTTTTACTACATACTATACTGTTTTTGTGATTTTGATTTTGGAAGATGCCGTTATTCCTGACGATGAGACTGCCATTTATTGAGTGCATTCTGTATGGCAGCCTGTAGGCTTGCTAGGTGTTCTCCCAAACACGGCTTCATTAAGTTCTCTTGGCTCTGGTCACTCCTATTTAAAAATGAGAAAGGTTGGGCTTGAAATGTTTGAGATATGGCTGTGGCTTAAAGTCTCGTAGTAACCGGTCTTCTGCTCCAGTCTGGCTCCAAAGCCCGCTCTTGCCTGCTGCTGTGCTGCCTGCCAGGTCCAGGAGGGGTGTTTCTCTCTAGCTGCTTTTCCTTGCCTTTACCAACGATGGGCTTTTCCTCTCTTGAGAGTGCCTTCCAGTTGACATTGATGTTTGTAAATGGTAAACTGCTCTTCTCTTTGTGATCCCTCCCCTCTGTCTAGTGGCTTAGGCTGTACTCCTTACTGTCTAAGAACCTGATCAGTTAGTTAGAAGGTAATGTTGGTAGTGGTACAGAAGCAACATACTAGCTTTGAGTTAAACTCTCCTGATGCTTTCGTTTTCTTATTTTATCTTTTTTATCACCTCTTCATTGAATGGTTGCTGTGAATTTTTAAAAGAGATTTTCCATCTTTTTTAGGATAAAAGCATTTTATTTTTGATATCTGTTAAGCCCATCATATAAGATGAATTTCTTTAAGATGTGTAGAAAATTGCTCTTTAGAAATCATTTTGAGAACAATAGTATCACTTGTTAATTTCTGATTTATTTATTTGAAAGGTTTTTTTGCACACACCATATGGAATATTTAATGTTTTCTATTTTTTTTAAGTGAACTATTTCAGATGTAACAGAAACATCCAAACTAACAAACGTCTTTGTACTCCCCACAAACTTAAAAAATGAAATACCTGTAGATAGAGTTAAAATCTCTGTGTCTCTGTTTCCTCCCTCCTGGCCTCCCACAGTACTATGTTTTGAATAAAGGTTGATTGTGAAAGTTTACTTTCAGTATGAAAACAAAGCAATTTTCCCTATGTATTTAAAATGTATTTGTAATTTCCCATATTTAAAATTTAAATTTGACTTAAAAGTTGTGTCTGCTTTATATTTTTAATTGCTTGATTAGTATTTTTATTTTTCAGATGTCTTACATGTATTTTAGTAGGTTAGAGATAGGTTTATGATGTATTACTTCTGTTCATTTCTTTTTTCCTTAAACAGAGTGCAATAGAGTCTCTTTTTGGAGCATCATTAACTGGGATTGCCTATTCGTTGTTTGCTGGGCAACCTCTAACAATATTGGGGAGCACAGGCCCAGTTTTAGTGTTTGAAAAAATTTTATTTAAATTCTGCAGGTACGTAATTGTTATTTACTTATCATGTGTGTATAATTATATTTATTAACTTTAGTTAAAAGTACATTATGTATTTAGTAGCTGAAAAGAGGATCTGATCAATATATATATTTTCAGTATTTTGGGGCTACCATGTAGTTGACCCTACTCTGGTCCCTACTGTCCTTCCTACCTCAGTCACCTTGAGTATAAAATCAGTGGAATTGAGTCCTGGTCAACAGATCACTTGAGCAATAAGAATCCTTTGCTCTTGCAAGTTTCAACCCACTAAGAAGGTGTTAAACTAATTGTTGATTAGTTGGTATGTTGGTCTTACAGATGAACAATAAATCTTGTAACACTGAAAAAATAAAATAAACATTTTTGGGGAAAAAAAAAAAAGAGGTGGATCTTGGAGGCTCAGGCTGACTTTATCTATCAGGCCTCATCAGTCAGACTGCCATAGCTGTCTGTTGAGGCGTCGGTCTCCACTGGCAGGGTCATTCACAGTGGGAATCAGTGCATGGTACTGTAGCTGGTAGACGGGATTTGACATGGCCAGTACTGTTCCTTTTGTGAGACAAATGTAGTTGAATATTTTAGCCTGAAACAACTTGATCCTATTAAATAATTTGATTCATCTAACTCATCTTGTTCTGATTCTTTCTTCACTGAACAAGCTGATTCTGATGCCAGTCTGGCACGCTAGCTCCATAGACTAAGAGGGAATGCAGTGACCTGTGTTCTGGACCCTGTGGTCTTAAAGTCATTTCTTACTTGACATTGAATTTAAAAAATGAAGTCACTTCCTGTGGTGACACTGGAGGCAGGAGGGATGGTATTGGTGGTGGTAGTGAAGGGGACAGGGGTGTGGTTACCATATTGACAGAGAGCTTCTGGTCTTCAGAGAGTGACATCTAGTTGTTCTATAGAATGTACAATCTGTCATATACTCCTCAGAACTGATTTCAAGGTGAGGTTTTTGTTTTTGAAATATTAATTGCCTGGCAGACTTTCACAGTAAATCTTTTATATAGGTAAAATGTAACCATTATAATTCTGTTACCTTCAGTTACAACAGAAACATTCAAGCAGCTTTCTTTAGTTGTTACTTTTAATCCTGTAATTTGCTCTTTTTTTAGGGATCTTATGTTTTCATACTTATTGCCTTTTATGAAATTTTAATTAATTAAAGATGTCTGTTGCCATGTGTGTATGTTGATCATGTCCATGTTTTTTCCCTAAACAGAGATTATGAGCTTTCCTATCTGTCATTAAGAACCAGTATTGGTCTGTGGACTTCTTTCTTGTGCATTGTTTTGGTTGCAACAGATGCGAGCAGCCTTGTGTGTTATATTACTCGATTCACAGAGGAGGCTTTTGCGGCTCTAATTTGCATCATATTCATCTATGAGGCTTTGGAGAAGCTCTTTCATTTAGGAGAAATATATGCATTTAATATGCACAACAATTTAGATGAATTGACCCACTACTCGTAAGTGTTTCTGTTTTCCCCAGTATTAAAATGTATTTTTGCAGAGATACCTATGCCAAAAAAATGAATTTTTTTGGATTGTGATGCTCATTGTATATCGACCTGTAACTACCCAACTAGCCATATGGAGGGTTGACTTGTTTGTTACAGATGAGGTTTTTTACCAGAGCACTCCATGAACATAAATACAGTTGAACAAATTCAATCATTTTTATTCCCTGAAACAGCTTATTCAAGTGTGTGTATTTTTGGTCTTCTGTTTGAATTGAATCAGTCAATTTAAATTTAATTGTTTGGTAACTAACCACCATGTATAATTGAATCAGGCAATTATATTAGATCTTGTATTCTTTAGCCAAATTCTGGATGTAGGATGTAATATTTCTTATATTTTTCATTTTCTTTTTTACATATATTAAGATTTTATTTTTTTGAGAGAGAGAGAATGAGAAAGAGCACAAGTGGGAAGGAGAGGGAGAAACAGGTTCCCTGCTCAGCATGGAGCCCGATGTGGGGCTTAGTCCCTCATGACCTGAGCCTAAGGTAGATACTTAACCGACTGAGCCACCCAGGCACTCCTATTTCTTCCATTTTTCATACTTTGCATTTTCATTAACATTTTAGAAGTGTGATAATTTTTATTTGAAATTATTTTTAAAGTATAATTTCAGTACACTCTCATGTGCTATTTGGTGCAATATTTTCTTAGTGATAAGAAAATCATGAATTGAAAATATGTAAAGACTCTAGAATAAAATAAGATTTGAAAAGTAATTATAATAGTTACAAAAGGTTGGCAAATATATTCAGTGAAGTCAAATAGGTTATTAAAATTAAATGTGTCTAGGTAGTTAGAGGCCTGTATTTGCTGTTTTGAGCAGTCATGCTTGGTGTAAATGTGATCCTGCATTTGATTGACTTACATGGAGACACTGGTTACCAAAAAACAAAGGTACAATTCCCTCCTTCTGCCTACCCAAGTCCCAAATCCCTGTGCTCTCCCCTTTCTGTCCATCCCTTTCTTGCTTACTCAACTTTGATGGACAGAGTAGGGAGGGATATGAAAATTTCTGTGAGACATTGACCTATTTGAGGAGATTAGAGACACTCTGATGCCAGCTCTGTTTTGTGCTATCATATTTGCTCTTAAACTAGTTAATTTTTTAAGTGTTATTCTTGTTTTTTTTCTCTTTCCTGTTCCTTTAACCTTTATGAAGCATGGCTTTTATAGCTAGTGCCTACCAATCAGAACAGTTTGCTTCTGGTTAACTGAGTAATTACATGTGATCATGATTCGTTCAGCTGACATCCTATGAGCATTTGCAGGTACTGTGTTAGTGGTGTTGCATGATTCATATCATGCGTGACTTAATTATTCATATCATAGCCCCTTTTGTGTACAAAGAAACTGAACCTCATGGAGGTTAAAACCTGCCTTGGGTCAAACAGCTAGTAAATGATAGAGCATGGGAAGAATCCAAAGTCCAGCCTCTTGCCTGTTCTCAAAACAGCTCATAATCTAATTGGGAATATTCCTGTGTGTTTCTTGTTTTTTTATTATTATTATTATTATTTTTTCTTTTTCTTTTTTAAATTCACATTATAGATTTCTTTGTGTGTGCTTCTAGCTTTTCTTTAGGTAAGATAGTTCCGGATATAAACTGAACTCTCTGATCCCCTTATGACCTTCTTAGTCCTGTCCTGATGAAAAACCGTGTTTCGTTTATTTCTTTAAGAATGAATCTTAAGATCAGTAAAGGATGAGCATGAGTAGGTAGGCCTTGTCAGAGTATAAAGCATTAATAGGAGTATCGCTTTGTTGGGAATCTGTGTGTTTTGTATATGTCTGGGTAGGGAGGGAGAACAGCTCCCCTAGGGGTTAAGTAGTTAAGATTTATTGGAGAGTGACCTTGCTAAACATGATGGTTATCTTGTCATATTTTTAAAGAAAATACTATCCCTCCCCAAGGGATATATCTAACAGGTTTCATTAATTCTGTAAAATATCATTCTGTTGATATTTGTATATCAGTTATGTTTTATTTACATGAGCCAAATCTTATTCCATTCCATTGTTTCTGATATGTTTTCACTTTCTAGTCTCCATGCGTTGCAGCATGGGAAAAAAAGTTTAATTAAAACCTACCACTGGGGCGCCTGGGTGGCTCAGTGTGTTAAGCATCTGCCTTTGGCTCAGGTCCTGATCTCAGGGTCCTGGATCGAACCCCATGACTGGGCTCCCTGCTCAGCAGGGAGTCTGCTTCTTCCTCTCCCTTTGTCCCTACCCCCAACACATGTGTGCGTGTGTGCTCTCTCTCTCTTTCTCTCTGAAATAAATAAATAAGCTCTAATGACAACAACAAAAAGCTACCACATTGTGTGATTGATTTAATAAAATGTAAACATGAAATGCAGGACCCTTAAAATTTTATTCTGTTCTCGTTTCTCAGATGTGTATGTGTTGAACCTCCTAACCCTAGCAATGAAACTCTAAAAATATGGAAGGAAAAGAATTTAACAGCAGATGATATTTTCTGGGGGAATCTCACTGTTTCTGTGAGTACATGATGAAATAAAGGATTTTGCAAATATTTACCTAGTTCTTTAGCTTTTTATGAGTAGACCTACATTTTCCTCTTGATCCGTGGGTATGATGTGTTTTCAGAATATAGTGTGTTGAGCAGACAGGAGTTACCACATGTTTATGTATCATGTAGTAAAAAGTATAGGGTATGTGCTATGTTAAGTGCTCTGAAATGCGTAAGCCTGACGATTCACAGACATGTACCCTGGGGCAAATAATACATTATATGTTAATTAAAAAAAAAGGAAAAAAAAATGTATAGGCTGGAAGGAAGGAATCTGGTAAGGGGGATAAAAATGAACTAAATGTAACTTCCAAGATTTAATTATTGAAAAAGTGTGAATATACTTCTGGTTTCTAATTCCATGTAGGTTGTAGATTGATAAATTCAAAGAAAGTGTTTGCTAGGACTGTGGTTGCAGACACTAGAGTTGACAGAACAGTGCACATCCATTTGTCCTGCTCTCCGTGTATCAGTTTATCTGCTCCATGAGCAGCTTAATTAGAAGATCATGAGTGCTTTCCTAATTAATGTCCTCGATATCAAACTGAATTTGGTTTAACTGTGGTCTAGCAGTCTACTCTGTAGTCTAGTCTGTAGAGACTAGTGTAACTTAAGCACCCAAGAAGGGAAACAGGACAAAAACATGTAATGAGCACCTACTGTATACTGAATACTACCACATATTCTTGTAATGCTGTCCTGGCCCTAGAGTATCTGTTCAGGGCACTTCCCAGATTTGGGCCTCAGTATTAAGGTATAAAGTGATTCTAGCAATATCAATTAAAACCAAGAGCTCTTGAGCTTCTCTAGTGCTTTTTATATGAGCGATTGTAGGTCATTGTTTTCTCACTAAAGATAATAGTTATGTTACTGGAAGGGTATCGATATATAATTGGAAGGGTTTACCCTTCCAATTACCACCTGCAATTTTATCTCACTGATAATTTAAGTCTGTATGGTCCACTACAGTGGCCATTGGCCACATGTGTCTATTTAAATTTAAGTTAAATACACTTATGTAGAAGTTTGGTTCTCAGTTTCACTAGCTGTGTTTCAAGAGCTCAGTCAGTTCGTGTGGCTGCTACATTGGACAGTGGAGATACAGAACATTTCCGTCAGCACAGAAAGTTCTGTTGGGACACTGCTGACTTAAAGCATATTTATATCTCAATGATCAACTTTGATTAATGCTTCACTGTTTTATATTTGAAAAGTCAGTTTTGCTACAAGAGAGGTAAAGTTAATAGAGGTGCTCAAGTGAAAGTAATCTGTTAAAAAAGACCTCATTCCATAATGAATAGGAGGTCTTGGTATTACAGATACAGGTCTTCTGCGTGTGTTTTCTTGATATTCAAAAGGCCCATGGTTTTTGTTTTTGTCATTTATACTTACAGCTTTTATTTTTGTGATCCATGATGTAAATGTGTAGCTGTACTAATCTCAGCAATTAGAAATTGAGAATAATGGAACCTCTGACTCTTTCTCTCTTGGTAAACCTGAGTTGTGTTTGTTAAAATGAGTCTCCTTAGAATTTAAGTAATATTAGTGGCATGTATCATTGTTAATCTCTGGTTGCCTTTCAGTACTTTTTCCCCAAAAGGAATATTGGTCAATAGATTTCTGTAATTGCATTATATTATGCCATATAACCGATGAAGATTTTTTTTTTAAATAGAATTACTCTTTAAATGGTTGCTCTGCTGCTCCTAATCCCATGGTTTAATCCCATGGTTTTCAGTTAAATCAGAAAAGCCAACCAGATTTTATTCCTGATTTGAATTTAGCACTGTAGCCATTTCTTATTCAGCATTGTAAGTAGATGCAGTAGCCATTTTCTGTCAGTTGCTTTTAAGTGACTTGTTTAGGAGTAAACAAAGATAGTAAAATTGTGGATCAGTAAGAATGTATACAGACTATGTAGGAATTAGTGTTCACTCTAAGGCATTCACTAAAGGGATACGGAATTGAAAGGAAAGGATTGTGTGGTATAACTTGGCAAAATACTATTTCAGTTTAGTGATTTAAGATACACATATTTTTCAAACTTGTAGATGTAACATCTCTGAACTCAGGGTATGTCTTAGAGTTGATGATGTGTTAAAAGTTGACTTGGCAGTGTTTTTTTCTTTCTAAATGAAATATATATATAATAATGGCATGTCTTCAATCACTAGGAACTTGGAGTCAATGGAGTTCATTGGTGATTTATTAGATACTTGAGTATCTTATGCATTCTCTTCTTTTTCTATTTTTTTCCCTCCTTTTTTCCCCAGGAATGTAAATCCTTTCATGGTGTATTTATAGGATCAGCTTGTAGTCTTCATGGACCTTATATTCCTGATGTGCTCTTTTGGTGTGTCATCTTATTTTTCACAACATTTTTTCTGTCTTCATTCCTCAAGCAATTTAAGACCAAGCGGTATTTTCCTACCAAGGTAATTGGGGTGTGATTTTGGAGTCCTGATAGTATTCATGTTTTTAGTTTTTGTTACCTTGTTTTTTTTCAGAACAGTAATACATTGTTTGGGGTTAATATTGATATCAAATAGTGGTAAAGAACTTATTTATAGTGAAAAATGTATATTACATTTCTGAACTAACAGTAGGAAGATAATAGTACCATGAGGAATGGGATGGTAGTAGTATGTTAATTGTGAAATGTGTTTGTCTCTTTTTGGAAACATAAAAATAAAATACATAAATGTATTTCATGGACGTGTCACTAATTAAAAACCTGATTCACACTTTCTAGTGGCATATTTTAATCTAGAAGGTGAGAATTATTTAGAAAGGACAGATAGTTTTTCTGTGTTTATTTTAACATAATATCTTTAATATAGGTGCGATCGACAATCAGTGACTTTGCTGTATTTCTCACAATAGTAATAATGGTTGCAATTGACTACCTTGTAGGAGTTCCATCTCCTAAACTTCATGTTCCTGAAAAATTTGAGGTAAGAATTAAAATATTTAGTTGTTACTTGGGAATACCAAAATATTTTAAAATTAGACACTTTATAGAAACATGTATATATTTCTCACATATATAAAAGATGACAAGATGTGAAGAGACAGGTGAACCTACTTAGGAAGTAAGCAGGAAGGTATCAAAGTTAGTCCCATCAGGGAGAATGAATGAAAATACCCATGGTAAGTACTTGGGAGTCATTTAAAAAATTTGACCCTGCTGCTGTAGCTGGAGTTCATGATGTATTTTCCAGGCAAAAGAAACATTCTTTATTCCTTGATAAGGAAGTGACTCAAACTTGAATTTAAAATTGTAACAAAGAGATCCTAGGTATTGATAGGGTGGTGTATCTGCCAATAAATGGAATGCTCCATGTCTCATTTTGCAGCAGAAACAGGAGAGAATCAAATGTATTCTTCCACAAGAAGAATGATACCTATCTGACCATCCATGAACCCTTTACATTCATCAGCAGCCTGTAGCTATGTTGTACGTAATACAGCATATGCGTAATATACATTCAAAAATTATTTTCCCTTTTAAGTAGGGGTTAGTAGCTTTTGAATAGTTTCCGGAATTTCCTATAGTTGAGTATTTGTGTCACTGTATGTTTATCTATATAGCAAATTATATGACTTATTTTAAAAAGAGAAGGTTTGAAGGGGATTAGAAATAAGGAATAAAATGAATATAATTTTAGTCTGTTGTATTTCTCATTGGGGAAAAATTATTTTTAAAACCAGTAGTCTCCAAAGTAGAGTGCATGGGTGGAAAATGATCCACTAAAATTATATAGAAGGTTTGCTTACATTTTTATTTAAAAATAAGCAAAATTTAGCTTTGTAATACTATATGAATTTTATTGTATGGAAACCCATTAGCAACCTAACACATAAATGTGTATAGAGCCATTGGGTATACTCAGTTTTATTAAAAAATTTTTTATTGTTTTGTTGCTGGAAGTATATAATAAAATTTGGATACCTTTGTTTAAAAGCACAGATATTGAGCCTCTAAATTTTGCCCATTAAGAGATGACTATATGAAAGTCTTTTTTTTTTTTTTTTAAACCAAGTCTTTTACCAAATGAAACTATAAATTAATACTGGTTCAAATATTGATGTAATTTCCTTTAATCCTGGGCCCTGTTCCTTATTTTCATTCCTAAATGTATTTTGTTAATCACTTATTAATCTAGCTTTCAAGTAGCAAACTGATTTCAAAGGGCATAAGATAGATTTGGGGAAATAAATCAAGGAACACTTAAGAACTCGTGCATTGTTTAGATAAAATATTTTTATTCATGTACAGTTTTGAATATCAAGTAGCTTAATGTGTATTGGTGTGGGAAAATTGGAATACCTGCATTTGAAAATATTTAATGTTCCTTTTATATTGACAAAATATTTTTGTGAAGAAAAACGAGGCTTAAAATGAAATTTAGGTAATGAAAACATGTTTAGATTTCAATATATTCAGTGCCTTCCAAGAATATTAAACTCTTAGGATCTTTTAAAATGTTTTGTTATAAAACAAATTTTATGTTACAGCATTGGAATGTATTTGGATCTGATAAAGTGCCAGATTTTTGTCAGTAGATGCTTTGGAAAAATATGTCCTGAGGCCCCAGTTCTGATTTAGTACTGACCCTGCCAAGATCACTAGTCTGTAGGATCGTCAAAGCAGTTTAGTTTAGGAGTTGATCTAGTAGGTAGATTGACCTTACTTTATTTGAAGTAGGTTGGAAGCGTGTTGAAATGACACCCTGCTTCATTTACCTATTTGTCTATAACAGACCTCCCCAAACATAAAGCCTGTTAAACAGCAACACCTTATTTGTTCATAAATGGGTGGCAGTTGGTACTAAGCTTAGCTGGGTAGTGGTCTGGTCTCTTGGTTTGGGAGCTTTCATGTGGCTGCAATCTTCCATTGCTTTGATGGTGGCAGTATGTCTTCATTCCCATGTTTGGGAGCTCAGATCAGGTGGCTTGAAGAGCTGGGGTAATTGGCTCCCTTCTCTCCTCACCACATTGTATCTTATCCTCAAGAAGGCTTATCCAGGCTTACTCAGCAGCTTACTCTCAGGGTTCCAGGAGGGTTAGAAAAACTGCAAGGTCCCTTGAGATCAAGATGCAGAAGTCACACAGTGTCACTTTGGCTTTATTCTGTTGGCCGAAGTAAACCATAAGGACATCCTAGGTGCAAGGGGAGGAAATGGATTCCACCTGTAGATGGGAAGATTGACTGCATGGCCAAGGGACCTGCATCGAAGGATGGGAAGCATTCTTGTGGCTCTCTTTGCAGATAATTCACCATACATTCTAAGATTTAATCTAGTCTTTCTAACGCCTTGGAATTTCTTGGAATAGACATAATCCATGTTGCAGAAATTTTGTGCAGCAGGAAGAAACTTCTTTCTTTTTATCTTTAATTTTTTAACAGCCTACTGATCCAAGTAGGGGCTGGATCATAAGCCCATTGGGAGAAAATCCTTGGTGGACTTTATTAATAGCTGCTATTCCAGCTCTGCTTTGTACCATTCTCATCTTTATGGATCAACAAATTACAGCTGTAATCATAAACAGAAAGGAGCACAAATTGAAGGTAATTTTAAAATTTTGTGTCAGGTTTTATAATTTCTTCAAAAGTTTGAGGTATTTTCATAATGACTAGAACATTAAAAGGTATGAGATGAAAATTAATTTCTTCCCTGTTTATAAAATAATGTAGCATTTTAACCTAAAAGAACAGTTTTGACTTACAAATATTCATGTTCATTTCACTTTGCAGAAGGGAGCTGGCTATCACCTTGATTTGCTCATGGTTGGTGTTATGTTGGGAGTTTGCTCTGTCATGGGACTTCCATGGTTTGTGGCTGCAACAGTGTTGTCAATAAGTCACGTCAACAGCTTGAAAGTTGAATCTGAATGTTCTGCTCCAGGGGAACAACCCAAGTTTTTGGGAATTCGTGAACAGCGAGTTACAGGGCTAGTGATTTTTATTCTAATGGGCCTGTCTGTGTTCATGACTTCAGTACTAAAGGTAAAATCTCTTCATTGCAGTATTTTAAAATCTTTTTTGTCATAAAATTACACTTGGTTGTACAAAAATATCTAAAATTAGTTTCATTTCCTGGAATTTACTTGGAAAATAATATTCTGATATATGGTGTTTAGTATAGGAGGCATTTCAGTGTTAGATGTGTCCATTTTAGAAATATTGTAAAAGGAGACTATTGAAGACTAGAGTTTTGGAAGGAGTTACTCCATGGCTTAGTTATGATCTAAAAGAAGAATATACCCAGAGGATTTTATAGGCATCTTAGAGATAGTAATAGTGGAATATGGTTGATATAATCATTTGACCAAAATGTGAAAATAATTGCTATTAATTAAATAAATGTATTCTCTCTGATCAGCTAAATTAAATAAAGGCAGTAGCGCATATTAGAAAATGAAAACAGCTAATATAAATGAATGCAAGAAATTAAACTTTATGTTAAATACCTTTTAGTTACATCTGATATTTACTATACATATCCTAATAAATCTAGTTATTAAAAAATATAATAGCAAATGTAGCTAAGTATATAATCTGAAATTTTCTGTTCACTGTGGGAAGAGCTCAACTCCATTTTTTTTCCCTTGGTATTTTAGTTATTGCAAAGAAAACTATTAAGTAAAGAGCTGTGTACATTTATATATTGGGGAAAAAACTTGGAGTGTGTATATATGTTAATTTATTAACTAAAAAAATTGAAGTTATATACTTGAATTCTTTGGACTTCATCTCATTGAACTTTATCAACAGACTAATTCACCAGATATTTGTTGAGTACTTTGCTATTAGGACTGGGGAAATAATAATAGGATATATTATTGTCTGCTTTTTAAAACTTAGCAGTTTAGTTGGTGAAGCAGATAGGTAAAGGGGCATTTACTGCTTTGTAGTGAGTGTATTGTTAGAAGTACTTGGAAAAAGAGGAGAAAGATTTAGTGCATTCTTACGGGGATATTGTCCCCTGCTAAGGAGGGTTGCCTTTACAATTTTTTAAGTATTGACTGTATGTAGGCAGAAAAATTCAAATAGAACATCAGGAAAGCCCTAAAATGAAAAGTTGGTGTTCCTGTTTTCTGTTATTTTCCAGAAACAACTCTCCAGAGGTAAATTCTTTTTAACTTCTTTGTTTTTTAAAGTTATGTTAGTAGTTACAACCATTATAGTTTTACATACTTTTATAATTTTATTTTTTGCTTTATTTTTTCACTGAGTCTCTTTAACTAAGATGGTGATTCTCAAAGTTTAGTCTAAGGGTGACCTCTGGGAGTCCACAGAAGCAAAAGTATTTGGGGAACATGTCCTCAGTATACCTTTGAAGAACATAGAAGGATCCTGAGACCAAAAGGCTTAGGAGCTTTTCATGTAGGTCAGATGTTTTTTGAAGATTTAGCACCCTTATGTGTCCACCAGCCAGTCCTCCTTCCATCACCTGTCTTTGGTTGTGTTTTTAGTTTTATTGTAACAGTTACCAACATTTGCATTCTATGCTGTAATTATAATTAAACTGTCCATGCTTTTATTGTAAGTTAAATTGTAAAAATGTAAGCCCTCTGGGAAAACATAATCAGTGTTATGATGATACATATGTGTTCACTGAGGACTAAGCAGTCTGATCTGCCTGTGTGGAGGAGAAATACACCCTCTTTCACTAAGCTCCTGTTGCTGCTTGAAGGGTAACTGCCCAAGCCTTAGGACCCAATGAGTTTTCTTAGCACCTATTACCTATTATAGATACTAGACATTCTGGATATGTTCTCACATTTCTATCCTTTGCCTTCACTGTTAATGAAAATTCCCTGGGTTTTTTTTTTTTTAGATCTCTTTGGTCTCATCAAAATCATTATTACAAAATTAATTATTTTGATAATTATATCTTTAAATTTCTAAATATAATTTAGAATATAAATTTCCATTCTGATTATTTTTCCTAGCATTCTGAAGTTGCTTTATGGGTAAAATATTCTCCTGAAATTTCCTGAGGATATTTATTAGATTTTTAACTTGTTTTCTTCTGTTCCTGTAGTACCCCTTCCTCCTAGGTTTCTTAGGAAGGACATACTCAGTTGTCCGTAGAGAGTGAATGTGCTTTTCCTTTGTAGCTGTTAGGTCTTGTTTCTTGTTTTTGAGTAGGTAGATGGAGCCTGTTAATGGCTTTCCTGTAGGATGCCTAAGCATGGTAGGTAGGCAGTTGGGATTCCTCTAACGACCAAAGTCATAAGAACTTTCTTTTGGAGTGGAGTTCAATTATTGTTTCAGTAAATGGTACTACTGTATAGCAGTTACTGTATGGTAGTGATTGCAATAATAATGGCTAATGCCTTTAAAAATTATTAAAATTTTTATTTTAATTCCTGGTTAAAGCTTTATGAATGATTGATATGCACCATATGCTTTTCTGAGTATTTTAGTATTTGAAATCCTTTAATCTTCATGCAATCTGTTACAGAAATTATAGCATGGAGAGGTTAAGGCTGAAGAAGAGGTTAACTGGCTTTTTAAACCAAGCAGTCTTGATTGTAGTTGCTCACATTCTTAACCACTGGACACTCTCCTGTTTTAGGAAGAAACATGTAGAAGATAGTTTTTCAAGGAGGCTATCTTTTACTAGCATTTTTCTTATTTATAGAAAAGTTAGGTCTCATCACTGAAAGATCTTTTAATTCTACTTCCATAGGTACTCACTGTGTTATTGTGTATTTTATTGCTATGAAATTGTTTTATTAGCATGGGTTCTAACTGTGGTCCTTTTACTTACAGTTTATTCCAATGCCTGTCCTGTATGGTGTTTTCCTTTATATGGGAGTTTCCTCATTAAAAGGAATCCAGGCAAGTCTTAAGTAGTTAATGATTTTGTAGAAAAACTTAAAACATATTTTACATTTGCAAAGATTGTTTTTATGGGGGTAGTGATGTATTCTCAACTCTGATATTTTGGGAGGCAGGTTAGCTGATGACTTCAAATCCACATTTTCCAATGTGGATTTCCTACACATTTTCCCCTCATTTGGATTTCCTACACATCTTCCCTATACATTTTTCCTACACATTTTTCCCTCAAGAATGAGATCATGAAGGAGATCATCCTTGCCTATTTTTAATAGAAGCCAGTGAAAAGCCTTATAACTATTGATAAAGACTAGTATGGTAAGTATGGGGATGTTGAGGACTGGAATGGTTAATATGTGCCGTTTGTGTGGTGCAGTACAGCTATAAAGCCTAGTACACAAGTTATTTTCTGTGATTCACAAAACCAACATTGTTAGGAGAGGAAGAAATACTAATTTTGTCAACTAAGAAACAGAGGGACTTATGGACTGTTCTTAATCAATTAAGCAGAGGAGACAGGTTAGAACCCAGTGATTTCCCTACTCTGTCTTGTTTATAATAATTCCTAGAAAACAACCTGATAAAATTTATTCAGTTCTTCCTGTAAAACAGTTGATTCCAAAATCACTGTTAGCACCACATGGCCTGACCACCGATCATGGAAAACATATTGTGTAATGTTGTCAGCTAGGGCTGGCAAGGCTTCACAGAGATAGCATCTTTTTTTTTTTTTTTTCAGTAGTCCTGGATGTCCCCCCACTGGTCAAGAAATGATCTCATTAACTCACTTGATTTTTTTTTTTTAATTTTTTCTTTTACAACTTTCTTTTACAGTTTTGTGAGATCTTACTCCTGGTTTGTAAACTAAAGTTCCAAAAGACCAAGGAATTTGCTCATAGTTTCCTTTTCGTTGGGTGGAAGTTTGGTAATTGTGACTTCAGGCTATTTTATAGCATTGATGATGATAGAGTTGGAAAGAACCTTGGAAATAGTTGCTCTTTTATTGTACATATTAGAAAACAAGATCAAAGAAAGTAAATGGCTTGTGCAGTTGATTATAGCATATAAGCTTATCTAAATATTTTAATCCCCCAAATTAAGACATTTTGGTTTGAATTTTCTGATTAAATTAATTGCATGAATTTAGAAGGATTGCCTTGATTTTTGCCCCGCTCCTTGGGTCCAGGTGTTCTGTATTGCAGTATTCTCCTGTACTATCAGAACATATCAAAGAAGTTACAGTTTAAATCACAAAACTCTTAAAGTTGTATATAATTTCCTAAGTAACAGAAATGATCCTTTTGTTGAAAACTTTTTCTTGCTTTGTTTTGTTTTCCATTCAATACATAGTTTTTTGACCGTATAAAATTATTTGGAATGCCTGCTAAGCATCAGCCCGATCTGATATACCTTCGCTATGTGCCTCTCTGGAAAGTCCATATTTTCACAGTCATTCAGCTCACTTGTCTGGTTCTTTTGTGGGTGATAAAAGCTTCAGCTGCTGCGGTAGTTTTTCCCATGATGGTAAGGCTTTATTTATTTATTTATTTTTTCAGACTTTGTCACTAATTAATAACACTCTTGTGTGTTTCAACAGAATTTTACTATTATCTCTGTAATATAATAATATATTAGTAATATATTTATATTTGAGAAAGGGAATAACCCATCTCAAGTACCTTAGGTGTTTTGAAATATGAACTGGCCCTTTTGTAGCTATTAAACCAGTTGCTTTAGAAACTGAATTCACTTGTTATTTTCTACATTTTTGTTTGTTTTTTAGTCCTTGGGCTATAGAATGGTGTTTTTAAACAACTTTAGAGTTTAGGACGTTTTTGGGACAAAGATGATAACCAGATATAAAAAAGCAAAGCAACTAGAACAACACAGTTCTTTAATAGAATGTTTCAATACATCTTTCTCAGAAATTAACAGATCCGGAAGTTAAAAAATAATAAAGACTTTAGATGGTATTAAGAAGACAATATAATACAGTTCACTAAATTATCTCAGAATACGGAATTTTGCAGAGAATATTCTTCCTTCTGTAAATTCCATGTAAAAACTGGTTATGTACTTGGCAACAAAGAAAGTCTTAAAAACTTATAAAGCTATAAAACTTATGCCAGTAATTATATTTCCTGATAACAAACAAATTATACATGAATAAAGAAAAGCACTAAAAACTTGTAACGTATTTAGACATTAAATGCTGAAATAATCCTCGGGTTGAAAACTGAGTTAAAAAAACATTGTAGGTATTGCAGCAGAGAATTTTTAACAAAGTCGGTGAGAAACACCTAAAGTTAATAAGGAAAATGTATACCCTTCGCTACATATATTATTCAAGAAGACTTAAAAAAATGCAACCAAATTTTTTATTTGTAAAACTCAATAATGAATGAACTCCTTTCAACTTGAGTAAAGAAGAAAAGGAGAGAGCAAAATATACAAGATTAAGAAAGAGAAAAGAAATGTAATCACAGTTGTGGAAGAGATTTGAGGGGCTTTACGAAAATACTACATGAATGTATAGGAATAAATTTGTACATCTAGAGTGGAGGTTGACAAACTTTATTTTTGTAAAGTGTCAAATAGTATTTTCAGCTTTGTAGATCACAAGATATGTAGGCACTTCTATAACAGGAGAGAAATTTCCACCATTTCTTATTGGTAAAATCTAAAAATTAATTGTACAGTTTTTTTAAATGAAAGACTAATGAGAAGAATGGAATTCTTTTTTATTTGGGCTAATATTTCACTGGGCTGAGGTTCAAAGTTAGTGTTCCCTATCATCAGATCAGTTCCAAATGTGCATCTTTAAAAGCTTTTTTAGGTCATAGGCCATACAAAACAGGTAGGGCAAGATTTAACCCAAGGGCTGTGGTTTACTTGCCACTGATCTAGAGGAGATGGATTACTCCCATTCTATACACACATTTCCAAGAATTAGCCCAAAGAGAAATAGAAAATTTATGGATCTGTATAACTCAGTTGCATACAAGAGACTGGAAAAATGGTCAAAGATCTGCCCTTGTTTGGATCACAGGCCCAGTTGAGTTTTAAAGAACAGTTAATTCCAGTACTTCTTGAATTATTCTAGACCAAAGGAAAAGAAAAGATGGAAACGTCTGCATTTGTTTTCTCATGAAACACTAGCAAGAACTTAATACCAAACCTAGTAAAGTTGTAGAAAGAACGATGGTGACTTCTCACTTACTAATATAAGTCCAAAAAATCTTAAGATTAACAAATTTTCAGTGTTCCTATAAGTTAATATATCATGATTAAATAGAGTGTGATACTTAGCAGCAAGGAAGAAATACCAACATAATTAAAGATAGAAAGTCTTATAAAATTGCAGTCTTTATGCATAAAAATTGGTAAATGAATTCTAATATAGGGAAGCATACTATTACTATTGTTATTTGATAAGAACTGAAGGTTCTAACTGTGATAAAAGAATAATGTAATATTCTTTTATAGGAAGAGGTAACTTTTTTAGGAAGAGATAACATTATTTGTAGATAATGTGATTGTTTGCTTGTTAACTCAAATGACTCAAATGAAAAAAGACTAAAAGCCCTAATAGAATTAGTAAGAATTTTGTTAGAGTGGGTGGTTATAAGAAAACCCATTGGCTTACCAAAAGAAATTTATTATATGATGGATTTGGATGCTGGAAGTTTGAAATCAGGGTGTGGTTGGGGCCATGCTCCCTTTGTAACCTATAAGGGAACCCTTTTTGTCTCTTCCTAGCTTCTGGTGGTTTGCTGAAAATCTTGCATAGTGTTGCAACTGTGTAATTCCAAACTGCCACCATAAAGTCATATTCTGAAGTACTGTATCTTGTATCAATGTATCTTTCATGGGGGACACAATTCAGTCCATAATAATGTTGAAGTACATAAAATTAAGACCTGAACAAAGAGGAAGATATGTCATTTTCTATGTTTTACATACTTAATATTGTAAAGATGTCACTTCCAAGGATGAATTTTATGAGTTTATTTACATGTGTGTTTGTGTGTACTTGGGGAGGTTGTTGTCATTGTGAACCAGTTCATTTTAAATCTTATAGAGAAAAATAAATGCCAGAGTCATAGATAACAACATGGATAGTAGAAATGTTCTGTATATTGTTTGGGTGTGGGTTCCACAAATATGTATGTTTGTCAAAAACATCAAACTGTACATATGACATTTTTCTATTTTACTGTATGTAAATTATATATTAATGAAAAACTAAGGATATAATAAATACCAGAGGAATAACAAAACAAAGCTAATTAAGAATTCCTGACTGGGTCTGGGGTGAGGGATTTGATTGTTCTTGTATTGATACCATGCTGTTGTGATAACTAAATGTTTGAAAATTGCTGTGAAGTCAGTCCAGATAACACAGTTTGGAATTGGCATGGGAATAGACCAGAACACTAGTCTAATGAGTCCAGAAATTTATCAGAGTATATGAAAACTTACCACTTGAATACCATAAGCAGGTCATTTCATTAAAGGTCATAATTTATCTATGTGGGAAAATTTAGTATATAGTGACTGTGTATGGGAGCTAAGGTTGCTTCTGTAACCGATACCATATTCAGAAAGAAACCATAAATGAAGATTTAAATGTTAAAATGTAGTAGAAAATTTTGAAAAATATTTATGTAGCCTGGTGATTGAGGCTAAGCATAAGCAACTGTAAAGGAAAGATATATTTGACCACATGATAATGTTTTATATGAACATAGTAAAATCAGACTGTGAACTGGGAGAAAGTATTTGTAACATACAAGGCAGATAAAATGCTTCTATCTGAACTACACAGAGCTCTTGTGAATTCATGAATAAAAGTCATAAAAAGCAATTGAAAACCAGGCAAAAGATAGTAAAAAGGAAAATGGTAAGAACAGAAGAAACCCAAATGGCCAGTGGACATTTGAAAATATCTTGAACCTTAGTAGCACTTAGAGGAAAACAAAGTAAAGTAATGGTGTATCTTTATCACATATGTAATTGGAAAGTCTAAACCCAGTATTGGCAAATGGGTTCTCTAATGAATTGCTTAAGAGATTTTTAAATTTCTGTCGATTTAGGGATGCCTGGGTGTCTTATTCTGTTAAGAACTTGTAACTTCTGTTAAGAACTTATTCTGTTAAGAACTACTCTTGATTTTTGGCTCAGGTCATGAGATTGAACCCTGCATCGGGCTTTGTGCTGGGCATGGATGGAGCCTGCTTAAGATTCTCTCTGTCTGTCCCCCTTCCCCCGACGCACTCTCTCTAAAAAATAAAAAATACTCTATCTGCCTATATAATGTATATAGTTTAAGGTCATCATAAAAATTAATAATCTTGTACTGTGAAGATACCATGCTTAATCTGTGTTATAATTTTATGCAAAATGCATGGGATTTATATAGGAAGAGGTTAAAAATGCCATTTCTTTTATATGATTTCTTTGAGCAGGAAGCTTGAAAAATAGGTGACTCAGTTCCTTTGAAATAAGGTGATATATGAAGTGATTTTTTAAAAAATTAACTTATTTATTTTATTTGAGAGAGAGGGGAGGAGGCAGGGAGGGACAGAGAGACTTTAACAGACTCCTTGCTGAGTGTGGAGCCCCAATTGGGGTTTGATCTCATGACCCTGAGATCATGACCTGAGCCAAAACTAAGTCCTGACGCTTAATCAGCTGCACCACCCAGGGGCCCCTGAAGTCATTTTTAAATAAAATACATGAAGTACTTTTTTGTTATTTATGATTTGATACTTTTTCTCTCTTTAAATGATATAATTTGTATATTTTTAGATGTTACTTAATAGTTTCTCTCCCACTTTTTTAAGGTTCTTGCATTAGTCTTTGTACGCAAACTCATGGATCTGTGTTTCACAAAGAGAGAACTTAGTTGGCTTGATGATCTCATGCCAGAAAGTAAGAAAAAGAAAGAAGATGACAAAAAGAAAAAAGAGAAAGAGGTATAAAAAGACCAGAATTTTAAATTTCTACGATTCACTTGTTGTTTAATATTTCGTACCAAGTAGCCGGCACTCTTGTGGTCCCTTTACAGGAATCCGCTCCTTTGATCCTCCTAAGAACCTTATTATTATGAAGCATAGGTACTTCTATTATTCCCAATTTACAAATAAGGAAACTGAAGCAGAGGTTAGTAGGTAACTTGTTTGAAACATCAGCTCTTACCCATTTTATCAACTTAAATTGTTCCTCCAAAGCCCTGACCCAAAAAAAAAACCTTTTAAAAATTACATATCACATGTGTACTTAATTTTAACAATGAGAGAATTTAGTAGTGTTTAAAACATAGGTAAACCACAGATAACAAAAGCACATTACATACATAATACATAATACATAAGCACATTTTCATGTACATTTTAATTTTAACAGTTTAATAATCTGACATATACATAATGACAAAAAGGACTTTAAATTTAATCTTTTTACAGAAAGTACTGTTACACTGTAGTCTTAATATGCAGTATTATGTACCATTAGTTTATTTGTATACAGAGATTTACATGAATATTTTATTGTGAATTTGATTTTTTTTTAAAATAACCAGCTCAGTGCTATTACATAGCAAGAAGGAAAAGTAGACCCTGAACATGTAGCACAGACGATTGTATTGTCTTTTAGTACACTGCTCCAGTTTCCCACTGGAATGGGGGTATTGCTTGAAATGCAAAGATAAGAAAGATATATATTTTAAATATTGTGGTCCTGTTTAAATAGAGATCTCAGCATTACTTTTTCCCCTAATTTTTGAGAGAAAGCAACATAATTTATACCTTAACATATTGCATAGTATTTATGGAAATGGATTTGTTAAAACTTTACAGACAACTAGGTTTGAGCCTTGGTATATTTTTTTTCATAGGTTGGATTGATTATTTGGTGCTAATTTAGGCCCAAATTACTGGTTTTTACTTTTTAACAAAAATTATGACTCTTTATTTAGGATACTAACTGAAATACTAGTTTGAATTGAGCCTCCAAAATTTTTGAAAGATTTTTGTTTTCTTTAAAAATATATATGTAAATGTTTATGAGCTTTTTTGATGAATTTTCAAAGAGGATGCAATTCATTTATAAAATACTTAGGTTAAAATTACCTGTTTATTATTTTCTGTATTAAGTTAGAATAAAGCTCAGTGTATATAATAGAAGACAAAATAAAGGAGGCTTCAACAAAAGCATTTATGCTCTCCTGTAGAAGTCTTGAGAAGAGTGCATGATCTAGTGTGATGGCCCCCCAGAGTTGTCTTGAGAGCCCGTGCTGCTGTCCTTCTAGCCTAGGCACACAGTTTCCAGTCTCAGAATAGCCTCGTAGGTCAAAATGAATGCCGAGCTTGAGCTCTAGTGTTAGCATTGGAGATGGCAGAAACAAAGGGGGGTGGGGTGAGAAAGCAAATTGAGCTCTCCCCTGCTATCCTGGTTTTTAAAGAAGTCTTTCCAGAAATGTCATCCAGTAAGTTCCACTTGCATCTCAAGATGGCCACGTGGAGTTACAGCGAATGCTAGGAAATTTAGCTCTGGTTTTATTTTTTTTAATGATTATTTTTTAAAAGCTGGGCATATTGCCTCCTACAAGTAGTGAGACTTCTAGTGGTAATAAAGAAGAGTGTAGATGTTCTCCCCGTCCATCCTGCTGTGTCCCCAGTAATTATGATACCATGATTTTGGGTCATGTCTCCCATATATGTTGTTCACCTGGGGTGACATTTCTTCTCAGGGTTCATATTTCTGTGTTTGAGAAATTTTTGATGGTCAGAATTGGACGGGCATCTAGTGGGTAGAGGTCGAGGGTGCTACCAAACATCCTACATATACAGGACTGCCCCTTACTACAAAGAATTGTTTGGCCCTAAATGTCAGTATTGCTGAGATTGAGAAACCCTGCCTCATCCAAATGAAGTTTTGCTTATATTGTAATGAAAGCCAT
Organism: Procyon lotor; assembly: GCA_028646535.1. NCBI lineage: Eukaryota > Metazoa > Chordata > Mammalia > Carnivora > Procyonidae > Procyon > Procyon lotor. Next base: position 62,288,596 of record CM053603.1, read on the forward strand.
CAGATTTTACAAAATTTTATCTTATTATATGCTAATAATTGATAATAAAATTTATGTAGTTAAATTGATTTTAACATAGTATTCATGATAACATAAAGCAATGAAAGTTATAATCCATCAGAATTTAGCCTTTTATAAGTGGCTATTTTCTTTTGTGGTACCAGTATGTGTTTATAATAGTAAAAGGAATTTTTCAGTCATGGCAAATATGTTTAAATATATTGTCAGTTTGAGTTTCCAATTTTTGAAGATGTTATGTATCAATTGGTCCTCCCGGAAATATTCTGGGAAAAGTAATTTTTTTGTGTATGTGCTCCGAAGGAAGCTGAACGAATGCTTCAAGCTGATGATGACACTGTGCACCTTCCATTTGAAGGGGGAAGTCTCTTACAGATTCCAGTTAAGGCCCTGAAATATAGGTGAGATGAAACTTTATCTTGTAAAATGTGTTTTATGTACACGTCAAGTACATGAATAAGCCATGTAATGCTTTGTTAAAGTAGTGATCTCTATTTTTAAAAAGATGGCAAAACCGATATCTGGCCTAATGTCAACAACTAAAGGGGGTCTCTAGGAATTAGAAAAGGAAGTCTCACGGTCCTTCCCCTCACAGGTTTGTAGGCAGGAGGGAAGAAAAAGCTGGACTTGGACCAGAGCCTTAAACCAACTTCCATGCCAAGCAGACAAGAGTACTTGTCTTGCGTCACTCCTTCTGTTTTAATAAAGTTTAAAATCAGTATAGCTTTTCCCTCTCTGTCGTTTATTAGGACAGAGTGTGCTGGAAAATTAACCTTTGTTCTCCATTTTCTGATAACCTTCCAAATTGTGACTATGTTTAGAGGCCCTGGAACTCAAAGATGTGACTTGACTATTGGCAGTGAGTGCTCATATTATGAAAAAGTTGAGTTCCATATATAGTTTATTATGTATGACTTTGGTGATTTACGTGTAAATTTAACAACTAAAGACAGTGGTAAATTCTTCTGTTTACTTTTTTGTAGTTTTAGAAGATTAAAAACTTGTATTATTTATGTACATATCTGAGTCCTGTTTCCACATTTATTCTATTTCTGATTAGCTATTGATAGTAGAAAAGTCAGTTTTAGAACGTATATAGGTTCCTTCCCTGACCAGTTAATGGAAAAGGTTTGTTGGTATTTGTTAACTTTAAGTTTGTTTTCATTTTTAACGAATTTTATAGTTTTTACAGAGGTCTTATTTAGACTTGTACATGTTAATTAGTTTTCATAAATGAATTCATCAAGTAATGTTCCTTTATACTTTTTATTATTAATTTTCATCATTGATATTACTCTTTGTCACCTTTCATGATTTTCCCTCAAATCTTTCTTATATAATATACTTTAAACTAAAATGCCAGGTATAGACATCTTAATGTACCCAGCTATAATGCTCTGCTTTGCTGGATTCTAGAAATGTTCACTAAATAAATTAATATATTAACTTTGTTGTACTTATAAAAAGAGTATAGGAACTGCCATGATGGTTCTTAGTGACTCATCAATTTGTTGAGATTATTTGCCACTTAGTTTCTGTAAGTCCTGCATTATCACTTTCTCAGTATGATTATACACGGGCCTTGACAAATTTAAGTGGAATGTATACTTACACTATCTGATGTTTAACAAAAAGAATGATTATCTGTATATTTACTTTTGTCTTTTTAAGTGATGACATAGGCCAAGGTAAAGGCTGCTTTGCTTAAAATTTGAACATTAAAGAATTCCAGCAATTGGCTGACCTGTTTATCTGTCATAATTTAAAATCTTAAGTAGCTTTGGATTACTTGCCATGAAAATCAAATGAGATAATAAAGAAAAACATTGGAAAACTGTAAAACTTCATAAAATATGAAGTATTTTATTGATTTATTTGATTTATAAATTTTTTATTTTATTGATTTATTTGATTTATAAATTTTTATTTTTCAAATAAAAAATTTATTTGATTTATAAATCAAAAAGTTGATTTTTTTTAAGATTTTATTTATTTGACAGAGAGAGAGATCACAAGTAGAGAGGCAGGCAGAGAGAGGCGGGGGGAAAGCAGGCTCCCCGCCGAGCAGACAGCCCGATGTGGGGCTCCATCCCAGGATCCTGAGATCATGACCTGAGCTGAAGGCAGAGGCTTTAACCCACTGAGCCATCCAGGCGCCCCAAAAGTGATTGATTTGATGTAGACAGATTTTTTTTCCCCATCTTGTTTTATTTTGGGAAAAAAACAAAACATGTACTGTCTTTAAAAAAAGGTCTTAATTTCTACTAATGGGAGAGTTCTTAGAGGGGGACATCTGAAGCTAGAAAGTGCTTCAGGAATGTCTCTCTTCAGTTGTTTGAAGTTGGCAACCAGCCACAGAAACATTTACTCAGAATAGGTAGTTTCCCGTTGCTTGGCTCTGCTCTTGTGAATTTGAACATTCAAATTCTGTACATTTAAAAAAAATTGACCTGGTGAAGCACTATTTCTAGAGATTCTGCAGTGACCATGTCACATTTCTCTGCAGTCTTTATTTTAAACGACATTTGGATTTAAAATGTGAACAAAACTAGCACTATCTAAAATGACTGCCATTTAGTTATTTATCATGTAGCTGCTATCACATTGTGAACTTGAGGCCTAATTTGACATTTGTATTTGTCACTTGGATGCATGAAATATTACTCTTTTGGTGAGGAAAAAGGACTTGCAAATGTATTTCTGTTAACTTCATAGTACTTTCATATTACTTGTGACTGACAACCTTGAGCCCAGAATTATTTATGGATATCATCATTGTTGGATTTGGGGTCTCAAAGGAATTTTGCAATTTTTTTATAGAGACAGCGGGCGCCTGGGTGGTTCAGTGTTAAAGCCTCTGCCTTCGGCTTCGGTCCTGATCTTGGGGTCCTGGGATGGAGCCCCACATCGGGCTCTTTGCTCAGTGGGGAGCCTGCTTCCCCCCCCCCCCCCCCGTCTCTGCCTGCCTCTCTGCCTACTTGTGATCTCTGTAAAATTAAAAAAAATGTATATATTTTATAGAGACAGGGAATGATTGCATTTATCCTTTACAATGAAAGGGCAGTATTTTGTTATTTTGATTTTGATAAATTTGATAGAATAACACTTTGAAACTAAAAATGTGAATGTCAGCTAAAAGTGATATATTTATAAGTCTGTTTTTGTGTTATCTGTTCAAATATTTTCAGAACTCTGTTTTTACTTTTAAAGTGTCGCCTTTTCCATCATTCATCTTAATGATTTTTCTGAAAGCTATTAAAAACTAGTTTTGTTTTTTTAAAATCATAATCTTAAGTTTTTCTTACATACTTTGGATCTCTAGTTGATGAAACTGAAATTTGTCCCAGTTACAAAAGTTTTCCAAATTGACTCGAGACTGTATTTTTTTTATATGTAATATATTCTTTTGTTATTTCAATAATATGCTTATAGCCAAGATTATCATCTTGGGCTTCATTGCCAATTTAATTAGTCTTAACTCCTAGTTTTGGTTATACAGAAGGATGTAATTTCCTATGAAACCTTTATAACAGAACTCCAAAATTCTGGTATTTTGTTAGACCTTGGTTTAAATGCATGACAAAGAGTTTTCTTAATTTAAATTGATGAAGACAAATATTAATAGAGTTAAGAGTGACAATATTAATGCTTTTGCAAGTACTGAATACTAACCAAAAAGTGTATTTGTTCTTCAGTGTTGATCCCTCAGTTGTTAACATATCAGATGAAATGGCCAAAACTGCACAGTGGAAGGCACTTTCCATGAATACTGAGAATGCCAAAGTAACCAGATCTAGCACGAGGTAGCTGTAACTCTTTACGCATTTTCTAACTGTATCCAATTTTCAGTTGACTTATGGATAGATAGCTATTTCATAAAACCATTGAATGTTTTTTGTTCAATTGAATTGAACCACTCAATTTGCATAAGTTATATTCTCTTAACAAAGCCAGCCTTCTTCTCTTCTTGCCCTCTTCCTTTTATCTGTCTATCCATCATTTTACTGAATACTGGAAATCAGATACAAGTGCTGATAGGTTACTTTTTAAATTCATAATTGCCTATTTCCAAAAAGAATTTGAGCCATTTTATAATATAAATGAATATATACATATGGCATTATAGAATATGTATATGAAAGATCAAAACCATATAAAGAAAGATAATTACTAGGGGTTACATAAATACTCTAAGTGAACATTACCTCAATCATGCTTTCTGATGGTCCAAGAAAAATGAAAGACATGATTGTCTATCATTGTTTTGCTTTAGCCTGGCATTTCTTCAGATAAGGTAAACGTTTTCCTAGAAGATAGTCGGAAGAAATTTTTAATCCATGGATATAAATGCCATTTGGTTTTATAATGGACCACGTATTCTATAATAATTTTCATAACTCCTTTCTTAGATTTCTTGTTAGGAATCCATTTTTTCTTTCTTTTACCCTCACTTTTTTAAGGCCTGAATCTAAGGGATTCCAGTTTGATAACCATTAGTACTTTAATCCCTTGGTTCTGTGGAGAAATGAAGTATTACCCTGTAGTGCACTCTGTCATTCATGTTCCACAAATACTCTGTGTGCACTTTGTGCCACTTTGGGGTGTCCGTTTACTCTGCTTGTACATCAGATCAAAACTTCTCTGGGCAAACGGTCACTAGCTGCTTCTGATTGATTAGTTACTGTCTTTCTGGCCACTGTCTTTTCATAGTAATTAGTTAGGTTTTATTCATTCCTTCCTCACCTCTTCTTAGAGCTTTGCTCCTACTTAATCTCTATTATCCCCCTGACCCTTTTTTTTTTTTAAATCATTTCTTGTGCTTTTCTAAGCTGGGCTATTTCCCTTTTTCTGTCTTTGAACTCTTTGTCATTTTGATTATTCCATGCTGCTAGAATTTAGCTTGATGCTCTTTTTACTCTTAATAATTTTTCACACCTTGTCAGCACTTGTGTCCCAGATTATTAGTGTAGTTACAAATGTAAAGACTTTACAATAATATTATTGTATATTATGCAATAATATAAAAATATCTTTTATACTTCTGCCTTACATCGAGGTTGCCCCTCAATTCCAAATCACATTTTCTTAATGTTTGGGTTATGTCATTTAACAGAAAAAAATGTTTGGAGGTCCTTCCTTCAATCTTGTCTGGAGAAGGCAGCAAACCACAGCATGTTATTATACATTTGAAAAGTTTTTTCAAAGCACAGATATTTATATGTTACAATTAAATCAGTCACTTAAATCCATGGACATAGAATCATTGTATTTGATATTAATTTGAAAATATAGAGTATGTGTCTTGATTTTGTATTTGTGAACCAAATTTGGGGAAAGTTTGTAAATCTGTTACATTTTGCAGAAAATTATTTGATGCTTATCTATATTATATTAACAAAGGTTGCTTTTTAATGGATTTGTCAGTGAAATGTCACATGCTACAACTGTTTATTTATAAAATAAAACTAATAAATCAAACAGTCATATAATGACTAATTTTAATAAACTCCTCTTCAGTTGTAAGAAAAACATGAATTTCAGTGGCAAGCATATCCATTAAAAAAACTAAGAATTTTTAATATATGTCTTTCCAATCAAATTTACTAATAGGAAAATAAAGCAGTAGAATAATAATAGTAAGTCATATGTTTATAGTATTAATAGTCATTTCAAAAGGCTTACTGTGGATTCTCAGTGTTGGCCATTTTTTGAATGTAATATTTGTCCATTTAAAAAATCATTTATTCTCATTCTTTGTTTTAAATAGCCCTGAAAAACCTGTGAGTGTGAAAATAAATTTTGAAGATGAACCAAGAAAGAAATACATGGATGCTGAAACTTCGTTATAGAATTGAACCAAGAGGAATTATATATATAGCTATACAGATATATATCTTATTTATATATATATGCATATATATATATATATAATGTGTGTATTTCATGTCACTATATATAACATTGTAAGTCATGCTATTTATGCATGACTCCTGGGTTTTTGAAGTAGTGTCTAAAGTTTGTTAGGAACACCATGGAGACTGTGTATATAAGGAAATGGTCTCTTAGAAATGAGGTACATGGTTCTTACTATTCAAATATTTATTCTATTGGAAAAAAATTTTTTGTTCTGCAGTAGAAAGGTGTGGGGAAATGCATTCAATCTGCTTTTCCTTTAAATCTATTTGTTCATCAGTGGTAATTCATGTCAACCTTCCATGATGTACTTTGTCCATATATTTATAATTTTTACTTGAGTTACTAAAGTTTTTTACAGATTATTTCACTTTTGTTAGTTCTTTATGGGAAGAACAGGGAGTCTTTATGCCATTGTTGTGGGACAAATGGTAACATGTCATGGCTTCTCTATATGTGTGTTTCATTTATGCAGATGTCCATCATGTTTCACAAGCAGTGGAGAGTTTTTGGCTCTAAAGGTAGAACAATAGAAACTGTTTAGATAAGAACTGTAGTTTTGACCTTTATGTTTTTAAAATTTATTTTAAATCTTAAAAAACCTCCACATCTAGGTTTCTATTCGAAGTGAAATTGCAGGTGATTTTATAATTTAGCCCCATACCAGTCGTAACTTTATGGATTTTGGAAGCTGTAAAATGCCAAGTGATAATAGTTAAATATTTTTGCCTTTGTAGAATTTTTTTCTGAATCCTAATGCTTTATAAGAGCCCGGAATGCTCATTCTGTTCTCTGCCTTTGCTGTCTTTTACTGAAAATATGGTTAAGTTTATATCAGGTTCAAGTTCTTGATTATTTTTCTATTACAAGTAATATGATTAAATAATCAGGAATCACAATTCTCTTAATGGGTTTATGATCAGTATTACTTTATTCTAAAGAATTACCTTTCATTTTCTGGTTTACGTTATTTTTTTCTATGGTATAGATAATATTTAATAGATTGTTATCTGTGATCTCATAAACTTTTATTTATTTTCATTGATATGATACTTAGATATTATATAAACATTTGAAAAGGTAACAAATACAGAATAATTTAAATTGTTAATGTAAATAGTTGGTGCTCACTTGCATTTATGGTTTATTATCTTTGAAAGCAGTTGACAGATTTTACATCTTTGATATAAAGCACTGCCATATTTGTATTTTAAAAGGAATTTAGATATTTTATGTATAACTCAGATTGATGGCATTCTTTCTAGTTTGTGTTAGTATTTGTTATTTAGTTTCTGCTTTTCTGAGCTATCTTTAACTTCTAACAAATCTTTTTAGTCATCTTTTATAAACTCTTAGCTCTACATGAAATAAATGTTATTCTTGTTAAGCCTGTAGGACTGGATGAATGGGGTTGTGAAAGTGATTTGACAAGAGGATAATTTACAAAAACCAAATGAGTATTGAGAAGCCACAGAAATACCGAAATTGTGACATGACTATTAGGATGAAAATTTTAATGAAATTCCAGTGCTCCCTTTAATCATTAAAGTACAAAAGTATGAACACTTGATCTAATAGAGGATCATGAGGAATGCCAAAAGCTGATATTTTAGCAATTTTGAAGTGTTTTGAATCCACTGTAAACTACTTGGTAGCTGATATAATTTCCCCATCTGAGACCATATTTTCTATATTGTCGGTTTCTAGTTAAAATAGAGGATTCGACTTCTGCCTCAAATGAGAAGTTGGAAATGTAGCCACTTTTCTTTAGAAAATAGAGCTGGCATCATTTGGTACTGCCTGAAAAAAAAGAGTTAGACTCTACTGGCAATTCATAATCGAGTATTACCCACGGTGCTTATTATTCTTTATGAGCTTCCATTGAAATGATTCCTATTATCCATAGCAGCATAATCATTTCCAAAGACCCCAGTATTTGCTGCTATATTTTGTAAACTCCCCTGGTGTACCTGAACGAGGGGATTTCCTCACATCATTTCTTTGTGTCTGGAAAGACACATCATAGGGTTAACAAATGTGCTTGTTTTACAGGAAGGGATTTTAAAATTTAAACTGAAAACTACCTGGGATCATAGTGTTTCTGTGATTTTATTTAATTATGTCTAGTAATTGTCCAGTGCCAGAAAAACCATGACTTGCAAAATACTTTGCACTCAAAATGTTTTTACTGTTTCTAATTGTTAATGGTTTCTGCTTTCTTTTGACTACTTGACTTACAAAATGATCTGATACGACTACTCCATTGAAGAGCAAAGGTAACTCATGTTTATTAAGTAATTAACTGCTTGTTCTACATGGTTATAGTATTTTTCCACTATTTTTGAAACTAACAATCATGGATAGTGTTCATTGCAAGACAGTGAAAAATATAATTTACTACATATGTTAATTTTTAAATGTTGCCTTAAATAGGTGTAAATGAGCAGTAGTAATTGCAATGTACTGATTTACCTCAAGGTGCAAAATAATTAAACCTGTACATATTCCATTTACAAAATAAATTAATATAAACAGCCCTGCACTTTCTTAGATGCCTTGGTTTCCAGGATGGAGCTTAGTGCTACTGAATACCCTGGCTACAGAGCCACCTCAGGATATTCTCTCCACCCTATTTTATTTATTTATAGATATCTGTTTACAGAGACTATAATAAATCCTGATGTTGACCATCTGAAATTTACTTTCGTTTGAATGCTATTTCACTCTAAAATAGCAGCTTTTGAGAAAACAATGAATGAACTTCCTTATGATAAAAGGATGATTCTGTATATTCTCTTACAATATTAGATATGCTGAAGTGAAGCACACAGTCTTTCTAGTGTGTGGGTGTGTGTGTGTGAGAGAGAGAGAGAGAGGGAGAGGGGAAATGATGTTTAAAATCTTAAATCTCTTCAGTTGTTGAAAAAGCTGTGGCGTATCAATGTTCATATTTGCCAAGTCTTTGTAAAACATGATGTGCTAGTGCATGTATTTATAAAGTAAGTTTCTTTACCACTCAAAGTTACTAATTTTTGTTTTCTCCATCCAAAAAGCATTTGTTTCTTCCTCATACTTCAAGTTTATGTATGTATATAATAGCTTTCTGAGTTTTTCCTTTCGCAAAGACAGGTTCAGAATTCTGTAAAATGTAAAATGGTTTCTGAAACTGAGGTATTACACCAGAGCTTGCTGTTTTTCAAGGATCATATCATGTGCATCAGTTCTTTAAATGTGCTCAACATGTGAATCCTGTTTTAAAGTGCTCAGATTTTGGATGTGTAAGCCATTGATATAACATTGTAATTCAAAAATGTTTAAATTAAATAACTTAATGTTTTAAATTTATTTATGTAGATTACATCATTGTTAATCATATATAATACAAATGTGTGAAATGTTTTTTGGTTTAGTCCAACAATTATTTATTTTTTAGAAAGTAAGCTTAAAGATTTTAAGGACATTGAAAATTTAAAATAGTGTTCAAAATTCAAAATTTGGCCATTTTAATGTAAAGTTGGTTCTTTTCTAACATCATCAAAAAGTAATATAAGTATCAATAATAGGAAAACATATAGTTGGAAATGGAATCATCTAAAGATCATTTTTAAACTTTAATTTAATTAGCACATACTGACTTCTACAGTTGACTTATAGTAATTAATTGTTAACAACCCAGTGGTTTTTTAATCAGATTTTGTGCATTGATTGATTTTTGTGTTGTGGCTTTTCCTTTGTTGCTTTAATATTAAAAATCTGGGGGATTTTTGTTTGTTTTGTAGGGGGGTTATCGTCCAATGTTTACTATGTTTGAATAAATAGAAATTGAATTTTATTGTTCATTTATATAGTATTTGATAGCTTGGTATAATTTCACAGTACAGTTCTAATTTTTATGACTTTTATAATTACAATGATAATATTTTCTTTTGTAATAAAATCCAAGGTAAATTAAACATTTAAAATGTAGAACTGGTACTTTTCACTTATATGAAGTACAAGTCTCTACCAAGTCTATAATGTGAACGATCCTGCCTTTCAAATTTGTTTCATAATTGTTAGAAGAAAACTATTTTTTAGAGATGTTATTGAAGTTGAAAGAGCAATAAAAGTCTACTGAATTAGTTGTTGGATATTGTCTTTATTTTCTACTTTGATTATTAGAATGGCTGCATATCTTTCTCATGCAGAGAGGCCGAGGGGGTGAGGGGGTGAAGGAAAATAAGTGATTTCTGTTTCCAAAACAGAAAAGAAGGTGAAACAAAGTATTGTGTGGTTTACAATGACTTTTTAATAGTTAAGAAATATCAAACGAAGTTAAACCCCTTTAAGAGAACGCTAGTCCATTATTTTCTCTTTAATAAGAAACAGCTTCTGATATCCCAACATGAACTTGATAACCTTTGGGAGTGAGTGAGAAACGTACTTAGAGGTTTAGAAATTTCATCTGAAAGTTTTATTGCATTTATTTTAAGAAAAAGTTTTTTGTCAATTTATTATTCCCATCTATAGAACTTTGAGGGGTTTTTTTTTTGCTTTGTTTTTTTAAGAAGCTGAGAGGAAAGGAAATCTTACTCATCTTGTTTTATCTTGCTCATTAAGGCATATCTGATCTCTTGAGTATCAGTCAATTCTTTCTAATGGCTAACCTTTACATTTCTACCTTTGGGCTTTGAATGAGAACATTCCTGACTGGGAAACCTTTCTTTTGGTTTCTCTGCTGTTCTTTTGGACTCAATTTCAGTTCTGCTTTTCCTTCAAATTGTACTCAACCTTCTGCCAATCTACAGGATCATTCTCATTCTTCTAGTGAAAGTGTGTGTGCGTGTGTTTTTAGTCCTGAGTATCTTTGAAATTTGGGGAAGTGACCATGTGCTCTTGTTAATCCTGAAAATTTACACCTATTTTGGTACCTGTTTAAATTACTTTTGTTTGTTCTTTATGTTACAGTTAAGACATTCTGTTTTGCCTTTGAATTATATAATTTACATTGTCTGTCAAATTATTTCAGCATAGTAAAAGGGGTATTGGAAAACATAAAAAGGGGATGAATGTTAGGTCTTTCAAGTTTGGGCCCTACCACATAAGCCATAAACTTAAGGCAAGCATGATCCTTCCGGGGCATGGATCTTCACCTCTCCTCTCCTTGAGAGGCAAGTGCTCTTCATCCTTAATCTTCTATGTAATTTTCACTTCTAGTCAGGAAAGACCAAAACATTAGTTTACCATTTTGTTGAGAAAGATGGAAAGCACATTCAGTATTCTGATGAAGAAAAGTTAATTGGAATCATTTGTCTCACTGCTAAATATTTAAAATGTCTTTTAGAGAATATTTTTTGAACTCTGCATTATTCAACTTTTGTTTTCCCATTGGCAACATTAACCTTGCTGGCTTTATGTTCCCTAAGTTTAATTAGTTCTGTTATATTTACCTGAGTCGCTTTCATTTGCCCTTTCTACGTTTCCAAAATGGTACTTTGTTTTTGTAGGTTAGAACACATATTTTTAATTGTTAACCCATTAGGCTTGCTTTTCATTATTATTCAAAACAGAGAAACATCAGGGAAAGGTTCATTGTGTACATTTTAAATCAAGTTTTGGGAGATGTAGTCACTGTACTAATTGACACATGGTGATCATTTTGAGCAACATTAAGATGAGATCAAGTAGGCCTTATGCTTGAAGAAATCTGGAGCATCAGTGTGGTTAAGACTGGGCTCTCGTTTCAAACTGTATGAGTACTACCTACACAGAACTGTATAGAACTGTGTAGGTTCTTCCCTGCCTCTAGCACTTCCAAGATGCTCCAGTAACTCGCTGGGCAACTTGGGAAACTTCTTGTACCTCCATTTCCAATTCTGAACTAGGATGAAGAATAATGACTACCAGTTGATGTTGTGGAATAGTGTCTGGCATAAAATGAGCATGAATATTTTTCGTTTTTTAAAGCTTCATAATGTGACTCATCTTCTTAAGACTTTAATACAATTCAAACTTTTTTTTTTTCCAAGAAGTTTCAGAGCTTCACAAAAGGTGAAGAGACTCGCCTATGCTAGGTGAACCATAAAGATGTCCTGAATTCCTGGTTACTTTTATTTTCACAACGTTCTGTTGTCATTGCCTGAGGTATGCAGTGCCCTTGACTAACTGAAAATGTTCGCACTATATGAAAGCTATGTAGCATGTAACCTTGATTTTTTCAAACTATTTGCTTTGGAAGATAATTGATTTTTAGTCCATAGCAGTTCTTGAAACTAAGCACCCTAAGATGCAGCAGCTCCATTCCACCCGTTTTTTGTTTCATACGCTAAAAGTTGCGCCCACCAAGTCTAGAAAAATCCAGAGTTTAAGAAACCTGTCCGCAGGCTACTAGCAGTAGGTCAGGGTGAACTGGCCGCAGCACAGTCCTAAGTACCACCACCTCGTTCCCGCTTTGCAGCCTTGGGGCTAGAACTTGCGCGTTCTGTGGTTGCTACGGCAACCCCGGGGCGGGTGTCACCCGTCGCTATGGCGCTCCATACGCCGCAGCACGGCTGTTCCTGATTGGCCGGGGCGCCCCGGCGAAGCGGAAGAAGAGGTGTTGACATTGGTTCAGCCAGCGCCGGTTGGTGGCCTAAAGCTGGATTTGATTGTACCAACGGCGCAGCAGGCAGTGGTGTCCCCGAGGTGGAGGGGACAGGGAGGGGGTGGGCAGGACGGGTCCCCCGATCCAGAGCCGCGGGTGGCAGCAGCAGAAAGGATGAGAAAGAAGATTCAGAAATTGGCCTGAAGGAGGGTCCCTCCCTCTGGCGCGGTGAGTGGGGCAGGAGCGGGCGTTCCCCTGCTCCGGCGCGCGGTTTGAGGCAGGGTCTCCAAGGAGATGCCCACAGGTCCTTGTGGAGCAGCCCGAAGCCTCCGGGAGTCCGCTTCTCTCGCCCTGGGGCAAGGGCAGAGAGTGCGGGCTGTCGCGGGTAGGCGAGTTGCCCTGAGCCTGTCTCTTAGCAGGAGGGTTGGTGTCGTGCGGCTGCCTGGTGGGCAGGTGCCATCAACGATGTTTGACGGCCCTTTCAGTTCCTTGAAGGAATTGTTTTGGTTACATGGAGCGTGAGTGTGTCTCTTCCAGTCTTCTCCGATACTTCTGTAGCCTCATTCATGAAAGTCTTTACAGGCGTCGCTTTTCTGCCTTCCCTTTCGGTGATGCTGCTTTGACTGCTCCCTTTGCTTTTCTGCACCACGTGGGTGAGGCTGTCCACTTCCACGCCTTCATGCATCACGTGTCTGCGGATGACTGGAAAGCGTCCACCTCGAGCCTAGGCTGCTCCACGAAGCGCCAAACCCCCAAATCCAACTGGCAGTTAACTCCACATGTGTGGAACCCTAGAAGCTATCTCCTTCCACCCACACCAGACTGCCTCACCCTTGGGTTCCCTATCTTGGGCAGACCTATCCATTCAGTTACCAAAATCACATTCTGGGCAGTATCTTTGACACCACCTCTTCTGCATTTCCATAAATTATCAAGCCTGTACCTTTTTAATAGCTGTCAAACCAAATTCCACATCACCATCTCCATTCTCACTATATTAAAATTTCCATCAGTTCCGTGGTTAAATTCAGCATCCATCCAGCTTCCCTGGTTCCAGCCTGGAACCATTTTCCCCAGGAGAGTTAGACTGATCTCTCTAAACAACAACAACAGCAGCAACAACGAATGTTGTAGAAACAACAACGAATGTGTATAATTATATATATATATATTTACACACACACACACACACACACACAAAAGGGCATTTCATTTCCTGCAAAGATTCTGCATTATCCTACTCCAAACTCTTTAGTGAGGCCTCCCATCAGCATCTCCATCTTGTTCATGTCCAGAACATGCCACATTCTCTCCCCTGTGTAGTAATTGCACCTGTTGTTCACGCTGCCCACAATGGACTCTATTTTCTGCACCCTCCCAAACCCTGTTCCCACTCTCCAATCTTTCTCTTTGTGTTGCCCCATTACTTTTCTCTTCCCTTCTCTAGACATTCTTTGTGAAGGCAAGGGCTGTGTTTGTCTTACTCAGCATTTGCTGTATCTCTCACGGTACCAAACCCGTAGCAGGAGCTCAACAAATACTGGCTAAGCGAATGAATCTCTAAAATGAGAAGCCATTACTTTTCATGATGTTCTTTTTGGTTCCAAAAAAGTCCAAAATAATCTCTGGCGAGTGAAGCTTTTGCTTATAAAAGATGAATATTGAATTTATAAGTTTTATAAATTATAAATCTAAGTTTTACTTAGATTTCAAGACCCTTGGTAATTGCAAACTATTTCACCTCAGAGTCTATCTTTCATAATCGGTATGGTAGTTGTTATTACATGGCATGAGTTTCAAGTGGGAAACAGAGAGTACAGCATTGGTTGCAAGAGAAAAGCTTTGGAGTCGGAGATACATGGATTTGGATCTTGGCTTCAGGATTTTAGTTCAGTGGCCCATGGCAAATTAGCCTCTGATAAGCTGCTTTATCTGTGCAGTGCACTGATGATAGCATCTATCTCACATGATTGTCTTAAAGACTGTGCACAATTCATATCAGGTGCACAGTGCCTTATACTTAGTAAATTTTCACATTTAAAAAATCAAAACATTTACACAGATGTTTGTAGCAGTTTTATTCACAATTGCCAATATTTGCAAATAACTAAGATGTCTTTTAGTGGGTGAGTGGATAAACTGTGATACAACCAGACAATGGAACGTTATTCAGTGCTAAGAAGAAATGATCTATGAGGTGACGGAAAGACATGGAAGAAACTTAAATGCATATCATTAAGTGAAAGAAGCCAATCTGAAAAGGCTACATATTGTATGAATTCAACAATATGACATTCTGGAAAGGGCAAGATTTTGGAGACAGTAAAAAGATCAGTGGTTGCCAGGGGTTGGGAATTGGGGAGAAATGCATAGACAGAGAACAGAGGATTTTTAGGGCAATGGAAATACTGTATGATATTAGTGATAGATACATCTCATTATGCATTTGTCCAAACCCATAGAATGTACAATACCAAGAGTGAACCCTAAGGCAAACTGTGGACTTTGGGTGATCATGATGTACCGATCTAGTTCATTCTTGGTATAAAATATACCATTCTAGTGAGTGATACTGTTAACAGGGGAGACTATGCAGGTGTGGGAGTGGGAGGTAGATGAGAAACCTCCGTACCTTCCTCTCAGATTTGTTGTAAACCCAGAGCCCCCCTAAAAAATGTCTTAACAAAAAAGAAAAAGTAACATTGAGGGTGAGAACTGTGAAATTTCCATGGCCAACCCACAGAAGGTACAAGTCAATCTTTTAATTCATTCAAGTGCAATTTCTAGGACCTCCTCCTCCTACTTGTTCACACTATCCTGCTTGATCACAATCTTTTGTCTATTGTCAACAGCTCCCAAACAGGTAAGACACTCATTCACTCAATGAGTATTTGTTGACCATCTGATTGGTCCAGGGCACCATGCTGAGTAAGGTGGGTCAAAAGAAACTATACCCAGTAAAGTCCTGAGTAGGTGAAAGAAAGGGTCAGAAATGTTACTCTGCCAGTCAGACCCAGCTCATCTTTGAGGCCAGAGTTAGAGTGAGCTGAGTTTAAGCACTTAGATAGGCAGAGAGGACCGAAAAGGTCATTCAGACAGTTAATAAATATTACTGAGCACCTGGGTGTTTGGCAGTGAACAAAACAAAGTCACTGTTCCTTTAGAACTTATATTCTCAGGGATAGTAGAGCAGGGTCCATAGGACGCAGAATCTCAGGCCAGATTGTCTGGCTTCAAATGCCAGCTCCCCCACTGCCAGACGTGGGACCTCTGGAAAGTTACTTCATTTTTTGCACCTCAGTTTCCCGTAAAATGGAGTTGTTTTATTACATGAATCCGTAGCGACAAGTTTCTTAGAACTGTGATGGGAAGTACCATGTCAATGTAGTTATCTGTACTTCTTGGGAGAGAGAGACAAGTAAACAGGTAAAAATGAAGCAGGGTAAGGGGATAGAAAGTGTCTGCCTGGGGACAGGTTGTGTGGCTTGGCTTGGGAAATGAGTCTTACATTTTTGAAAGTCTTGGTCTATTTCCACAGGAAAGTGAACATTAAACATACTCGTATCTGGGTGACATGTACGATGATTTAAAAAATCCATGAAAATGAGCATTGCCTAAAATAGATGATTTCTCATCATTACTCGTGCTTATCTAGAGGTCAGACTTACCCTCATCTCAGCTGAAATTTCAATAGTCATAGTAAAGGTCATATACCCAAGTCCAACTTGGGGTTTATTAAATCTTCCATTGGGGATAATTATAATTGGCCTGGGTTCTAGCTTCACAGCCCTTAGCAAAGTCACAGTGACGAAATGACAATAGACTGGCTCACATCTGGAAAAGAAACTAAAAACCTTCCTAATGAAAGTTAAAATAAAAACCGAAGGCAGAATGGAGAAAGCACAGTAGTCATAATGACCCTGGGTGATCAGGAACAAGTTACACAGTAGTTAGTGTATTGTTCTGAAAGTTAATTTCAGAAAAGTGTGTATGAAGTAATATTTGATTATTAAAGTGGTAAACATTTGTCTAGAAAATTCACTTAGGCTAACAGAGAGCTGGAAAAATTCTACCAATAAATGAGAGTTA
This sequence comes from Procyon lotor, assembly GCA_028646535.1. Classification (NCBI taxonomy): domain Eukaryota; kingdom Metazoa; phylum Chordata; class Mammalia; order Carnivora; family Procyonidae; genus Procyon; species Procyon lotor. The sequence goes on from CM053603.1 coordinate 62,305,178, forward strand.
GTAAAGCATTAGATTAACAGGGAAGGCTCTCCTTGGTTTTACTTTATTTTATTTTTAAGATTACTTATTTCTTTATTTGACAGAGAGAGAGAGAAAGAGAGAGAGACAGCGAGAGAGGGAACACAAGCAGGGAGAATGGGGGAGAGAGAAGCAGACTTCCTGCCTAGCAGGGAGCCCCATGCGGGGCTCAATCCCAGGACTCTGGGATCATGACCTGAGCCGAAGGCAGACGCTTAACAACTAAGCCACCGTATATATGTACCGTATCTTCTTTATCCGTTTATCTATTGAAGGGCATCTTGGTTCTTTCCACAGTTTGGCAA